>CANSNZ010001204.1:600000-1024239 GCA_947646795.1 Beta lomatogona | reverse complement strand
GGGTATATGGTGAAAAAAAACCGTATATTTTTTTATAATCTTTTTTAATATAAAAACTTGTTCTTACTTTTTTTTCAAAAAAATTCCTCATCATTTTCAAAAATTCATCATTTCCGTGTATATTACATAATCTTCTCTTGTACATCATTTAGGATTCCGTTTAGTGTCTATCTTGCTATAAAAGTCTCATCCGCTTAGGAATCCTAATTGCACTAGAAGTCCGTCTAATCGAAACTTTTAGGCTCATCCAGTTTGACTCCATCTAGAGTTCTTAACCTCATCTAACTTTATTCACGTTAGTAGCTTTAAACCCGTCTAGGTTCACCCATCTAACATGTCTAGGGTTGTTAGATTACCTTCTTAGGAGTCTAAAATTCATATAAGTTTATGCATAATAGAGAGTCTTAATCTCGTCTAAGTCTAGGGCGATTAGAGTTCTTAACATATTAGGAATCCGTAACCCATAGAAATGCATGCAAAGTAGGAGTCTAAATCCATCGAATTCCGTCCTTAGGACTGCATTCATACTAGAAGCCGTTTTGGGAGTCTAGTGCCACTAGAGTCTCATGCATATTAGGGGTCTAGCGTCCATAAAAGTTCATCAAATCTACAATTCTAAGCTCATTAGAAGTCGTAGAATTTCGTATCCATTAGTACTACATTCATACTAGATTCTTTTTGCATTGCATATTCTATCATTCATACACTCCATGCATAACTGCAAAGTTAATAGGAGTCTCATCGCATCCATACTCTTTATTTCATGCATTCCGCATTTAGTAGTCCCGAACTACAAGCGATCCGATTCCCTCTTTTGGGATATGTAGGCAGCCTATACAAGTTCGAACGCCTAGATTAAGCATGCATACATGCATTCACTAGTGGAAAAAAACCTCAAATGACACAAATAAATTGATCCGGGATCTCCCAAAATCGGATCAGTTAGTTCGAGATTTATGGACGCTGAAAAGTAGTATTAATTAACTGATGCGGTTTGCTAAAAAATCGGATCAGTAACGACAACTGAACCGGTTTGTTGATAGCCCACATCAGGTGAGAAGCCCAAATCTTCCTGGCCCAGAACATGGATATTAAAGCGGTCCAAACTCAACTCCAAGCCGTCATTTGCCTCTTTCCTTTTAGCGTTTTCCTTTTCACCCTTTCTCCTCTCTCATTCTCAATCCCAGCCTTCTCACCCCCACCCAATTCTCAATTCCACTCGTCTCACCCACCTCTCTCCTCACACCACCTCCATCACCACCATGAATAACAACTTCCATCACTACAACCGCCAGCATCGTTGTTTTCTCTCACGAAGAACAAGACCAACGCCATCACTCACGAAGACTAACGCCATCACTTGCGATCATCTCTCACTGACGTACTTTGGCATCGCTCGCCTTTGACCCGCCGTTGCACGCGTCTCACTCGTCTGCTTCGGTTTAGATTTATTTCAGTTTCTCCTCACTCGTCGGCTTCATTCGAGATATCGTAGTCTTTTGCATCGAGAATCACGCCGTTGACGCTGTCTTCTGCCTTCGCGTTCCCTATTTTAGTGTAAGGGTTTTTGTTTTATTTTTAATTTTTTTGTAGTTTATTTGTACATCTGAATATCTGATATTAGGGTTTTGGGTTTAATTTCGTTTTTCATTTTATAATTTGGAATAAATTTGTTCTTAGGGTTTCGTTTTTGGTTCCGTTGTTGTCATTAGGTTCTCGTTCTTTTTTCATATTTTGTAATTAATTTGTTCAATTAGTTTGTGTTAATGTCTTCTTTTGCAATTAATTTGGTTTTTTATTTATTGTTTTGCTGGGATTGATGTGTGTTACTGGGATTGAATCATTTCTTTAATTTTGTTTGGTATATCTCTGGCTCACTTGGGTCTTGGCTGAGTGTATAGGAAGAGTCAATTTTTTTTATTGTGAATTGACATTTACTGATCCGGTTGCATCACAAAACTGGATCAGTTCACTCACCTAATTGATTCGGTTATGTGATGCAACCCGATCAGTAAAGTGTCAACTGATCCGATTTTGGACCGGATCAGTTAATCATTGTTAACTGCTGCTAGCCCACCCGATCCGGACCAAAATCGGATTTGTAAGCTCGAATTTGACCAGGATCGGATGGGCTTTTTTTCCACTAGTGATTAGGTTCATGTGCATCCAAAAAAATGTTATACATACATTCATTAGGTCTAGGTGCATCTAGAAAGTCATGCATATATACCTTAGGTCTAGGTGCATCCAATCCAAAAAAAAAAAAATTTATCATGCATTTAGTATATTCAGATTCGTTCCTAGAAGTTCAATTTTTGAAACAATCATACTATCTTGCATTCCATTTCTAATCTCCAGTTGGACGATCCATTGTAGGAAATAAGTAACATGCCAAGAACACTTCACGAACAGATTGTTGAGTTGAAAAGTATAATAGTAGATCTTGTAGCATGTGTCATCAGACTAGAGGCAAACCACACTAACCTTCAAGAGAGTCGAAGTGCATTACAAGACGCTAGATGGTTTTGGTTCAATAACGATTGTACAACAAAGGATCAATGAGCTGCATGACATCACACAACACAGTCCGTCGATAAATCCTTTCTTCAAATCGGTCTACGAAAACTCACCTTTTTCCGAGGAGGCAAAATAATTATTGATGATTCACCTAACATCCAAGCATCTATGAAAACAAAGAAACCTATGCTACACTAACTCTTACGAGGCCTAAAAGAAAACCTGTGCTACATCAACTCAATTGTATTTGAGTACCTTCATTCTAGAAACTTGCTCTATCCTATAGGACCCACTCCAGATCCTGAGGAAGGCCGAAAAGGGCCAAATTGGGACAAAAATGCCTATTTCAAGTACCATGGAGGAAATGCACATAGAACTAACAATTGCTATATGTTAAAACACCTTATCCAAGACATAATAGAAGATGAAAAGCTTCTAGTTCTCTCGAACAAGACCCTAAATAAGATAGATATAGCTCTAGTAGTGAAAGAGGTTGACAAGGGTACAAAGGGTTATTTGAAACCCCGACGGGTAAAAAGGAGCTTTACCCCACTAAAAATGACCTATACTCAAAATTTTCATCAACTTCGGGCTAAAGGAGCGATCTCCCCAATTGGACCCTTAGAAGATCCACCTAAAGGGGAAAGAAATCCGATATGGGATAAAGACTCCTATGGTGAATACCATAGAGGAAGAGGCCACGATACTGAAGGGTGTAATGACAAAAGACTTCAATTGCAATCAAATCTAGACTACGAATAGCATATATTCACTAAAACATTTGGACTCGCTTAGCTCCAATCAGCATAAAAAATATACACCTCCACTCTTTTCATTTAGAAAGAGATCTCATGAAGACTGATGCAGCGAAGCTGTCTCGTCATGCGACATAGGAGTCTAGACTTAGGATTTCATTTTTTGTTTAGTTTCTCTGATTTTGCCCAGTCTAATATAGGATTTCCCTCTTATTGCATGCACTCATAATTGTCAATTAATAAATGAGTATTTATTTTCTAACCTTGCATTAATGAGCTTCAATGGAAATAACGATTGTCGCCTTACAAGGAAATAAATTTCTAATTCTCATGACTTTTTGAATAAAGACAATGAACATAATTGCCATAAAAGGGGTATTCCTCTTTTCACCACAACTATTTCTCCAATCCTTGTCATTCATTTTAACCTAAACACATAATCTCCCTCTCCCTTTAACCTACCTCATGGGAGGTACATTTGATAACAATTCAATGTAAAGGGCAAAAGAGTTGCAAATAAGCCCATTAATAGCTTTGTCAAATGTACTTCTTTCAAAACCTTTAACCTTCGACCCAAAATTCTAGTTTAACCATAAGGCCTTGACCACCATAACCAAAAAACATTACAAGCGAATCATACCTCTTTAATAAACCTTCTTAGCCAACCCTCAACCACGCACATTGCATTTCCAATAAGTTATAAAAGACAAACCAAAGCCCGCTAGGTCGAAACCATTATGCCGACTTGGGCAAAAGTCGGGCATCTTCTCATTCATTAGCTTTGAACTACAAATGGTCTTATTCCGCTAAAGATACATAGGAAACCTCACCCTAAGGTCCAACCGCTTTAAACTAAACCAAACCTACATGATTATCCACTCTAGCCAAAGACCTTTTCCAAATCAATCCCTAATTCATTGCAAATGGCTCCAAGCAAAATGCTCGGCCACCAAAAAAAAATTTAAGAGCCTGACAACCTGTGTGTCACACGGAGTAGTGCGCTCGGCCCAAGACTCTGTGTGACACACAGATGCACGTGTTAGGCGCAGATTGGCGCGCCTGAAACATCGCATCCTCTATGCTGATTTTTATCACGCACGTATATATAATATTCACGTTATTATGATTGGTCTATGCATGATTTTTATCACGCACGTTATTATTGTTAATCAAGACCTGAGGAACTGTTCTATCTAAATCAGATAATATGAGCAACCTGCTAGGTACCTTGTAAATTGATTGCTTAATAACTTGTCACTACAAAAAGTAGTCTTTTATGTGTTTCTTGAATCGACCTAGACTAATCTTTTTTAGGGTGTTTTAAAATATTATATCGTTGTTCTTTTGCATAAACTTTGTAATGAATCAATATTTAGTAAAGGCCATCAATGGGCGAACGTGTCATGACCATATTCGTACCCTCACCCTCGAACTAAATTTTTGGTTCATTAACCATCAATTAAGTCAGGATTGGGAAATCCACATTGGATATAAGTCCCGCAATTGTCCCTTCAGTTTCCCAAATATCCAATTAGGTTTGTGAGTCTTCCTTTAAAGACATGTTGGCGACTTGGAAAACGTATTTTAATAAAACCATAACAATGGGGTAATCAAATACGCTCTCACACCGCGTAAGAAAATTAATTTCGTCTAATCCCCTAGTTCCTTTACCCTTGCTTTATCTCCTTTACTTGTCTTGTTGATTTATTTTGCCAATATCCTAGTTTCCTTAGACTTTAGAATTATTGCTTAACTTTCGAAAAACCCAAAAACAGATTTAGCTCATACTAATTAGCGAATTAATCCTTGATTAACCCTACTTCCTTATGGATTTGACCCTATACTTACCCTATCTTGGGTAATTTAGGATTATATTTAGCTAGTTTACAATAACTCGTCAACTAGATTTCATGAATCTGTAATCTTAAATCATAAAATTGCTCCCTAAGAAGCATAATCATCACATCTAATGGGATTTCATGAATCCATTGAAAAAAACCAAACAAAAGTGTTCAAGCTACAACATGCAGTTACAAATAGCCTCGTAGCCAAGATTTCTACTAGCAGTAAATCCGCACATTCAATGTTCCCTAAACATGTTTCTAGGTTCCAGACTTAGAAGCTATATCAATCTTAATAGAATTCTAGTTTCACGATCTAAAGAATTATTAAACTACAAAACGATACAAACTCACATGGAACGAGTTTAAACTCGTGAAGAAAGCACAAGACTCGTCGGAATCTCGCCAAATTCTGCCCGAGTCTTGCCGAAAAAATCTCGATCGGAATTTCACGAAAAAATGCGCCCGAAAATCGCACACTGTTGAATAGAACTTCGAAAGCACAATCTAAAAATAAATAAACTTTAGCCGGAATTTAAACAAGTTCGAAAAAGAGCAAAAAAAAACAGAGAATGTAAACTTAGCGGTCAACTCGCCGGAAATGTCGACCCACTTTGGAGAAGAACAGTGTCGAAAAATGCACGAAAAGTTCGAAAATCCCAAACTTAAAATGCCCAATATCGATCTTAAAGTACCCCAAAAATCGCACCAAACTTGAGTAAACTAATGGATTCCAACTAAAAATTTGAAGCTTAGAACTTCAACAATGGAGGTTCGAAGTATTGAAGAGAGAGAGAGGAGAAACGGCGGTCAAGAGGAGAAGGGAAATGAAATGGGGTTTCCCCGTGAAACCCGCATTTTATAGGTCA
The DNA here is from genome assembly GCA_947646795.1 of Beta lomatogona. Taxonomy (NCBI): domain Eukaryota; kingdom Viridiplantae; phylum Streptophyta; class Magnoliopsida; order Caryophyllales; family Amaranthaceae; genus Beta; species Beta lomatogona. The sequence goes on along the minus strand of CANSNZ010001204.1, from coordinate 1,018,257 downwards.
TTCAATGACCTGCGCCGGGTGCATCTAGCGCACCGACACGTCTGTGCCATGCTCACTAGTGTGTCATGCGTACAACGCCTGCGTCTAAAGCGCCCCTACGTGTCCTGCGCATTAGGCTAAACAACGCGCTTGGGGTCTTCATAGCCAAGATGGTGCCCGCTTCTTCAGTTATAAATCATTTCAAATGTTCGTTGAATGTCGCGCGCGACAAACCAACAAACTTTTAAAAGTACTTCGCGAAAATACAATTTTCCACTCATACTACACATACTGCTTTACACAAATTTTCAACAAGCAAATTCTCATACTATAACATAAATTGCTCGAGAGGCATCAAGTACTCAAAAGCATCAACGGCTGTAAATCCAATGCTAGGTCTGAAGACTGTTACGAGTCGAGACAATGGAACATCCAACGTTAATATGGTTTGTGTTCCTGAAGACAACAACATCGGTCAAGTCCAGTGCTAGTTTTCAGTCATACATTAGCCTCGGAGAGGACCAAAAGCTCTACATCATACACCCTTCGACCAAGACAAAGGCTCTACACAACGCCTCGAAGCGGGACAAAAGCTCCACACTATACAACCTTAGAGCGGGACCTAGGATCTACACAACGACCTCGCGGCACAAAAGCACTACACCATACAACCTTGGAGAAGGACAAAGGCTCTACACAACGGCCTCGGAGCTCGACAAAAGCTCTACACCATACAACCTTGGAGTGGGACAAAGGCTCTACACAACGGCCTCGAGCGGCGCAGAAGCTCTACACCATACAACGATGGAGCGGGAAAAAAGCTCCACATAATCGCCATGTAGCAGGGATAAAAGCTCTGCACATATAGCCTCGGGAGCGGGACAAAAGCTCAACACTTGTCATGATTGAATCGAGAATAGCTCATGATACCCTTTTCACATATCATCTCATTTTTGCATTTGTTTTACAAACGTGTTTCACATATGTCCGTTCCCGAAACTTTTGCTTGTTTTGCGGGTACCGGCATAAAAGAGTGATTTTCGATTGTAGAGCATCTAGAATCATTCTTCGTCCCGACACGTATACTTTGACTTTCGGTTTGCAAACCTCGGTCAAAGTGAAGGCTTTTGTAGATGTGGTACCCGATTTTTTGCTGTCTTAATTAACGGTCCGAATCCCACAAAAGTCTCTCATTGGATTATGAGTTTAAGAAAACTTTGAAGTCGCCCCCTATTATTATTTGATTAGGGACAGATTTATTTAATAAATCATTTTGAAATCAATTTCAAGAAATATCATCTAAAACGATGATGACTTCATATGGATAAGGCTTTTTGAAAATTGGTCTTTCATACCATGAGATAGGGTTCGGGGTTTAGGTTAAGAGGTGTGAACATCTAGAACTCGTCTCCTCTTCTGTTCTACAGAACGGGCTCTTACTAAATGTGTTATTTCCCATTTTAAAGTAATCATGGCTATTCAAAAGAAAGAAAAATCACATAATTTGCACATATACACATCAATCATTTTTATTTGGGATCAATATATCATTTGTACATGGTAGGTTTGAGCACTGAAGTTGCACTACGTACCAATCATTCAGGGATTGGAATCCACTCATGGATCAAAACCATCGTAGTTCGATCTTATGTCTCACCCTAAATGGCCAATTCCATTGGGGAAAAAAGGAAAGGAATATAGATTATGAATACCTCACCTTTTAGAATTAGACAAATCTATTAGGAATAAGGTAATCACTCCAATTTTTAACACCCCAGAATTTCAAAGCGGAAAAGAAAGAAATAATAATAGTATTATAGGACGATGGCGGAAACATCGTCTTCTGGAATGTCACTACTACGAGAAATGCGTTTAAATATCTAAGTGATGAAACCAACATAAATAAATAGTATAAATAAATTAAATTAATTAGATTAATATCCAAAAGAGAAAACGGACTCTTATACTAAACAAAAGTCTAGACCAAAAACATCGAACATTTTAATGCTCACATCTCAACCCGAGTCCAAAACCAAAGAAGATTCCCATCAACATGACCTGCAAAATATATCAACAAACATCCACAATCGTTGGGGAGTAACTAGCAGATTCTCCTAGAACATAAGAAATCAAAGTCCATTCCAGACATAGATTAGTAAGAAAGGAAAACATAAGGTCAAGACAACTATAACATGCATCCAAAATCATAAAGCTCACAAGTAATACAAAAGATAAAATGAATAAATCATCTCAAGAGTACTTAAATAATAATAAAAGCATAGATAAAATAAGTTATTGAGTCAGAAACCGAACGCCAGTGAATCGCAATTCACTTCCTAAGGTTTGTCAGATCGCAATCTCCAGGTCAGTCTATGGGCTTACGTTCCCCACTGCCTGTGTTTAACAATGGCCAAACTCCCGATGCAAGGTAGAACACGCAGAACTCCCTGACCTCTCAGACGACAACAATTAACCCAGGTTTACCCCTAGTTCGCAAACCAGGTGGTTGGCTTGTTCTTCACCGGGGACTACATCTATCCCACCGGATGTTCTTATCTCAAAATAAAATCATAAATATCATCAAAGTATCATTCATCTCAAAAATATTCATCAAAGGGATGCCACCCGGCCTTATACCCATAATTCATCAAAAGATAGCTCTTCAAAATTTCTTCAAAGTAGTAGCTTACAAACTTACAACAAATGTCTCAACAACAAATACTTTGCGCACCACAAAGCACAAACAATGACAATTAAAGAGTTTACAACACCAACAGTGTCAACCATAAATGAATCACATCGTATAAGATCACCAACTCCATGTAAAACATACGCACAAGAACATACGAAAAATCACACAACACAAAACTGTGCGCTCAGCGCTAACCTGTGCTTCTGGCACACAGACCATTCTGCGGTTGACGCATCAGTGCGCGTCTGACGCCACCACCAATTAATACCAAAGCTCATTAAATCAGCAAAATGTACACAATTAATCATTTTACAAGGACTAAATGTAAATATAATAATACACAATTATAACCACAATAACTTACAAATCGTCAGCTTTCAAGAGTATAAAAGGTCTCAATTTATTTCTGATTTTAATCCCTTAAATAATTAAAAAGAATATCCTCAAACTCTTAACAAAAACACAATAAAAATTATTAAACTAAAAAAACCGTTCAGTAAAATATTAAAAAAATTATCATATGACCATTGTGACTGTACTAACATAGTACAAATTTTATTTATAATTTTTGGACTTTAAAAGTAATTTTTAACATTAATTTACAAATAACTCAAATAAGACAATAAAATAATTAAAAATACAAACAGACGCCCAAAAATTACCAACAATTCACATAACATGAATAAACTCACGGTAATACATATTATGCAAATAAATAGATTTTTCGGATTATTAATATAATATTCACGATTTAAATACTAGTAAACATAAAAATGAAAAAATAGATAAATCAATTAAATAAACCCGTAAAATGTAGAGAAAAATTATTCCAAGCCATGAAATACATACTACACACATAACATGCTTCACGAAAAATGATTTCAGCAATTATAAAATTCGTTCATTAATTATTTTGTAAATAAGCCATAAACGCATAAATTACCAAATAAATCAAATAAATAGTAAAACTCAAATGAAAATTATTTTCTGCACATAATATTCACACAGCATCATACATCAAGAACATTCACGTAAAATTTCATAAATAATTTCATATAAAAAGTATTTTAAACAATTTCCTAGCGTAATAATCTAATACCGAAAAATACTCTAATCTCTAGCGTTCTAAGATAACTACTAGTTACCTGGAACGTCGGGAGAAAAACTGAGTCTAAAGAGATAACCAAGAGTTACGCATGCAAACCAATTCCTCTTCTAGCCCCAAAGCACAACGAACGATAATTGTAGCAACAAGTCACTAGGCGTTTCCTTCTTGAACATTGAAAAAATCTCATTTCGTGCGGTTCTATTCCGACCATGATTCCTGGCCATCAAAAGCTGGGATTCACAATCTCACTGGTCAAAATGAATATCAAGATGTTATAAACATGTTGTTCAAATTTGAGAATAATCCAACGGTTAGATCTCCGGATATGGTTAATTTTGTGAAGGTGTGACAGGAAAAACCGGTTGAACTTTTGTCTTTTTTTTTCTCTTCCTTTCCTCTCTTTTTTTTCTTGAAAATGGTGTGGGTTAAATGAGAATGATGCTGAATTTCTCTGACTAAAATTTAGTATTCATTGGCAAGGAAAAATGAAGGGGTTTAAGAGAGTGTTAATGAAGGATTAAATGGGGGTGGCAAGAGATCCAAAGGTTAACTTAATAAGCACCAAAACTCTTCATCCTCCACACCATAATTGCTGATTTTTGGCCAGCATGACATGTCTATGTGATGCAACATTTCATCACCCAAGTCGGTCCAACAACATTACAAAAACGCAACGCGACAAAACCGCATCCTAAACGCCTAAATAAATAACGAAACTAATAAAATACTTAAATAAATAGATACACTTTAAATTAATTATCCCAACAACACAATACCACAATTAAGCAATTATACACGTTAAAAATAGTTCTTATAATAAATTATTTTATTTTTACGAAAAAAATATCATTTTAATGTAAACAAACACCAAAAATAAAGGGTGAAGATTACGGGGTGTTACACAATTAGTGATTGAAATGAAATGGTGTTATTTTGCCCTTATTTTATCTTCTCTACTTGTCTTGTTGATTTATTTTGCCAATATCCTAGTTTCCTTAGACTTTAGAATTATTGCTAAACTTTCGAAAAACCCCAAAAAGAGATTTAACTGATTGTAATTAGCGAATTAACCCTTGATTAACCCTACTTCCTTGTGGATTCGATCCTATACTTACCCTATCTTGAGTAATTTAGGATTATATTTGGCGAGTTTACAACGACCAGTCAAATTTTGACGCCGTTGCCGAAGAAGTAGCGGTTAACATTGGCTAATTTGTTAGTTTTGAGACTAAATTGTCTTTTTTTAATTTTTTGGTGTGTTTACCTCTTGGTTGTTTTTATTAATATTCTCCTTAGCTTTTTTGGTTGCATGTCAAGAAGATTAAGAGGTGATCCAATCACCATACCTATTGATCATAACCTCGAAAATACATTGAGGCAATTAAGGAGAATCTTTTGGGAACCCACGATCCAACCTTCGATCTATGAAAAACCGAGTTTTGACCAAGAGTCGTCTATATCCACTATTTCTAGCACTATGGAGGATGAAGCTCCTAGAGCATTAAGGGACTTTGGGCATCCAGAGGCCATCGAACTCAAAAGTGGAATTCTCCGTGCAACTACCACTGCCAACTTTGAGTTTTCTTCGCATTTGATTCGCATGATCAAACAAGAGACCTATGGGGGCATGACTCATGAGTGCCCTCCTGAGCATTTGGCTAATTTCTTGGAGTTATGTGCCATGGTGAACCAAAACAATGTGACTCAAGAGTTTGTGAGGCTCAACCTCTTTCACTTATCTCTTGTGGACAGGGCCAAGAAATGGTTGCAATCCATTTTTGAAGATTCTTTGACTACTTGGGCACAAGTGACCGCAGCCTTTGTGGATGAATTCTTTTCTCAAGAGAAGACCTCCAAAGCTAGAAATAAGATAGCTAATTTCACCCAAGAAGAGGATGAGACATTATATGGAGCTTGGGATGGGTTCAAGGACCTTCAAAGATCTTGCCCTCACCATGGTTATAGTCAATGGATGCTTATGCAAAGCTTCTATGATGATCTTCATCCTATGACCCGTGCAAGCCTTAATTCGGGTGTGGGAGGCTAACTAACAAAGCTTCTGGTTGACAATATTGAGCCTATAATTGAAGAGGCAGTAAGACACTACTCTTGGGGGAATTCTACTAGAACCGCAAACAAGAAGTATTCGTGGTGGATCGAACCATGCTAGTTCTTATTGTGGTGGGTCTATGGACCATGTTGCATGGGTGAACTCCAGAGGTGAGGGAAATCCTAACTTCAATAATCAAGGAAGATGGAACAACAATGCAAGTGGTGGATGGAAGAACCCTCAACAATCTCAACCTTACCAAGCCTCAAATAGACTACCCGGATTCCATAACCCCCAACAAGCATTCACACAACCACCTCCTAGAGCTCCCTTTGAACTACTCTCCAACTCTTCCTAGCCCAATAAACAAAAAACAATGCGATAATGATAGGATGTTTGGGGAGATAAACACTTCCCTCCAAAAAATAAATGCACACAACAAGATGATTGGGACACAACTTGCTCAAGTGGCTCAACAAGTAAGCAACAACGCCTCAAATTCTTCTACCCAACTTCCTAGCCAACCAATCATTCGAGAGCAAGCTAAAGCCATCACTTTGAGATTTGGGGCTCACTATGAGGGTCCCAAGATGCCCACACTTGATGATGCTAGTCCTTCCAAGGAAAGTGAGAATGTTGATAGTGGAGGGGGTAAACAGGTTGAAGAAATCATTGTGGAAGACATTCAAGAGGAAGGTGCTTCTATAGTAGTTGAACCTGAAACATCAAGCAAAGAGCCTCCTCCAATGAAGAGCTACACTCCTCCGGTTCCATATCCTCAAAGGTTAGCAAAGAAGCACTTCAATGACAACTTTGTTAAGTTTCTTGAGGTAATGAAAGGTTTACAAGTCCATATTCCATTTCTCCAAGCTATGGCACAAATGCCTACCTATGCCAAGTTTCTAAAGCAATTTCTTTCTAACAAGTCCAAACTTGAAGAAAGTTACACCATTGCTCTCACCGTCGAAGTTAGTGCAATCCTCCAAAACAAGCTCCCCAAAAAGCTTGAAGATCCGGGGTCTTTCTCTATACCTTAGAGAATTGGAGATTTGGAGCCAAAGAGATCATTGGCCGATCTTGGGGCTAGTGTAAGCCTAAAGCCACTCTCCATTACACAAAAGTTCAACTTTGAGCTTAAACCCACAAGAAGAGTGATATAACTAGCGGTTGCTCGGTTAAGGTGCCCGTTGGAGAATTGGAGGATGTTCCGTGGAAGTTGGAGAGTCTTCATTCCTTGTGAATATGTTGTGATGGAGATGGAAGAAGACTCCCAAGTACCTCTTATGTTGGGAAGGCCTTTCTTGAAAACGGTGGGAGTGCTAGTTGATATGAAGAGAGATGTAATGACATTGAGAGTGGGGGATGACTAAATGGAATTCGCCTTCAACAAGAGCATGAAAGCCCCTATTATGGAAGAAGTACATAGGATCGATACCCTTGAGCAAGAAGTGCTAAGCCTAAGGGCTTCGCTTGAAACAAGGGATCCTCTTGAAGATGTGCTCTTAGGGGAAGAACAAGAAAAGGAGGGTGAAGCTTGGCACCTCAAGCAAGACAAGGACAAAGCACCAATCTACCAACCTACTCATGCAAGCTTCGAGGTTTTGGAAGCATCATTAGAAAAAAGGAGAGGACTACGGCTCCTTCTACATGTGAGTTAAAACCCCTTCCCCCTTCTTTAAAATATGCTTTTCTTGGAGAAAATGAGACTTACCCCGTGATTGTCAATTGCACACTCAATGATCCTTCTCTTGATAAACTTCTTTATGTTCTAAAACAACATTGAAGTGCCATTGGGTATACAATTGATGATCTCAAGAGTCTAAGTCCCACCTTGTGTATGCATCGAATTCATTTGGATGATCGCCAAGCCTCCTCTATTGAGCCTCAAAGAAGGCTTAATCCTAACATGAAGGAAGTGGTAAGAAAAGATGTTTTGAAACTCCTTGCAGCGGGGATAATCTACCCTATCTCGGATAGTAGGTGGGTTAGTGCCATCCAAGTTGTCCCAAAAAAGGGAGGAATGACGGTCATTAAGAATGACAAAGGTGAGCTTATCTCAACAAGATCGGTCACCTAGGGTGACGAATGTGCATTGATTATCGTAAGTTGAATAGGGCAACCCAAAAAGACAAATTCCCTCCCTTTAATTGAACAAATGCTTGAAAGATTGGCGGGTCATACCCATTTGTGCTTTTTGGATGGTTATTCGGGGTTCTTGCAACTCCCCATTCACCCCGATGACCAAGAGAAGACAACGTTCACATGTCCATTTAGCACTTTCACTAATCAAAGGATGCCATTTGGATTGTGCAATGCTCCTTCCACTTTCCAAAGGTGCATGACCGCCATTTTTTCGGACATGCTTGAATCAACCATAGAAGTCTTCATCGATGAGTTCTCCGTGGTAGCTCCCTCTTTTGACATTTGTCTCTCTAACCTTTAAAAGTTTTTGGAGTGTCAAAAGATGAACCTTGTTCTTAATTGGAAAAAATGTCATTTTACTTGTTGAAGATCTCTCAAAAGGGATTGAGGTGGATAGGGCTAAATTCGAGGTTATTGAGAAATTGTCTCCCCAACTCCGGTGAAGGAGTGAGATCTTTTCTTGGGCATGCGTGCTTTTATCACCGCTTTATCAAAGATTTCTCAAAGCCCCTATCCAATTTGCTTCAAAAAGACATTGAATGTAAATTTTACAAAGATTGCAAGCATGCTTTTGAAACTCAAAAAAAGTCCCTAATTTCTGCTCCCATAGTGCAAGCTCCGGATTAGATCTTGCCTTTTGAACTAATGTGTGATGCTAGTGATAGCGCAGTGGGAGCCGTTTTAGGAAAAAGAAAAGAAGGGAATCTACAAGAGATCTATGCCACCACGAAGAAGGAACTACTAGCAATTATGTTTGCTTTTGACAAGTTTCGGTCATATCTTGTGTGCTCCAAGGTATTGGTATACACGGATCATGCGCCTATCAAGTATCTCATGACCAAGAAGGATGCCGGACCTCGGTTAATTAGGTGGATCATTCTCCTTCAAGAGACCGATATTGAGATTAAGGACAAGAAGGGCACCGAAAATTTGGTTGTCGACCACCTTTCTCGCTTTCCGATGGATAATTCACAAGGCTTGGAACCTCCCCTTAATGATTCCCTCCAAGATCATTTCCCCTATGCCGTGAAGGCCATGTATGCTCCTTGGTTTGCGAATTTTGCTCATTTTCAAGCTAGCGGAGTCACACCGGATGACCTTAGCTACCAACAAAAAAGAAGGTTCATGCATGAGGCCAAGCACTATGTATGGGAGGACCCATACTTGTTCAAGAGGGGTTGGATGGTATTTATCGGAGGTGTCTCCCGGATGCTGAGAATGAAGATGTAATAGGGACGTGCTATTCAATCCCATGTGGTGACCATATGGGAGCCGACAAGACCGTGGCAAAGATTTTTGCAATGTGGATTATTTTGGTGAAGCATGTTCAAGGATGTTTGAGGATTTGTCATGGCTTGTGATCGATGCCAAAGTGTTGGCTATATCTCAAAGAGGCATGAATTATCCCTCACAAGCATCTTGGAGTTTGAAATTTTTGATATTTGGGGGATTGATTTCATGGGTCATTTCCCTCTTCCCTTGGTAACCTCTACTTCTTAGTAGCGGTTGATTATGTTTCTAAATTGGTTGAAGCAATTGCCTCCCTTACAAATGATGACAAGGTAGGCTGTCAAGCTATTCAAGAAGGTGATATTTCCCCATTTCGGAGTTGCAAGAGCTATTAGGGGATCAAACTTCGCCAAGAAATCATTCAAAGCCCTTCTTGCTAAGTATGGGATGCATCACAAAATGGATCTCTTTTACCACACCCAATCTAGTGGTCAAGTGGAGATATAGAATATACAGATCAAGCTTATTATGGAGAAGACGGTGAACCGATCTCGAAAGGATAGGTCTTCCAAGTTAGATGATGCATTGTGGCCATACCGCACGGCCTACAAAATCCCTATTGGCATGACACCATACAAGCTTATATACTGGAAATCGTGTCATTTACCCGTAGAATTAGAGCACAAATCTTATTGGGCCATCAAAGCTTACAATTTTGATCTTCAAGCTTTGGGTGAAAGAAGGATGCTTGATATTCAGGAGCTTGAGGAGATTAGGAGGGATGCTTATGAGAGTGCCCGGTTATACAAAGGGAGAACTAAGGCTTGGCATGATCAACGGATCATGAAGAGGGAGTTCAAGGTTGGTGACAAAGTCCTTTTGTTCAATTCAGGATTGAGGTTGTTTCCGAGAAAGCTCAAATGAAGGTGGAGTGGTCCATTCATCGTGCAACAAGTATTCCCGCATGGTCTTTGTTGAGATTTGCAATGGTGCAAAATGGTGTTTCAAGGTGAACGGTCAAAGACTCAAGATATATTGTGATGGTGCACCTATTCAAGCATACTCTATTGATCTTGAGGACTACTCCCCTCTCGATGATTGAAGACATATGGTAGTTGTAGACACATAATCGTGTTTCCCCATTTAGTACCATATGATGACTAATACCCTGCTCCAATTGGTCCAGATCGAGGAAAGAATAAAGAACGAGTATAAAATAAAATGTTTTAAGCCCAAAACCATTTTATAACCTTTTTTATTAACTCATTTCCGAAAACCTTTTATATAACTAGTTGTAATAAGCCCAATTCCTGAAACGTTTTTAAATAACTCTTTATAAAAGCCCATTTCATAAACCTTTTAAAAATAGTATTTTTAAGAAGCCCAGATTTTAAAACACCTTATTTAGCCCATTTTAATTGTTAGAATTAATTAATTTAATTTATTTAGTTTTGTTAATAAAAATATCTTTTATAACAATAATATTTCTCCAAAGGGTTTTCTAATATCTCTTACTAACTATTTTCTAAAATCTTTTTTTTAATAAAAATCTTTTAGAGACCTAATATGTTTTAAAAAAAGCCTATGACAATACAACTACATAAATCTACCTACACCGTATAATCTCCCAACCCCTCACTTCGTATAACTCCACGGCACAAAAACACTAAACCTCAAACAAATCCCTCGGCACACAACAAATAAGAACAACGGCCTAACAATCTCACTCTCTCACCATAAACCCACGGCACTCCTAAATCTCTCACCTCCCTCACTATATCCTCGTTGACCCCATAATTCACAAACCTTCAGCACTCCCTGATCATAACCCGACACATCAACCATCACAATTCATCATCTCCTACTAACAACACCCTACCTGCGCCACATCATCATCATATATCAATAAATCACCCTATTCCGGGTTCCGTAATACTTACAGCTAATAAACACCCTACGCATCACAAGTAGCATATCAAGGTCAACGCTCAACATTAAACAAAACATTCACCCTTTCTTTTCTAATCTCACGCTAGCGTAACCTACAAATCTTTTTTTTTTAAGACTCGTACAAGTTTGATCCAACATCCGTATAAATCAACGACCCAACCACCTTTATTTTATTTCTTTATTAATTTTTTATTATTTTATTGAAGTTAACATTCTATTCGTGATGTAGATTGTTAATATATTCCCGCGACTGTAAGTATTGTGTATTATACTAATTCCCTGTGATATTTTCTTTTCTTATTTTTCTTTCTTTTCATGAACATATTACATTTTATGTCTGATTGCAATATTTACCACCTTGTATTTATTGGTAATCAAGACCTGAATAAATGGTCTAACTAACTCGAGATAATATGGACGTACCGCTAGGAACCCGAGTAATATTGATTGTCTAATAACATACCACTAAAAAAATAGTCTTTTATGTGTTTCTTGAACCAACCTAGACTAATATTTTTAGGGTTCTTAAAAAATATTATATGATTATTCTTTGGTATAAAATTTATTGTGAATCGATATTTAGTAGAGGCCAGTAATGAGCAACATGGTTCCTGACTGTGTTGTACCCTCACCCCGAACTCAATCTATGGTTCATTTTGACCATCTATGGAGTCAGAACGGGGAAATCTACATTGGATAAGTCCCTAAGTTGTTCCTACAATTGTCAATATCCAATTAGGTTTTAAGTTGTCCTCTAAAAATTTGTTGGCGACTTCAAAATGAATTTCAATAAAACCTTAACAATGGGGTAGTTAAATACATGCTCACACCGCGGTAGGCGAAAATAAAATCACGCCTACAATTTGGCGACTCCATCGAGGAGGATTTAAAAATAATAATTTATTTTTTAAAATGAGTGGGTGAAACTTGAAAAATACGATTCATTCTCCTTTTATACCTTTGAATAATATATTATTTTGCATATGCATGGCTATTATTTAGCCACCATAAGGACAATCTACCTTACCTCATTAGCACATGTTCTATGTGTAAGGTCACCCCAGGGGGGTTTGCGCTTTGTCCTTCCAAAAAGCTTTTCTGAGCGATAGTGTAGGATCTTAGTTATAAGCAAACCTACCCAACCATGGCATTGTTCTCTTGTTCCTGACTTGAGAACTGGAGTGCTCTTACACGTGGCCACCTTTTTAAACAAAGGTACGAAGCGTGGGATCAATCTCTTTGTCATGGACCCTTTTTAACTTTAACCTAAAACTAACCAATAGTTGAACGTAGTACTTGACTTTTAGGTTAGAACTTTGCATATTATTATCTTAATTGTGCATCTTTGTGTATGTGTGCTTTTATTGGTTGGTATTACGTGATGTTTCGAGTTCGAAACTATCGAATGAGTTTACTCGATCATAAATGGATGAAAACAAACTTCTCCTAGTTTGTACGTCGTGCTTTAGACTGCGCTCCGTGCAGTAGTGCCTCAGCGTCCCACGCAGCCCTCTGCGCACAGCGCATTTCTTCGCGCCCAGCGCACCTCCTTTCTGCATCGTGTATGCGTCTAGCACCTAACTTCTGCGTGTAGCGCTTAAGATCGGCGTGAAGCGCATTTCAGCGTGCATGAAGCGCAAGCCTGTCCACTTCAAGTTTGAAAATCTATCTTCAAATTTTTCAAAATATATCCCCTATCTATTTCGAAAATTCTATCTCCACCTTTTACCAAACTATATCTCCTATCATTTTTTCGAAAAACTATCTCATATTCTTTTTTTTAAATCCATCTCCTTTTTTAAAAATTGTATAGCCTATATTTTTTCGAAAATTATTATCCTATCTTTTTCAAATTTTCATCACATCTTTAATCTCCTATCTACTTCAAGAATTCTATCTCCACCTTTTTTCAAATATGCATTTTTTTTCTCAATCACATATCTAATTTATCGTTTTTCTCTATCCTATCTTTCTATGTATATTATCCATCATTTGTGCACATCGTCTAAGATTCCTTTTAGTGTCGATCTTGTTCTAAAAGTCTCATCCGCCTAAGAATTCTAACTCCATTAGAAATCCATCTAGCGCATATGTCTAGGTTCATCCAGTTTCACTCCACTTAGAATTCTTAACCCCGCCTAACTCTATCCATGTTAGGAGTCTTAATTCTCTTGAGTCCCATCCATCTTAGAAGTCTATAATCCGTAGAAAGTCCATGCATAATAGGAGTCTAAAATCGTAGAATTCTTTCCATCTCAGGAGTTTAAACCCATTAGAATTCCATTCATCTTAGGAGTTTAAACCCATTAGAATTCCATTCATCTTAGGAGTTTTGAATCCATTAGAGTTCCACCCATATTAGAAGTCTAAAACCATTTGAATTCCATTCATTTTAGGAGTCTAGGTCCGCTAGAGTTTCATGCATATTAGGAGTCTAGCCTCTTTTAAAGTTCTTTAAATCTAGAATTCTATCATCATTAGAAGTCTATTAAGTCTAGTCATTAGAATTTCATAGCTATCATGATTGCATTCATACTAGATTCCTCATGCATTGCGTAGTCCATCATTCATACACTTCTTGCATAAGTAGAGTTCTTAGGCATTTAGGAGTCTCATTGCATCCATAATCTCCATTTCATTTCATGTATTCCGCAATTATTTGTCCTGAACTACAAGCGATCTGATTCCCTCTTTTGAGATATGCAGGCAGCCTTTATAGGTTCGAACGCATAGATTGAGTCGTGCATGCATATATTAGGTCTAGGTACATCCACACACAAAAAAATATCATTCATGTGGGGATGATATTTTATTCCTAGAAGCTCAACTTTTTAAAACAAACATACATTCTCCCATTCAATTCCTTTCTCTCCATCATCACTCTATTTCTAATCTCTCGTTGAATGATCCATTATAGGGTATATACAATATGTTAAACACACTTCAAGAACAAGTTCATGAGTTGAAGGGTATACTGGTAGATCTTGTAGCACGTGTCGTCAGACTAGAAGCACACTACACTGTCATTCAAGAGAATCGTAGTGCAAATTACAAGGCACCAGATAGTGTTTTTTACAATAATGACTGGCCAACAAAGGATCAAAGAACTTCATGACATCACACAACACAGTCCACTAATAAACCCTTCCATCAAATCAGTCTCTGAAAGCTTTCCTCTCTGCAGAGGAGGCAAAAGAATTGTTGATGATACACCCAACATCCAAACATCTATGAAAATAAAGAAAACCTGTGCTCAAGTAGAAATACCTTCTACACCTACATTTAATCTTATCAGGCTTAATAGAAAGCCACAAAGAAAGTATACATCGCTAGGCATGGGTTATTAGGAGAATACCAAGATGAAAGAAATGAAAATAAGAGAGTGGGAGTATTTCAAAATTCATGGGAGAAAATGAGAGAAGAAATTGAAAAGGTGAACAAAAGAATTCTTGAGAGGGTAAACAACAAAAGGAAACTCTGCATAGCTGATCCAATCTTCACTATAAGAAATCACTTTTCATACTTTGGAAAACCAAGTTTGAGGGCAAACTTTTTTGAACAAAGGGAGAATGATGCAAGTCCAAGGTCCGAAAGAAAAAGCCCATGCATTACATGAGGAATTAGAACAATTAGTGTTGATACTTATATTTCTAACAGCCATAATTCTGTCAATTTGGCTCATTTCGTTGACTTTATTAGGTCCATCAATAAGTTCACATTTTGAACTTACGAAAAAAGTGGTCAAACACTTAATTTGGATAAGCTTTTGGCTGAATACAAGTGTTGCATGTCATGAATGAAGCTCAACCCAAAATTTGCAGCAACAACATCAAGTGGGACGTGAGTTGGTCGTGTAAATTGAAGGCCCAAGTTCTGTTTGGGTTTTATTTACTTTTATTGTTTTTTTTAAGCATGTAATAAAGCTTTCGAGTATACTCTTTAAGTAAACTCAATTAGGGCGACTAAGTAGGATGATTAGGTGTGTGTTTAAGATCCTTGTGTGCTTGATTATAACCCCTTTTCTAACAGCTACATTTAGGGTGCTTGATTAGGGGAGTTATTTTAGGAGAATTGTAACCCTAAGGTTGCCCACCGATACTGAGTGCATCAAGACGACTCAAAATATTAAAATTAGATGATCTTTTCAATTACTTGGATTTGGTTCATCTTACAATTTAATGTCGCAAAAGCCTAACTTTGTCACATGCATTACATGGATACATGATTGAAGCCCAATTGCGGCAACACCAAACACCAAGGAGGTGTGATATGGGATGTGTAAATGAGCAAGCCCAAAGTTACTGTTTTGGGCACTATATTTTACTTTGATTTTGTAGTTAAATGTTGCTTGTAATAAGCCAAGAGTTACTCCTAATGTATCTTTTGGTGGCCAGCTGTTTAGGAAGTATTTAGGAGTGTGATTACCTCATTATTTGCTGCATAACAGTTCATTAATGATGGGGGTTACAATAGGCGTGAATCAAGGAGACTTTTAAGCTCCTTGAAACCGTATTTGTTGGACAGATTTCTAGGGTATATTTTGAGGTCTTTTGACTTTCTTTTCTTCTTTGCTTTTTCACTATATAAAGGAGAGCTAATGAGAAGAAAAGACATATTTAAAGTTGAATGAAAAAGTGTTTCTTTGTGAAACTTTCTTTTGAGTGTGTCTCAAAAACCCCTATTACAACTTGAGTGTGTCTTGTTTAGTTGTATCAAGATCCTATAGTTCTTTGAGTGTGTCTTGAGACCTATAGTTAAATTTTTAGTTTTCTCTATCCGTTGTAATCCAGCAAAAGGAGCAAAATTATTAAAACTAATTCAACCTAAATTAAATGAGGAAGTGAGGGTTACATTTGGAGCATTTGGTACCAGATCTTTGGTTGAAAGATTCAAAGAAAAGACGCACTTTTGGAGAAGAAAACAAATTGCTGGAATTCAGACAGTTTTTTAGTCGACTTTGAAGAATGATTTCTCAGCCTACAAAAGTCAAAATTGGGTGTTTCTTTTTTGGAATCTGGATGTTTTTCTGTGTAGAAGACTCACAAAAATTTTCAGATATTTTGGATTTTTTTACTACTCCCTCCGTCCCAGAAAGATCTGAACACTTATTGGGACACGTAGTTTAATGTGATAAGTTGTGGTGTGGTTATCAAATGTTATTTAATTTAAAAAGTAGATGTGATAGGGATTGGTGGGATATTTTTTATTAGAGGAGAGAGAAAGTTGGGTAACTTTTTATTGATAAAAGGTAGAGTGTGGGCCAAAGATGTGTAAAAGAAATAATATATTAATTGTTGGACCATGCCAAGAATGGAAGTGTTCAAACTAATTTGGGACAAACACAAAAGGAAAGTGTTCAGACTATTCGGGACGGAGGTAGTATTAAACCCGGCGGGTTTCTCGAAGGTGCGCCGAAACGGAACGAAGACAGCAAACTGGTATTGAATTGAAGATTTCTCCCTCGTTCGAAAAGCTTTTAAGGAGTTTCGTTTTTTAAAATTGCTTAAAATTCACTGAATTTTCATAATCTATAAGCTTTTAGAGTCTCAGGGACTTTTTATGTTTTGTTTAGTTGCTTAAAATTTCGTCAGTTTTGATCACTTGTAATTGTAATAGTCTAGCAAAATAGTGGGAACATATGGCTGATGGGGATCTTACTAGGATGTTACAAGTTATCACGCAAAAATTAGAAAGCATGGAGAGATAATTAGTGTTGAATGAGGAGGATAAAAAGACAAAATAAAAGATGGGATGCTATGACCGAAATGGCTTTGCAAGTAACTAGAAAACTGAATTTTACGAAAGATGATAACACCCGATTCGTAAGCAATCTGAAGACATTCGATCTACTTTTCGTGAGATAAAAGAAACCGTCAAAACGTGTCAACACCTAATTCTCAAATCTTTTCCTAAAACAAAAAGCACACATGAACGTGCGGATCATTATGATTTTGTAGAGCATCATATGGAAGAGAATATTGTTGTTGATCAAATCCAAGAAGACACAACTAAAAAAGAGGAGACTAAGGAAAATTTTGTGCTTCCTTCTTTGAGGGAAGATGTAGGTTTGGAGTCCCGCAATGACTCTACTATTTGGAACTTACAAAAGAAAGTATTTGTGAAACATTTTTATACCATTTTCGAACCCCCTCCGAATTAGTTAAATCATACTTTTAAGGTTGATGAGAGCATTGTTGATCATGACCATGATCACCAAGTCGAGGTTCAAGATGATGTTTCAATAACTTATTTTGACATATGTTTGGGTTCCGTGGTGCAGCATACACTATTTGATAAGGTTCTCATTTCTTTTGATAAGTTTGTGCTTTTGAGAATCGACCAAATTCGTGGTCGAATTTTTTTTCAAAGAGAGAATGATACATTTGCATCAAGACGACTCAAAATATTAAAATTAGATGTTCTTTTCAATTACTGGATTTGGTTCCTCTTACAATTCCATGTCGCAAAAGCCCACCTTTGTCACATGCGTTACATGGATACAAGATTGAACCCCAATTGCAGCAACAATAAACACCAAGGAGGTGTGATATGTGATGTGTAAATGAGCAAGCCCAAAGTTATGTATTGGGCACTATATTTTACATTTCTTTTGTAGTTAAATGTTGCTTGTAATAAGCCAAGAGTTTCTCCTAATGTATCTTTTGGTGGCCAAATGTTTAGGAGGTATTTAGGAGTGTGATTACCTCATTATTTGCTGCATAACAGTTCATTAATGATGGGGGTTACAATAGGCGTGAATTAAGGAGTTTTAAGCTCCTTGAAACTGTTTTTGTTGGACAAATTTCTAGGATTTATTTTGAAGTCTTTTGGCTTCCTTTTGTTGCTTCTTTTCACTATATAAAGGAGAGCTAATGAGAAGAAAAGACATATTTCAAGTTGAATGAAAAAGTGTTTCTTTGTGAAACTTTCTTTTGAGTGTGTCTCAAAAACCCCTATTACAACTTGAGTGTGTCTTGTTTTTTTAGGATTGATAGACTAAATTGAGTGTGCCTTGTTTAGTTGTATCAAGATCCTATAGTTCTTTGAGTGTGTCTTGAGAGCTATAGTTAAATTTTAGTTTTCTCTATTCGTTCTAATCCAGCAAAAGGAGCAAAATTATTAAAACCAAGTCAACCTAAATTAAGTGAGGAAGTGAGGATTGCATTTACATCACAATCCATGACCATGCATATCGCATCCCAATAAGCCACAAAAGATAAACCAAAGCCCGCTAGGTCGAAAAGCCATAAGGTTGACTTAGGCAAAAATCAGGGCACTTTCTTGTTCATTAGCTTGAACTACGAATGGTCTGATTCTATTAAACCAAACTAAACTTACAACATTATCCACTCTTGCCAAAGACATCTTCCAAATCAATGCCTAATTCATTGCAAATGGCTCCAAAGCAAAATGCTCGGCCACCATTTAAAATGTTAAGAGCTACGGCTGGCCTGATTCCATCATGGATACGTAGGCAACCTCTTTTGAGGCCCGACCATTTTAATTCAAAAGAAACATTTTTTTTTTAAGGCTTGCTTAGGCCCATGAGAAAAACGCTATCACCCAAATAATTAATTTTCAATGCTCATCCCTACCTTTAGAATTAGACTGGGATTTGAATCTGCATCATTAGCCTACCTCATTGCGTGAGTCAATTCATTATGACTCTGCCTTTTCTTATTCTAATCACTTCCTTTTTCTAAGCCGCATTATCGCTTCTAAGCCAGCCTTACCATAACCTTTCAACACTCAGCGCTATAACTACGCTTCATCTTTGAGTGTTCCTTTCTTTGGCCTTTCTTGTTTTCTCATCTTAGGAACCCTATATGGAATCTTTGGTCAAAACTTCCACTAAGCGTGATGAGATATCTTCAAAATCAA
Organism: Beta lomatogona; assembly: GCA_947646795.1. Classification (NCBI taxonomy): domain Eukaryota; kingdom Viridiplantae; phylum Streptophyta; class Magnoliopsida; order Caryophyllales; family Amaranthaceae; genus Beta; species Beta lomatogona. The sequence goes on along the minus strand of CANSNZ010001204.1, from coordinate 999,225 downwards.
GCAATCAAGTTGGATACTTCATCAACTCCATCTTATTGGGGGCTTCATCACTTTGGTCCACACGAGAAAATCATAGGCTCCAAGTCCAAAACTATGGTAATAAGGACTTCGTTACGAGTCCATACATGAAATCTTGGGTTTTAAAACCCACACTGATACAAGAATGAACCTACTTTATGGGCTCACTTAGGCCCTTGGCATACAAAACTCGAAGCATATACAACTCAAGCGCTACAAAAGCTCGTTCTATAACGCATTTCAAATCCAATATAATCTATTAATTGAATAGATCATCCTTGGGATCCATGTGTACCTTAATAAGAACTTCATTATGAGTCAATACAAAAGATTATGGGCTCTAGACCCATACGAGATCCTAACTGTTTTATGGGCTCACTTAGGCCTGTAACAACTACAACGCATTTCAAATCAAACATAACCTACGTGGAACATCCTTGGGGGCTTCCCATTTTTCCTCTTTCAAAAACAGTTTTCTAAACGAAAAATTGAGCTTAGAGGAACAACAAAACATCATATCCTATCTCTACATTAGTGTCATATCTCTACATTTGCATTACATATCGGCATCATCCAAGCATTGTGTCAAACATTGCGTCCTTCGTCCTTAGCTATAGGATTCTAGCATCAATCATCGAGTCACACACACACACACTTATGCACACGATAGCACATTTAAGTCTAGAGTATTAGATATCACTCTTTATAAGTCAAGTCTTTTCCTATTCATTACACTAGTGGAAAAAAGTTCAACCGCTGCGGTCAAAACCAGGCTTAGCGCTTCGTTTTTGGGCCGCATTGGTTGGACTCGCAGTAGTCTTCAAATATTAACTGATCTTGTCCTAAACCGGATCAAATAATCATTTACCGCTGCGGTTTTGACCCACAACCGCAGCAGTTGACCACCCCATAAACCAAATTTTTTTTTCATTTTTTTTTATTAATCGATATAAAATCAATTGTATATGATAAAAAGTATTAATACTCATTTTATTATAGATAATTGAACATAAATAAGTACATATACATAAAAAGTATTAATACTTTGACTGGAATATTCTTTTCATCAGGGACATCAATTTCAACCTCTTCCAGATTGATATTGTTTTCTTCCTCATTAGATAGTCCATCCTCACATTCTATAGGCGCGGAAATGATCTCACTGGATACTGTGTACAAGGTGTGTGTCAGGGGTAGATAGTCACCAGTACCAAACTGACTTTTGGTGCAAATAAAGATGGGATTTATTGAGAGACGTGAATACAATACATCTCCACTTGGGTCAAAAGCTCGAAGCTGGTGCATGCAACGCAGTAGGAACTTGGAACAAGTAGGAAAATGTGATTTGCTGCCTGTTTTTGCCAAAGAAGTCCACTGGAGCACCGTAGTACTAAGGTGACATGCACCATGTACTAATTGGCACGCTCCAAACTTTGTTCTCACAGGGAAGAAGGGATGAGCAAATTAGGTAACACAGGCTAAAAAATATGACTTGTATAGTAGATCACCTGATCACGAAGTTGGTCAAGCAGAGTTGCCCCAATCAATCCTTGGCCCAATAATTCCTACAACAAGAGTGGTCCTTGAGATATAGAACCTTGAATGAACAACCGTCAGGGCTTTAATACAATCATCCCACTTGACGACTACAGTGATGTTGTATTCAGATTAGGTTTGTGCTATAGCACGAATATTAATATTGGCCTGCATTATTATCACAGAAGTTGCCACACAAGATAAAATAAGTACAAAGAAAAAATTGAAGATTAAAGCTTCATTGACGGAGAAAGTTGATCAATATGAATAATAAGAAAATATCCATATATAGAAGTATTTGCTAACCTTTGCAACTGTGTTAAAAAGAGTGGCACTAACTACAAGCGTGCAGGCCATTTTCTGCCAAACTGCTACCAGAATGCTCCAATTTGGGATAACAGCGACCTAAGAAGAGCTCCATCAGTTCAGATTATAGCACTATGAGCACAGCAAGCAGAACATAAGAATACAAAAAAATCATTGGGCATGAAAACTTCGATTAAAACGAAAATGAGGACCTTGAGAAAGACGCCCAGCTTCTAAAGCTTGGCTAAATCGAGACCTTCAGAGCTTCAGTGCGAAAATATGCCCTCCGATGTATTTCAATCACATCAGCATTTCGTTTTATTCCCAGATGTTAGATGAGTACATATGAAGCAGAAAAGAGCCTGATATATAGACATGCTGATTGAAACTGCTCCCTAAAAAATGATCATTTTTCAATTATTCCCAGACAATGCAATATGAAGTAAATATTGAAAAAAGGAGACATGATTAAAGTTAAAACAATTCAATTATTCCTGATGTGCAGCATTCTCTGGCAACGTTTAGCCATTTTCCTCATCACATATAGCCACTAAAATAATGTTCAGCAAATACGAAAGGAAGATCAAGACATGACAGAAACCAAGACAATCCATAAAGAGATAAATGATTCCATCAAACAAGCAATAAATGATTCTATTTTCTTGGACAACAAACTGAATACAGGTTTGATTTGAGGTTCTTATATCAAAGATTCTCTTATTTTATTAAAATCAAGGAAGTACTAATTACGAATACGCTTACTATAAAATATAATGCGAAGTGCCATTGTCTATGTAATCAATGGATAACATTATTCTACTACACTAACTAGACAATACAAGAGGCATCCATGACAAGTTAGGACCTTAGAGGTACTTTAGAATTTAAAGTCTTAAGAGTTCCAAATTAAGTAGGACTAAGATATACCACATTATTCTATAAAAAAGAAGATATATCACATAATAGCTTTTGTAATCAGCACAAGCAAGTCTAGGTCCTATGGCTTGGGAGTGCACACACAATTTTTACTAGAAGATTATAAAGTATCTCAGTACATGGCATTCTGAAACGCAATTATAGATTTGAGTATTGAGCTATTAACTAATATTCCAATTTTTTAATACGAATTCAAAATTTCATCTCAAACACCTGTAATTATGAACTAGAACATTTAATCAAAGGGAAAAGCACTATCATAATACCAATATATGAACCTAATCAATAACTGAAATTGTTCTAATCACAAATGGTGATTCAAAATTGAAGCAGTATTTCTCTAGAGCTTGAATTTGTGTGCCAAAGTGCAAAACTAAGTCCAATTCATTAAAGATTGACGAAGTAAATAGGTTAATCAAGATGATCCAACCACTAACGAGAATGAATATGCAAAAGCATACTTCATTTCTCTAAAAACGATCAATTGACACCCAAATCATGTCGTCAAGCTAAAAATCTACCTACAATCAGCCATAAATACAAGCATTCACCCTCACAAATCAATTTTGCGAAGTCAAATACAACAACCAATAATCTAAACAACTTACGTAAAAATAACACATTATTAATTCTCAACTACATCAAAATCATGTCGCATAGGCAAAAATTCTAGATTAAATCTGGGAGAAAAAGGCAAATTTGACTTACATTTAACTAGATAATCACAAAAAACGATGAGCACTGGTTAAGAAGTTAGATCGACAAAAAAGAGAAGAGACATGACCTAGGGTTGTGGAAAGGGCCAACTTTGTTAGCGTAAAGAGGAATTGCATCGAACCAGAATTTACATTTGATAATTCCATATTGACCGATACTTTCAAATCAATAAACTAACATAGTTTGGGACTATGAAGAAATTCATAACCATTCCTTTCACGAAAGCAAAAAAACAATTTACTCCAACAAATACAACCACACCCCTCTATGCATCAATCATAGACCCTAAAATTCTTCTAATTTAGATCTTTCATGGTGGTATACCATCTGGAATAACAAGGTTTCTGAGGAATTTAGATCTAAGTTACAATAACTTAAGTGGTTCCATACCAATTGATCTGCTGTCACAACCCACTTTCAGTTGCAAATTCATTTAATTTCAGAAATCCGCAATTTAAGTAACAAGTCTGATCTTTTTTTGCTTTTTGCAACAAAAAAAACTTTTAAAGGACAGATTTGGTCACGCGATAAAAGAATAACAATAACAAAGTAGTACTACTAAGAAAATGACAGAAATAAACAAGGAAAATCAACACAGGATTTTAAAAAAAAACCAACAACACTCGAATATTCAATGATGAATTGGTAGATTAATTCTGCAAAAAGGATTTGCTAGATCAAGCAAAAAGTGTACTAAATTGAATTATGAACAAAATGAAGTTAAAAATGGCGATTTCAGAAAACAAATTAACTCTGAAAATGAAGAATTATCATAGTGAAGAAAATGAATATAAAGGTGAGAGTACCTCAAGATAAAAGCAATGGTAGATGTTGAGAAGTTTCGAGGAGCAAGTGCTTAAGTTGAGCAATAAAGATGGTGAGTCAACCCCATAGTCAAATTTAGAGGAGAGAGAAGGAGATATCTCACGAGCGTGGCGTGCTTTGGCCATTATTGTTGCTTTGCTCCTCTCTCGAAATCCGCAAAAATCTCGAAATTCTTCCGCAGGTTACTTTCTCTCTCCTCTCTCTTTCGTGAAGCTCCTTTTAAATGGTGAATTTAGGTTATGTTTTCACTCTTTTACAGTCACTTCTTGCAATTCCATCGATTCATTCACTCCAATGTCCACCATTGAAGAAGCAGCTAGGGTTTCCGATTGAATCTTACCGACGATTCTCTCTCTCCAACTCCAGAGGTAATTCTATGGTTAGTAGGGCTGTGTCTAACCTCATTAGCTAGGGATTAGGGTTTTTTTGTGGGTGGGCGAGAGAGGAAGAATTTCAGGAGGAAGAGTGAGAGAGACGAGAGTTAGGGTTGAGGTCGATGAGGGAGGATAAAAGATGTAGACATTCGCGGGCCCAAGTATATTACATGGCCCACAAAAGGAAACGCTAGGTTGGGTTTTGAGGCTGATTAACCGCTCTGGTTATGAGAACCAGAGCAGTTAATGAAAAGCTGGATCAGTTTTCTATTAACTTATCCGGTCTCTTAAAAATGGAGCGGTTAATTTCCCATATTTCACAACCAAATATTTGAAGATTTACCGATTCGGTTCTCTTAACGACCGCAGCGGTTGTGTTATGACATATAACATTTTTTCCACTAGTGCTAGCACCCATATCACGGGACACATACACGTCCCCTAATTGTTTGTCTGTATATCTATGTATTCTTTGTATTTACAAGTACGCAACACTCAACAGTGGAAAACACACAATTAGGTCTATGGACCATTTTAAATCAACAGCGGAAAATAAACTGTTAGGTCTACAGACTGTTGCAAATCAACAGCGGAAAACACACCGTTAGGTCTGCAGACAATTTCAAATCAACAGCGGAAAACACAGCGTTAGGTCTGCGGACCATTGTAGCCCTCTAATTCTTTACGAGGTTTATCTAAAAAATTTGCCATAATCAACAACGGAAAACACACCGTTGGGTCTGCGGATCATTTCAACAACAGCGAAAAACACACCGTTAGGTCTACGGACCGCTTCAAATCAACAACGGAAAACACATCGTTAGGTGTGCGGACCATTTCAAATCAACTGCGGAAAACAAACACTGTTAGGTATGCGGACCATTTCAAATTAACTGATATGAATTTCGAAGTTCGGATATTCACAATGTTTACCCTATATTCTAAGTGACGTTTTTATGGTGTTTTTATGATGGAATACTGAAAATAAGAAAGAAAAAAAACAAAGGATAGTACTCTTGATTCTTGCAGGAATTAGAGGATCTCTTCCTAATCGCAATTAGAAGATGAATACAAGTCGCAACAAGTATTGTTTTGGTTAACAACCGAAATAAGCAACGCTCACAAATTCTTAAATCAACTCTCTTTTTTTATTATGGACTAGGCGTGTACTTATATAGGATGAGCAAACAAGCTTGCCCTCTAAGCTATAATATGGCCGGATTTCCTTAGAATGAGATAAGGAAACATTCCCCTTAAAACTAGCCTAGAATCTAGCACAACTTAAGGGAAGAAGTGTTTTAGGAAAGCTTTGCAAATCTTTCCATAAAACTTACAAAATCACACGCCTAAACCTATACCTTATTACAACTTAGATTTTCGGCCAACTTTTTACAACCAAACTGGAAAAAAAAAACAACCTAATGACATTAACTAATTAATTTAACTAACAAACATAATAAAAGACATATTTTTGGTTACTTGTAAAACCATCACTTTAAGAGTAAAGTAAAACCATGCAACAATTCTAATAAAGCAAATAAAGATAGTTGGTGAAGCAATCCTTGCACGTATCATGCATCATTAACAGAAGAAAACACACCAGTAGGTCTGCAGATTAATAGTGGAAAACACACCTTTAGGTCTGCGGACCATTTCAAATTAATAGCGGAAAACAAATTGTTAGGTGCTCGGACCATCACGGGCCAAGACAGCGGAAAACAAAGCACTAATATGGTTCGTGTTCCTGAAGAAAAAGAAAGCGGAAAACAAGCGCTAGGCTTCAGCTCCATAAGGACAACCCCGGAGCGGGATCTTTGCTCTACCCCGACATGAGCCGGACTAAAATTGCTCATGATTCCTTTTCACCTATATCATTTCATTTTTGCAAGATTCATGATTATTTTGCGAATTTGTTTCACATATTTCGGTTCCTCAAACCTTTGCTTGTTTTGTAGGTGCTTGGCGTAAAAGAGTGATTTTGGATTGCGAGCATCTAGAATCATTCTCCGTCCCGACACGTATACTTTGACTTTCGATTTTGCAAACCTCGGTCAAAGTGGGGGCTTCTGTTGACGCATAATCGTGTGTCCCCATTTAGTACCCTATGATGACTAATACCCTGCTCCAATTGGTCCGTATCGAGGAAAGAATAAAGAATAAGTCTAAAATAAAATGTTTTAAGCCTTAAACCATTTTATAACCTTTATTATTAACTCATTTCCGAAAACCTTTTTTATAACTAGTTGTAATAAGCCCACATCCTAAAACGTTTTTAAATAACTCTTTATAAAAGCCCATCTTCGAAAACCTTTTAAAAATAGTCCTTTTAAGAAGCCCAATTTTTAAAACACCTTTTTTAGCCCATTTTAGTTAATAAAATTAATTAATTTAATTTAATTATTTTTGCTAATAAAAATATCTTTTTATAAATATAATCTTTCTCCAAAGTGTTTTCTAATTTCTCTTACTAACTACTTTCTAAAAAAAAATTAATAAGAATCTTTTGGAGACCTAATATTTTTTAAAAAAACGCTATGGCAATACAACTACATAAATCTACCTACACTATCTAATCTCCCAACCCCTCACTTCGTATAACTCCACGACACCCGCCTGCTGGGGCGGGGCGGCTTTTTTGTTTCACAATAAGACCTGGACGATTATCCCTACCCTCGGTAGCTTACGAGTTTACGTCCATCCCTGGTTGGGTACAGTTTCCTTTCGATTTCTTCCTTGTAGCCGTTACCAGAATTCGCGACACAGAAACACTAAACCTCATACAAATCCCTCGGCACACGACAAACAAGAACAACGGCCTAACAATCTCACTCTCTCACCATAAACCCACGGCACTCCTAAATCTCTCACCTCCCTCACTATATCCTCGTTGACCCCATAATTCACCAACCTTCATCACTCCCTGTTCATAGCTCGGCACATCAACCATCAAAATTCATCATCTCCTAATAACAACACCCTACCTGTGACACACAGTGGTGGTTCGAATTTGTTCATATATAGAACCAAAACGGCCTTATATGCACGTGAAGAATGCGGCAAAATTTTAATATTAATACTTATATATAAAGTCGTTAAAAAACACTTGTACTTGGTTTATCGTATTTTGAGTTGAGAATTTTCAAATTTGATTTTTCAATGAGATTAACAGATATGTATTTACAACTATTATTTTAAACTTAAGCATTAGAACTCTGTTCTTTTTAATATATACTGATAAATTGATAAGTTCCCTTCAGGAAAAATAAGTATCGAAAGCGCTAAAAACTCTCACAAGGGAAATGAAAAAATATGAAATAGTATTAACAATAAAAAGAGAAGTGAAATCTAAAATAAATAATTAACAACTCACCCACAATAAGCTCTTTGTATTGTAGTTTGGGTAATAAATTATTAATGATATCGGTAACTGATTGCTTAAATAAGGAAATGAAGAAAAGAGGAATTCAACAAGGGTATTAGTACTTGGTGGGAGGGGAACATTTATGAAGAAAAAAAGCTAGAAAATGGAGCATTAAAAAGGAGGGAAAATAAAACCAAGGATAAAAACATAGTTGCAATAATAAAAAATTCAAAGGGAAAAAGGAAAAAAAAATAGAACAAATGCTATTTCACGGACTTGAAATGAAAACACTAAATATTGGAAACACTAAAAACTCTCACAAGTGAAATGAAAAAAATATGAAATAGTATTAACAACAAAAAGAGAAGTGAGATATAAAATAAATAATTAACAACTCACCCACAATAAACTCTTTGTAATGTAGTTTGGCTAATACATTATTAATGCTATCGGTAATTGATTGCTTAAATAAGGAAATGAAGAAAAGAGGAATTAAACATTAAACAAGGGTATTAGTAGTTGGTGGGAGGGGAACATTTATGAGCAAAAAAAGTTAGAAAATGGAGCATTAAGAAAGAGGAAAAATAAAACCAAGGATAAAAAAATTAGTTGCAATAATAAAAAAGACAAAGTATCGTATTTTGAGTTGAGAATTTTTAATTTTGATTTTTCAATGAGATTAACAAATATGTATTTACAACTATTATTTTAAACTTAAGCATTAGAACTCTGTTCTTTTTAATATATAATGATAAATTGATAAGTTCCCTTTAGGAAAAATAAGTATTGGAAACACTAAAAACTCTCACAAGTGAAATGAAAAAAATATGAAATAGTATTAACAATAAAAAGAGAAGTGAAATCTAATATACATAATTAACAACTCACCCACAATAAGCTCTTTGTAATGTAGTTTGGCTAATAAATTATTAATGCTATCGGTAATTGATTTCTTAAATAAGGAAATGAAGAGAAGAGGAATTAAACAAGGGTATTAGTGCTTGGTGGGAGGGGAACATTTATGAAGAAAAAAAGCTAGAAAATGGAGCATTAAGAAAGAGGAAAAATAAAACCAAGGATAAAAATATTAGTTGCAATAATAAAAAAGACAAAGGGAAAAAGGAAAAAAAAGAACAAATGCTATTTCACGGACTTGATATCGCGACCTTCAAAGACGCCAAACTCCTAGATTTCACGCTGCCCAAACCACTGAGCCATATTCCATGATGTTATTCTAATTCGTGCGTTTTTCCATATATACCTTTTTTAGCTTTTCCTCTAGAGTTCAGTTTCCTCCGCGGATCCGAGTGGGTTCAGTTGAATCCACCGAACCCACGCTGGATCCGCCAATGGCGGCACATCATCATCATATCTCACCCTACACCTCATTCCATAATACTTACATCTAATAAACCCCAACAGCTGCAACGCATCACAAGTAGTATATATCAAGGTCAACGCTCGACATTAAACAAAACATTCATCCTTTCTTTTCTAATCTCACGCTAGCGCAACCTACAAATCTTTTTTTAAAGAGTCCTACAACTTTCGATCCAAGATCCGTATAAATCAACGACCCCGGACGGTGGTATAATTTATGAGGGGTCTACTAAATTAACCACCTTTATTTTATTTCTTTATTTATTTTTATTATTTTATTGAAGTTACTAACATTCTATATGTGATGTAGATTGTTAATATATTCCCGTGATTGTAAGTATAGTGTATTATGCTAATTCCGTGCAATATTTTCTTTTCTTATTTTTATTTCTTTTCATGAACATATTATTTTTTATGTCTGATTGCAATATTTATCACCTTGTATTTATTGTTAATTAAGACCTAAATAAATGTTCTAACTAACTCAGATAATATGGACAACCCGCTAGGAACCCAGTAGTATTGATTGTCTAATAACATACCACTAAAAAAATAGTCTTTTATGTGTTTCTTGAACCAACCTAGACTAATATATTGAGGGTGCTTAAAGAAATTATATGATTATTCTTTGGCATAAAATTTATTGTGAATCGATATTTAGTAGAGGCCAGTAATGGGAAACATGGTTCCGGATTGTGTTGTACCATCACCCCCGAACTCAATCTATATTTCATTTGGACCATCTATGGAGTCAGGACGGGGAAATATACATTGGATAAGTCCCTAAGATGTCTCTACAATTTTCAATATCCAATTAGGTTTATAAGTTTTCCTCTAGAAATTTGTTGGCGACTTCAAAAAGAATTTTAAAAAAACCTTAACAATAAGGTAGTTAAATAAGCGCTCACACCGCGGTAGGCGAAAATAAAATCACGCCTACAGTAGTCAAGCTAATGACTTAAAACAAGCGCTTCGCTGGAGGTAACCCGTTTTTCTCTTCTTTGGTGTTTTAATTCAATTGAAATGATGGATTTTCACATATTATTGTGACTTTTGGATTACTTGTTGTGGTGATTTTGTGATTTGTGCATGTTTAGGCTTGATTTGGAGAACTTTGGATCAAAAAAGAGGTGAAGAAAAAAGGAAAAAGGGGCGAATAAGGCTGACCCAAGCGCCCGGGTCGCTCCAGGGGAAAAAATTTCTTCGAAACTGATTGCGGGACACGCCGGGGTCGTTTAACCCGCTCGAGTCGCTTGACCCGAGGGCTGGGGTGAGAGGACCCGCCCGGGTCGTGGGAGAAAAAAAAAGAGGTTTCAGAAACAAGCAGCAGCGCAGTGACAAGTCTGATTGGTGTCGACCCGCCCGGGTCGCTCTCACCCGAGCGCTCGGGTTGGCAGACCCGCCCGGGTCGCGTGGTCAGTTTGTAATACAAGAAAACACTTTCGATATCCCTTCTCACTCTTCCATCTTCTTCAACCTCTCATCTCTCTCAACCCTCTTTCAAACCCAAACCCTAACTCTCTAAAACTCACTCAAATTACCCATCTCACCACTCAACAACTTAAAGTCCCTTACAAATCTTCATCCTCATCAACTTTCTTCCATTAATTTCAACTTTCTTTCCCAAAAATTCTATTTCCACTCACTTCTCATCATTTTCTCTCTCCTCAAAATTTTTATCATAACTCTCAAAATCATCCATTTCCACTCAAATTTCTTCACAAATTGTTCCTAAAACCTCATTTCCCTTCCATTTCTTTCTCAAAAATCATCCATGCCAAAGACTCACGGACGTGGGTCACTTGTTGTGGGCGGTTTGATTACCGCCACTGATGAGCATTTTGGGTTTGCCCTTGGACCCCCGAGGTCTAAGGGCCGAACCTCAAAAACCAACAACACCTATAGGATGCGCGTTGGTTTAGTGTGGATGGATTTCGTTTTACTTGAAAGATTGATAAAACGCCTTCCATCCAAATTCCAAACCGCAACCTTACCGGAATCAAAACGAGCAAGAAAACTACCTCATCTTAGAAGTCCCGGAGGGATGCCGGGAGATCCGTACCTACCAAAGGCGGGATCCCCATGAGCATGCCTCCTCATCTTAGGAGACCCTTGTTGCTATTCTTGATGGATTTGTTGCTTGTTATTGTGGTTATACTTGGTGAATGGGCCGATGCTTGTTAATATGTTTTGTTTGCTTCCTTAGTTTTTAAGAAAAAGAAAAGAAAAATCCAAAAATAATTTTTCTTTCGTTTCCCAACTTTATTTTAGCTTTCTTTCTTCATTTCCTTTTCCTTTGAAAAACAAAGAGAAGTGTTATGTTTGAATAAAGTTTTGATTTCCTTGCCCAAGGAAGATGCTAGTTGATGATATTTGTGGATTCCTTGCTTTGACTTTGAGTATATATTTAGAGGCTCCTATTGGAAGAGTGTGAGCTTGAGTTGTGGTGTTTTAGGAGGTGATTAATCTTGATTACATTAGAATCTACCAAAATGAAACTAATGAATGCTCAATTGGATGTCTAGTCCTGAATCTTGACTATGTTGCTCAAGCTTGGATAGTTAGGTGTTCTCTAATGAGCGAGTAAAAAGTCTAATTAGGTGTCCTATTGCAATCTTGATTAGTTTCTTTCTCTACCCATAACCTATGAGTACACTTGGAAATTAGTTGTCTTGAAATTTGCTCTCTATCCTTGCTTGTGAAACATTTCATTGATAGTTGACTGAGGCATAAATCTTGAGTTGTGGGTTTGAAAACTCTTTGGAAACCCTCGCGAGATCCCACTCGCCTTCTACGGCCGATCTAGGGGTTTATAGAGCTTGTTGCATGTGCTAAATGCAATTGTGATTCCTACGAAAATGAGTTAGTGTAAATTCTTTATCCTTCTTACTTTTCCCTTTCTCCTTCCTTCTTTCTTCTTGGGGGAATTTGATGACTGGTTGATATACTTGACTTTGGATTAGTTTTTAATAGTTTTTATGATAGCTTTTGGACTAGTTTAGGCTTAATTGCTTCCTTTTCCTTCTTTTTGTGCAATTTTCCTCCTTTGTGCTCTTTCTTTGGGTGCTTGGTTTTTATTTCAGGATTTGGGAGTATACTTGGAGGACCTTTATAAAAACCTGAGGCAAGACGTTGAAGAAACGACGCATCAAAGGACTCAAAAGCGGAGAGAAGGGGGCAAACCCGAGGGCTCTGGTCACCTAACCCAATCGGGTCAGCTCAGACACCAGCATCATTCCTTCTTGTTCACGCAACCCGATGGAAGAGAAGTCTGAAGAGCCAACCCAAAATAAATTTAAAGTGTATTTAGAAATCTTATTTTAAAAAGCCCAATTAATTATTCGTGATAATTAATTGTATTTTTAGCCCATAAAAAATTTTGAATCCATTTAAAATATTTTAAGCCCAAAAGCCTAATTGTTTATTTATTATTTTTAATAAATATTTTCATCAAATAAAATTAAATCAGATTTTTTATCGCTAATATTAAATTTTCGGATTTCAAGGGACAAAATAATTCATCAAAAAACGCGTTTAGCAAGAAAGCTTGGCAACGTGAGCTGAACAAAGGTGGTGCGCCTAGCGCACCGCGTGCCCTTGGCACAGAGGTTGCAATGTGTCAGGCGTGCCAATCTGCGTCTGACACGTGGATCTATGTGTCACATAGAGTCCTAGGGTTGAGCGCACTACTCCGGTGTGACACGCATTCTATTGGTCAATACGCGTCACGGGCGCCAATGTGCACCTGACACGTGTGATTGTGCTTCACACAGCCTCTTGCGCCTGGCGTAAATTGCGCGTGAAGCGCAATTTCACTTTCCCTATATATACTTCTTGATTTCCTGAACCAAAGGATGGTTTTATATTATTATTTCTCATACACTTTATTTTCCACATACGCTCGTGCTCTAATAAATTCGCATTTCCACATACTTTCACACATATCAAACAGACTTACGTTCATATTTACATTGTTCTTTTGGCTTCAAGATTGCTCCTCCTGAAGGTCGTCACTAGTGGAAAAAAGCCAATCCGATGCGGTTAAAACCGGGCTTACTGATTCGGTTTTGGTCCGCCCCCCAAAAAAAATCTTTTTTTTTTGCATTTTTTCATTATTAATCGATACAAAATCATTTGTATATATCAATACTCATTTTATTAAGCATATTATACTTAATTGAAGCATAAGCATAAATAATTAGATACATAAAAATATAAACTATAATTTTAACATCATACTCAACGAGATCTCAAATCATCGGGCGCAAACATGTTCGGCCCTAAGCAATACTTGAAGTGTGCTTGAGGCATCCGAAACCAAATAGAGACCTAACATCATAAACATGTTCAGCTTTGCGTCCACGAAGGCATTCCAGATCTACCACTTGGGAGTGATCCACAAAAAGGTTCACCTGAAATTGTGATAATAAGCAAGGAAGTATAAATCATGTTGAATGTCTAACTCAGTGAAAAGAACAACTTGCTACTGATATCAGGAAACAGTAAGACACTGATGCTGTAAGATCATTACCTTGGGACTGTATTGGCTGATAAACCAGTCAGCTGTTCTCGCATCTGCCGCCTCAAACATAGTCTTCCCAACACCTAGCTGACCAATAATCTTGGCGATGATGTCTACCCTTAAAGATTCAGCTCGCTTGCAAACATCCTCAGCGTCGATCATTATCATGTCTGCTCCAGCCTCCAAAAACCTCTCCGCTTTATCACGACTGTATATGCTCTGTTTCCAGGCAATGATATATCACATTTGTCAAATTTAACTGCAAACTGAGGCTTTACTTTCAGACCAACACTTTTAATCATGTGCACATATCTTAAAAGAGCTTCTTCAGGGATCTCAAGTGATCCCGCATCTAGTTCGATTGTGTCCAAAACCCAAGCGTTTGCATTCCTGAAGGGTATTAGACAAGAATTTGAGAACAATATTAACAAGTAAGTACTTGTAAAAAGCAAGAAGGTAAATCCTGATTTCTCTAATCACCTCTATGTAATGTTTCAAAGCGGATGGGCCTTTGCGAAGTAGATGTTCACCCCAGTCACCAGTACTGATATATACATTGTGCATGTGTGCCATGTCATTCACCTTCTGTATATAACTCTCTGCCAAGGTATGAGAGCCTCCATAAAACTTCAGACCATCGACAAACTGCCCCCATTGTCTCAAAAACATCCTACGGGATGCAGAAAACTAATTTAGCCATAATATGCAATGGGCAGATACATTTTCCACATATAAAAGGGCCTTAATTTGGGGGAGAAAATATTGTTAGTAGAACGGCAAAAGACATCTACAATATTAACAGAGCCACATAATATCTTATCAACAACAAACAACTTCAAACTATACATTTTCTGTAATTTTTAATGCTTGGCTAGCATAGCACCTCTAGATAGTTTTCTAACTTGGACCTGGCAGGCTGCACAAAGAAAAAGGCCTGCTAAGTAAAACTTGTAGAGGGCCTTGCCTCATAACCCCCAAACATGCACCCCACCCCCCTTGCCACGAGGCTCTTGCGGGTTCCCTTCAGTCGTGAAAAACATAGGTCCATACCTAGTTAGATTCATCTCGATATTACTTACAAAACATCAACTTTTTATAATTTTACTTAAAGATTATTGAAGATATCAACGTTCAAAGTTGTGCATTGGTCAAAGTAGTTACCAGCTTATTCTCTGCACATAATGTTATTTTTGGAAGAAACTCGACCAGAATTCCGTTGTTCTTAGTTCTAGGACACTCCTCATTATAGCAATTTGGAGAATAAAGTAGTTGGGCAATCGAAGACCCTCTCCAACAATGAAAATATAGGATGCATGGCACTGAACCATTCAAAATTCTCATGTTGCATTCCCTTTTTCTTGATAAAAATAGAAAGATTACCCACTTCACTTGCAGGAAGAAATAGAGTAAATTAAAAAGAAACCTTTGTGTCCTTACATGCTTTAGCAGCCCTCCAAAACTTCAGACGAACTTCTTGCTATTCAAAGCAGCAGAAAACTAGACTCTTAAGAACGCATACATCTCATGAAAAAAAGAACATCAAGGCTCCATTTCAGCTAAATCAGCAAGTAGAAGGCATATCAGCTGCACTTACTAACCTGCAATTCTGCAAATACTTCCGCTTCTGACACCAGTGCCTTGGGACAGGAACTGTATTTCGGTATGACTTAAGAAACACCAGCAACTTGGGGTCAGATACAGTTGCATCCCATATCTTCAAGAAGAAGAAAAAAAAGGGTTATAAATGGAGTAGAGCAACATGTCTATGGAAACAATATAACTCAAACAGTTGAATGATTTGCATGTATATAAAGGAACTGGATAAGGTCCATCTACAAAATCAGATTTTACAAGTATTACACAGATATTGAGCACATAGCATAAATAATAACTATAGTTAGTTTTTCTACCTCGATAAAGTCAGGCTTTCGGCTAATCTGCTTAAGCTCAGCTATCTTCATTCTTCTTTGGGACATAATTAACACCAAAATAAAAAAAGAGAATCTGACAAATACATTTAAGAAAACACAATATTGCTGCAATAGCAATGACAAATTTAGATTATCAAAACAGGCAAATTAGCCAACCCATCATTAAAAAAATTTACTTCACATAATTTCTCATGTTTAGATATCCTGGATATAAACCATACAGTATCCAAGTTAAGAACTAAAACAACCCACCAAGTCAGCGATAAATAAATCGTTGTCCAACATTCAGATTAGAATTACAAAACTCATCTTTCCAACTTGAACCAAACCGTCCACACTCAGAAGTCAGAATATAGGTCGAGTTAGAAAAACAAAGAGTTGAAAAAGAGCACCGCTTGATTTACGCACCTTAAATAAAGGTCAGATTTCATGCATCGCACACATAATATCTTAGATTCCTCTCAGGTTTGTAGTTTAAATGACAGGGTAGATAACATGGACCACTTTAAATATGTCAAAGCATTCGACTGTAACAAGCTCCTATCTTATAAGTTCCTATCTTAGGCTCAACTACGCATTTTATCCAAAAGAACACTCAGGCAAGCAAAGCTTCAAATATATTGTGCATCCAATGCACTAGAACATGGTCAAACACACCAAGATCTGGAGGAAATAACGGGATTCCATCTTAGATACACAAGAGATGATGATGGAAAGTTAAGATGCGGATAGATAACAACGTGAGAAAATCAATACCACCTCCACTTGGACGGATATTATACCACAAATTTTTAGGGTGTCACGACATGTTATAGTAGCATTCCAAAGCAAGTAGTATGACTGTAAAATATTAACGTGACCTTGTAAAGTGGACTTACATGGAGGGACCTTGACCTTCAGCAATGGCTAAGGCTTAAAAGGTAATGCAGCCACATAGTTTATTGTCTAGCGCCTTATAAGATGTAGAGAAGCTATAAAAGGGACAGTATTCCACCCAGACCTGAACCGAATGTACAGAAGGCTGTTTCGTTGCATCAAATATTCAGGTTGGGGGATAGCTTGCGAATTAAAAGACCAAAGTAGTGTATTGATTTAAGGCCTAAGCAACTACAAAATTCTTAAAACATGTATGTGAATGCGTAGGCAGCTGATTAGCAAAACTAACAATAGCTATTGCAGTCCAAACTACCTAGGAGCACATTAATGTTTTAATATTCTTATGAAGAAATAATAGTGACAATTGTAGAACAAGCCCATTGTTACATATAAAACACCAGGATAAAAATGAGTTACTATAACAAAGTTTTGGTACCACAGCTCAAATTCTAGCTCTTCTTAAATAACATTTGAATCATAGATCAAAAGAACAGAATGTCAAGAAAACCATAGCTCTTAACGCAGCTTTAGAGACCTTAATTGTTAAGCAGCAACACCAAACAACTACAGGAACAAGACACTGAACCAAACTAAACATTGGATTAACTGATTGAACCAAATTAAACATTGGATTAACTGATTAAGGACTAACCGAATCCAAGCGAAAGAACACACTCTAGAAACCCTAAAACCTATCATCATTAACAATTTAGCAACCAAAACAACAACTAAACTAAACTAAACCGAAATCAAAGCAACACCGAAAAAAGTACCGGAGAATGAGCAGAATCGCCATTAGTAACATGACCATCAACTTGCGACGACAAATTCTTGCTCTTCTACTTCTGTTTCCAGCGTTGGCGACGACGTTCGTTGTCCTTCGATTTTTTAGGGTTTGTCTTCAAATCGCCATTTGCAACGCCGCCGTTTTGAAAAACTGCAGAAGCAGTGAAACTACTGTTCATCACCTCCACCGTCATATCCGTTGTAGTCGACTGTTTATTTCTCTCTCCTCTTTGTGGAGAGTTCAGTTGCGAATTTTCTCTCTCGTTTTCGTCGCTTCAATGGTGGCTAATTCAAACTGCAGTACTCAAGTTTAGCGAGTCGTTCAAATTAAAAAAAAACTTTGCGATCTTCAAACATTATCGATTTCTGAAACTTCTTAATTCTTCACAAGATTCAATAAATATTCTCGAAATTTCGCTGTAAAAAAACTGGTTGTTAGTTTCTTGAGCTAATTGAGTTGCGCCATTTTCTGCATTTGGAGTTCTTCGCAGATCTGTTCTTGTAATAATCAGTCTATAGAAAGCTGAGGTTGAAATTTCGGAGTTTAAACGTTTGTTTTTGGTAAGATTGATGAGAAATTAGGTATATGGAGGGGAGTGAGGGGAATAGATGGAGTGAGGAGAATAGGTATAATAATCAGTTTATCATATTGAGCGAGAGAAATGGCCGTTCCTTTTGGGTTAGTCTATAGAAAGCTGAGCTTGAAATTTCGGAGTTTAAACGTTTGTTTTTGGTAAGATTGATGAGAAATTAGGTATATGGAGGGGAGTGAGGGGAATAGATGGAGTGAGGAGAATAGGTATAATCAGTTTATCATATTGAGCGAGAGAAATGGCCGTTCCTTTTGGGTCGTTCTAAGTGAGCAAGCAGGTAAGAAATGAACGAAAAATCTGATGCGGTCTTGTGAACCGGATCAGATTTTAGAAAACTGGAGCAGTTTATAAAATCTGATCTGGTTTACTAAAGGACCAGATTAGATTTTCTGCCCATCTTTCCCTCCCATTTTTTTAATGATTTTCGGATGCGGTTTTGTAAAAACCGAATCTGTTACTAAATGACAGATAAGATTTTTTCCACTAGTGCGTTATGCTCTTAGGCCTAAACCGCATAGGTATACTCGTGAGGACCCTTGAATATTTCTTTGAAGTTACTAACAATTTATTATCATGATCTAGATATTAAATAAATAAACGTTATTATTGTACATTCTAATCCCTTTTCTCTTATTTTGTAAATATATTAATATTCATGTTATTATGATTGTTCTATGCATGATTCTTATCACCCACATGTTATTATTGTTAATCAAGACCTAAGAAATTGTTCTAACTAAATCAGATAATATGGACAACCTGCTAGAGACCTTGTAAATTGATTGCTTAATAACTTGTCACTAAAAAAATAAGTATTTTATGTGTTTCTTGAACCGACCTAGACTAATCTTTTTTAGGGTGTTTTAAAATATTATATGGTTTTTCTTTTGCATAAACTTTGTAAAGAATCAATATTTAGTAGAGGCTATCAATGGGTGAACGTGGTTCATTATGACCATATTCGTACCCTCACCCCTGAACTCAATTTTTGGTTCATTGACCATTTATTGAGTCAGGACGGGGAAATCTACATTGGATAAGTTGTAGTTGTCCCTTCAGTTTTCCGAATATCCAATTAGATTGATGAGTCTTCGTTTAAAGACTTGTTGGCGACTTCGAAAACGTATTTTAATAAACCCTTAACAATGGGGTACTATTAGGTCTCATTTAGTTGAACGGTCATGCTTAGGATTTTTTTTTTTTCTTGGAGAAAGTAAGATTTTCCTATCCTCCCAAACTTCTCCCATATATTTTTTTATAATTTTTTTTTATATAAAAACTTGTTCTAACTTTTTTTCAAAAAAAATCCTCATCATTTTCAAAAATTCATCATTTTCATGTATATTATATCATCTTCTCTTGTACATCATTTAGGATTATGCTTAGTGTCCATCTTTGTTATAAAAGTCTCATCCGCTTAGGAATCCTAACTGCATTAGAAGTCCGTCTAACCGAAACGTATAGGCTCATCCAGTTTCACTCCATTTAGAGTTCTTAACCTCGTCTAACTCTATTCACGTTAGGAGCTTTAACCCCGTCTAGGTTCACCCATCTAAGATGTCTAGGGTCGTTAGAGTTCTTACCTTCTTAGGAGTCTAAAATTCTTATAAGCTTATGCATAATAGGAGTCTTAATCTCGTCTAAGTCTAGTGTCATTAGAGTTCTTAACATATTAGCATTCTAGAACCCATAGAAATGCATGCATAGTAGGAGTCTAAATGCATCGAATTCTGTCTGTTTTAGGAGTCTAGTTCCACTAGAGTCTCATGCATATTAGGGGTCTAGCGTCCTTAAAAGTTCATCAAATCTACAATTCTAACGTCATTAGAAGTCGTAGAATTTCGTATCCATTAGGACTTGATCAAAGTCCGTTCTTTAACATCAATGGGTCTTCGACCATGGAACCCATAAAGCCTCCTTAAACTGAATACATGGAATATAACATTTGAAGAGCCCAAGTTCTGTTTGGGTTGCAAGCAAGGATGTAAAGGAAGCCTAAGTTCTGTTTGGGATCCTATTTATTTTTGTTGTTTTATTTTCAAGCTTAAAATAAAGCCTAGTGATTACTTATGACACTAAGGCTAGTAGGTGTGTGTTTAGTGGCTGATTAGGCATGTAATTAGGGGTTGTTTACAGCTCCATAGTTGCTGATTGCTTTCTTTTGTAACAACCCCTTAAATGAGGCTTAATTAGGGCTTGAATTTAGGAGTTTTGTAACTCCTCAAAACCATTCCTCTTAGGACGGTGTTTAGGGTGTTTTTTAGCTCATCCTTGCTGCTCCCTATCTCTATATAAGGAGAGCAAATGATAATAGAAATCAGTTTTTGAGTTTGAAGTAAAAACCTTTGTGTTTTCAGTTTTTAGCTTTGAGTTTGTCTCAAGTTTGAAACTAACCCTTATTACTTTGAGTGAGTCTTGAGTGATAAGATTAGGGGAGATTGAGTGAGTCTTGTCTCTGGCCTAAGATCCCAAATCATTGAGTTTGTCTTGTGATTTGGTCATTTATCCTAAAATTGTGAGTTACAAAGTGTTCTTGTGAGTGTTCTTGTTCTTGAGTTTAAAAACATCGTCCAACTCTTGGAAGGGTGCTTTTAGATTCACATCAGGACTGCATTCATACTAGAATCTTTTTGATTGCATATTCTATCACTCATACACTCCATGCATAACAAGAGTTAATAGGAGTCTCATTACATCCATACTCCTCATTTCATGCCATGTCCTCAACTACAAGCGATCTGATTCCCTCTTTTGGGATATGTAGGCGGCCTTTTACGGGTTCGAACACCTAGATTGAGACATGCATACATGCATTCACTAGTGGAAAAAGTCTCAAATGACACAAATAAATTGATCCGGTTCTACCAAAACTGGATCGCTTAGTTCGAGATTTTTGGACGCTGAAAAGTAGAATTAATTAACTTATGCTGTTTGCTAAAAAACCGGATCAGTAACGAAAACTGAACCGATTTGTTGATATCCCGCATCAGGTGAGAAGCCCAAATCTTCCTGGCCCAGAACGTAGATATTTAAGCGGTCGAAACTCAACTCCAAGCCGTCATATGCGTCTTTCCTTATAGCGTTTTCCTTTTCACCCTTTATCTCATTCTCAATCCCAACCTTCTCACCTCCCCCCAAAAATTCTCAATTCCACTTGTCTCACCCACCTCTCTCCTCACACCACCTCCATCACCACCACGAATAACGACCTCCATCACCACAACCGCCAGCACCGTTGTTTTCTCTCACGAAGAACACAACCAGCGCCATCACTCACGAAGACCAACGCCATCACTTGCGATCATCTCTCACTGACGTACTTTGCCATCACTCGCCTTTCACCCGATGTTGCACGCGTCTCACTCGTCTGCTTCGGTTTAGATTTATTTCAGTTTCTCCTCACTCGCCGGCTTCATTCGAGATGTCGTCGTCTTTTGCATCGAGAGTCACGCCGTTGTCGCCGTCTTCTGCCTTCGCGTTCCCCATTTTAGTGTTAGGGTTTTTGTTTTATTTTTTATTTTTTTGTAATTTATTTGTACATCTGAATATCTAATGGTAGGGTTTTGGGTTTAAATTCGTTTTTCATTTTATTATTTGGAATAAATTTGTTCTTAGGTTTTCGTTTTTGGTTCCGTTTTTCTCATTAGGTTCTCGTTCTTTTTCATATTTTGTAATTAATTTGTTCAATTTCTTATTTTTAGTTTGTGTTAATGTCTTCTTTTGCAATTAATTTGTTTTTTATTTATTGTTTTGTTGGGATTGTTGTGTGTTACTAGGATTATATCATTTCTTGAATTTTGTTTGGTATATCTCTGGCTCACTTGGGTCTTGGCTGAATGTATTGAAAGAGTCAAATTTTTTTTTATTGTGAATTGAAATTTACTTATCCGGTTGCATCACAAAATCGGATCAGTTTACTCACCTAACTGATTCGTTTATGTGATGCAACCGGATCAGTAAAGTGTCAACTGATCCGATTTTGGACCGGATCAGTTAATAATTGTTAACCGCTGCTAGCCCACCCAATTCGGACCAAAACCGGATCTGTAAGCCCGATTTTGACCAGATCGGATGGTTTTTTTTTCCGCTAGTGATTAGGTCTATGTGCATCCAAAAAAATGTTATACATGCATGCATTAGGTCTAGGTGCATCCAAAAAGTCATGCATATATACCTTAGGTCAAGGTGCATCCGATCAAGAAAAAATAAATCATCATGCATTTAGGATATTCAGATTCGTTCCTAGAAGGTCAACTTTTAAAACAAACATACATTCTTGCATTCCATTTCTAATCTCCAGTTGCACGATATGTTGTAGGAAATAAGTAACATGTCAAGAACACTTCAAGAACAGATTGTTGAGTTGAAGAGTATAATAGTAGATCTTGTAGCACGTGTCATTAGACTAAAGGCAAACCACACTAACCTTCAAGAGAGTCAAAGTGCTGATTACAAGACACTAGATGGTTATGGTGCAATAACGACTAAACAACAAAGGATCAATGAGCTGCATGACATCACACAACACGGTCCGCTGATAAATCCTTCCTTCAAATCTGTCTATGAAAACTCACCTCTTTCTAGAGGAGGCAAAAGAATTATTGATGATTCACCTAATATCCAAGCATCTATGAAAACAAAGAAAACCTGTGCTACACCAACTCTTACCAGGCCTAAAAAAAACACCAACTCAATTGTATTTGAGTACCTTCATTCTAGAAACTTGCTCTATCCTATAGGACCCACTCCAGATCCTGAGGAAGACCGAAAAGGGTCAAATTGGGACAAAAATGCCTATTTCAAGTACCGTGGAGGAAATGGACATAGAACTAACAATTGCTATAGGTTAAAACACCTTATCCAAGACATGATAGAAGATGAAAAGCTTCCAGTTCTCTCGAACAAGACCCTAAATAAGATAGATGTCGATCTAGTAGTGAGAGAGGTTGACAAGGGTAAAGGGTTAATTACTTAAAACCCCGACGGGCAAAAAGGAGCTTCACCCCACAAAAAATGACCTATACTCAAAATTTTCATCAACTTCGGGCTAAAGGATCGATCTCCCCAATTGGACCCTTAGAACATCCACCTAAAGGGGAAAGAAATCCGATATGGGATAAAGACTCCAATGGTGAATACCATAGGGGAAGAGGCCACGATAGTGAAGGGTGTAATGGCATTCATGTAATTATCCAAGATATTATTGATGACAATATACTTCAATTGCAATCAAATCTAGACTACGTGGACATATCTCCAGCCCTAATAGCATATATTCACTAAAACATTTGGACTCGCTTAGGTCCAATCAGCATAAAATATATACACCTCCTCTCTTTTCATTTAGAAAGAGATCGCATGAAGACCGATGCAGCGAAGCTGTCTCGTCATGCGACGTAGGAGTCTAGACTTAAGGATTTCATTTTCTGTTTCGTTTCTCAAATTTTGCCCAGTCTAATATAAGATTTCCCTCTTATTGCATGCACTCATAATTTTCAATTATTAAATGAGTATTTATTTTCTAACCTTGCATTAATGAGCGTCAATGGAAATAACGATGGTTGCCTTAAAAGGAAATAAATTTCTAATTCTCATGACTTTTTGAATAAAGGCAAAGAACATAATTGGCATAAAAGGGTTATTCATCCCTTCACCACAACCATTTCTCCAATCCTTGTCATTCATTTTAACCTAAACACATAATCGCCCTCTCCCTTTAACCTACCTCATAGGAGGGACATTTGACAATAATTCAATGTAATGGGCAAGTAAAAAAAAGAGAGCAACATTAAAAATCAAAGCAAAAATGCAAAAGTAAAAAAGGATGAAAAAAAATAAAAAAAAGAAGTGTTGCAAATAAGCCCATTAATAACTTTGTCAAATGTACTTCTTTCAAAACCTTTAACCTTCAACCTAAAATTCTAATTCAACCATAAGGCCTTGACCACCATAGCCAAAAAACATTACAACGAATCATACCTCTTTAATAAACCTTCTCAAACAACCCACAACCACTCACATTGGATTCCAATAAGCCATAAAAGACAAACCAAAGCCCGCTAGGTCGAAACCATAAGGGTGACTTGGGCAAAAGTCAGGGCATCTTCTCATTCATAAGCTTGAACTATGAATGGTCTGATTCTGCTGAAAATACATAGGAAACCTCAACCTGAGGTCCGACCGCTTTAAACCAAACCAAACCTACATGATTATCCATTATAGCCAAAGACCTTTTCCAAATCAATCCCTAATTCATTGCAAATGGCTCCAAGCAAAATGCTCGGCCACCAATTAAAATTCTAAGAGCCTGACAACCTGCGTGTCACACATAGTAGTGCGCTCATCCCAGGACTCTGTGTAACAAGATGCACTTGTTAGGCGCAGATTGGCGTGCCTGAAACATCGCAACCTCTGAGATGATTTTTATCAAGCACATTATTAACAATAATAACCGCGGTATATTTCATCATCAAACCCTTAAATGGGGAGACACGATTATGTATCTACATAAGCCCCCACTTTGACTGAGGTTTGTAAAACTGAAAGTCAAAGTATGCGTGTTGGGACGGAGAATGATTCTAGATGCTCTGCAATCCAAAATCATTTTTTTATGCCGGTACCTGCAAAACAAGCAAAAGTTTTCAGGAACAGACATACGTGAAACAAATTCGTAAATTCACGAAAATGAAATGATATATGTGAAAAGATATATTCTAGTTCGACTCATATCAGGATAGAGCTGCTTCCCGCTCTAGGGCTGTGCTAATGTAGAGCTGCATCCTGTTCCAGGGTTGTGCTAATGTAGAGCTGCATCCCGCTCCAACGCTATGCAAATGTAGAGCTGCATCCTGCTCCAGGGCTGTGCTAATATTCAGATTGGCGCGCCTGAAACATCGCAACCTCTATGCTGATTTTTATCAGGCACGTATATATAATATTCATGTTATTATGATTGGTCTATGCATGATTTTTATCACGCACGTTATAATTGTTAATCAAGACCTAAGGAACTAATCTAACTAAATCAGACAATATGGACAACCTGCTAGGTACCTTGTATATTGATTGCTTAATAACTTGTCACTAAAAAAAGTAGTATTTTATGTGTTTGTTGAACTGACCTAGACTAATCTTTTTTAGGGTATTTTAAAATATTATATCGTTGTTCTTTTGCATAAACTTTGTAATGAATCTATATTGAGTAAAGGCCATCAATGGGCTAACGTGTCATGACCATATTCGTACCCTCACCATCGAACTAAATTTTTTGTTCATTGACCATCTATAGAGTCAGGATTGGGAAATCTACACTTGGATAATTCCCACGAGTTGTCCCTTCAGTTTCCCAAATATCCAATTAGGTTTATGTGTCTTCCTTTAAAGACTTGTTGGCGACTGGGAAAATGTATTTTAATAAAACTTAACAATGAGGTAATCAAATACGCGCTCACACCGCGTATGAAAATTAATTTCGTCTAGTCCCCTAGTTCCTTTACCCTTATTTTATGTCCTTTAATTGTCTTGTTGATTTATTTTGCCAATATCCTAGTTTCCTTTGACTTTAGAATTATTGCTTAACTTTCGAAAAACCAAAAAACAGATTTAGCTCATAGTAATTAGCGAATTAATCCTTAACTAACCCTACTTCCTTATGGATTTGACCCTATACTTACCTTATATTGGGTAATTTAGGATTATATTTGGCGAGTTTACAACGACTTGTCAACTAAATTACATGAATCTGTAATCTGAAATCATAAAATTGCTCCCTAAGAAGCATAATCATCACATCTAATGGGATTCCATGAATCCATTGAAAAAAATCAAACAAAAGCGTTCAAGCTACAACATGCAGCTACAAATAGCCTCCTAGCCAAGATTTCTACTAGCAGCAAATCCGCACATTCAATGTTCCCTAAATATGTTTCTAGGTTCTAGACTTAGAAGCTATATCAATCTTAATAGAATTCTAGATTCGCGATTTAAAGAATTATTAAACTACAAAAATGATACAAACTCACATGAAACGAGTTTAAACTCGTGAAGAAAGCACAAAAAGTCGCCGGAATCTCGCCGGATTTTTGCCGAAGTCTCGCCAAAAAATCTGACCGGAACTTCACCGAATAAAATGCGCCGGAAAATCGCACACCCGTTGAATAGAACTTCGAAAGCACAATCTAAAAATAAAGGAAAAATTTCAAAAAACTACCTTTTATACAAACATTTTTTCAAAAAACTACCTTATAAAAATTATTTTTCAAAAAACTACCTTATACAACACATTTTTTTCAAAATATACCAATTGACTACTAAATGAGGATTTAACCACCCGTGACAGGTTCATTGCTACTTATTGCCTTGATCTCACGGCCCAACACTGCTAATAACCCACATAGGATGCCAAACTACCCCGCATTTCATTTTCTTCTTAACGAGCACCCTCTCCCGCTAGCTTCTTTCTCCTCCATTTTTGTTCTTCTCTTTTTCATTTGTTGCCCCACCGGCAATAACACCTAGGGTCTTTGCTATTTAATAGTCAACGTCAACAAAAAAGTCAAATGGTAGTATATTGAATACATTATGTTATATAAGGTAATTTTTTGAAAGAAAATTTTATAAGGTAGTTTTTTGAAAAATTTATGTTATAAAAGATAGTTTTTTGAAATTTTCCAAAAAATAAATAAAGTTTCGCCAGAATTTAAACAAGTTCGAAAAAGAGCAAAAAAAAAAAATTAAAAAACAGAGAATGTAAACTTAGCGGTCAACTCGCCGGAAATGTCGACCCGCTAGAGAAGAACAGACCACCGGAAAACGCACGAAAAGTTCGAAAATCTCGAACTTAAAATGCCCAATATAGATCTTAAAGCACCCCAAAAATCGCACCAAACTTGAGTAAAATGACAAATAATCACTCTCCTACTCAAATCCGGAAAAAACTGATAGATTCCAACTAAAAATTTGAAGCTTAGAACTTCAACAATGGAGGTTCGAAGTTTTGAAGAGAGACAGAGGAGAAACGGCGGTCAAGAGGAGAAGGGAAATGAAAAGGGGTTTCCGTGTAAAACCCCGCATTTTATAGGTCATTCAATGACTGCGCGCGGGTGCATCTAGCGCACCGACACGTCTGCGCCATGCGCGCTAGTGCGTCATGCGCACATCACCTGCGTCCAAAGCGCCCCTAAGTGTCCTACGAATTAGGCTCAACAACGCGCATAGGGGCTTCATAGCCAAGATGGTGCCCGCTTCTTCAGTTATGAATCATTCAATGTTCGTTGAACGTCGCGCGCGACAAACCAACGAAATTTTAAAAGTACTTCGAGAAAATACAATTTTCTACTCATACTACACATACTGCTTTACACAAATTTTCAACAAGCAAATTCTCATACTACTCCCTCCGTCTCAGAATACTCTTTACACTTTCCTTTTTCATCTGTCCCATAATACTCTTTACACTTCTATTTTTGGATATGACCCCCTATTATTTTAATTCTTCTACCTTTTAAGTTGGCCCATACTCTCTCTCCTCCAAATAAAATAATACCACTCCTACCACCTACCAAATCTAACCATGGCCCACACTCTCTCTCCTTAAAATAAAATAATACTACTTTTACAACAACTAAGTCCTATCACATCTACTTTTCAATAAAATAACAATTGATACCAAACAACAACTTATCATCTAAAACTACGTGCATTGATAAGTGTCAAGAGTATTCTGGGACGGAGGAAGTATAATATACATCGTTCGAGAGGCATCAAATACTCAGAAGCATCAACGGCGGTAAATAATCCAACGCTAGGTGCGAAGAGCTCATTACGAGCCAAGACAACGGAAAATCTAGCGTTAGTATGGTCTGTCTTCCTGAAGACAACAACATCGGTCAATTCCAGTGCTAGTTTTTCAGTCATACATTAGCCTCGGAGAGGGGACACAAGCTCTACATCATACAGCCTTGGAGCGGGACAAAGGCTCTACATAACAGCCTCGGAGCGGGACAAAAGCTCTACACCATAAAAACACGGAGCGGGACAAGGGCTCTACACAACAGCCTCGCAGCGAGACAAAAGCTCTACACCATACAACCTTGGAGCGGGACAAAGGCTTTTCATAACAGCCTTGGAGCTGGACAAAAGCTCTACACCATACAGCCTTGGAGCAGGACAAAGGCTCTACACCACAGCCTCAAAGCGGCATAGAAGCTCTACACCATACAACCCTGGAGCAGGACAAAAGCTCTACACAATCGCCATGGAGCAGGACAAAAGCTCTACACATATAGCCCTGGAGCAGGACAAAAGTTCTACACTGTCATGAGTGAATCAGAATAGCTTATGATACCCTTTTCACATATCATCTCATTTTTGCATTTGTTTTGCAAACGTGTTTCACATATGCCTGTTCCTGAAACTTTTGTTTGTTTTGCAGGTACCGGCGTAAAAGAGTGACTTTAGATTGTAGAGCATCTAGAATCATTCTTCGTCCTGACACGTATACTTTCACTTTTAGTTTTGCAAACCTCAGTCAAAGTGAAGGCTTATGTAGATGTGGTAGCCGATTTTTTATTGTCTTAATTAACGGTCTGAATCTCACAAAAGTCTCTCATTGGACTATGAGTTTTAGAAAACTTTGAAGTCGCCACCCTATTAATATCTGAATAGGGACAGATTTATTTAATAAATCATTTTGAAATCAATTTCAAGAAATATCATTTAAAACGATGATGACTTCATATGGATAAGGCTTTCTGAAAATTGGTCTTTCATACCATGAGATAGGGTTTGGGGTTTAGGTTAAGAGGTGCGACCATCTAGAATTCGTCTCCTCTTCCGTTCTACAGAACGGACTCTTACTAAATGCATTATTTTCCATTTTAAAGTAATCATGGCTATTCAAAAGAAAGAAAAATCACTAATTTGCACATATACACATGAATCATTTTTATTTGGGACCAATATATCATTTGTATATGGTAGGTTTGAGCACTGAAGTTGCACTACGTACCAATCATTGTGGGATTGGAAACCACTCATGGATCAAAACCATCGTAGTTCGATCTTATGTCTCATCCTAAATGCCCAATTCCATTGGGGAAAAAAGGAAAGGAAAATAGATTAAGAATAACTCACCTTTTAGAATTAGACAAATCTATTATGAATAAGGTAATCACTTAAATTAGTGATTGAAATGAGATTAATATAATCACCTTAATTAGTAATTAAATATGAAGGAGTGTAACACCCGGCCCATCCGGAGCCAAGTCTATCGTCACCAATGCACATCTAGGGCCAACAACTGTCCTCAACTATCAACACAAGTTCTTCTGACGCATTTTGTCCTCACTCATGCACACCCTCAGAAACTGCCGAAGAGGTCACCCATCCGTGGACTAGTCCCAGCCAAGCACGCTTAATTGTGGAGTAACTAAGGAAATGAGCTCCCTAAAAGAAAGATGCATCTTGTTGGAATGAGTAGCCCGCTAAATCCCTTTAAAGCAATCGTGAGGGGTATTACATACACCCCCACTTGAGAATAGCAACGCCCTCATTGCGTCGGAGGACTCCACATATTCGGCATACGGCCTGTGGGTCGCCCCAGCCTGGAAACTAATCACATATTCAACACGCAGCCAGTGATATAGCCCTAGTTACCTCCCCCACTAGGCGACTAACCTTGGATTGCTCTGATCAGAGTGGCGGTCGCAGGGTTGCTCTGATACCATTTGTGACACCCCGACCCCTACGGGCCAAGAGTATTCGCCATTTGTAACACCCCGACCCCTATGGGTGGATAGCAGTCATCAAATAGCATCTAGGACCAATAACTGGCCCCACAAACCAACACAAATCCTTTCGGCGCATTTTGTCCTCACTCATTCGTATCGTAAGAAACTTCCCAGGAGGTCACCCATCCCTGGACTACTCCCAGCCAAGCACGCTTAAGAAAATGGTAACTAAGAAAATGAGCTCCCTAAAAGAAAGATGCATCTTGTTGAAATGAGTAGCCTGCTAAATCCCTTTAAAGCAATCATGAGGGGTATTACAAAGAGGATCAAGATAATCACCTTAATTCGTGATGGAAAATGGAGATTAATATAATCACCCTAATTAGTGATTATTCAAGGCTTAAGATGATCACTCTAGCTAGTTATTAAATGAGAGAAATAATCACCTTAATTAACGATTATTAAGGTTTAAGATAATCACTCTAATTAGTGATTAAATGAGAAAAATAACCTTTCTAATTAACGATCATTAAGGCTTAAGATAATCACTCTAATTGATGATTAAATAAGAAAAATAATTGCCCTAATTAACTATTGTTAAGGTTTAAGATAATCACTCTAATTAGTGATTAAATAAGAAAAACAATCGCCCTAATTAACGATTATTAAGGTTTAAGATAATCACTCTAATTAGTGATTAAATAAGAAAAATAATCGTCCCAATTAACGATTATTAAGGTTTAAGATAATCACTCTAATTAGTTATTAAATAAAAAAAATAATCGCCCTATTTAACGATTATTAAGGTTTAAGATAATCACTTTAATTAAATGAAGAGTTTGAGTTAATAGCTCTAATTAGCGATTAACCAATGATTGGAGATAATCATCCTAATTAGTGATTAAATAAGAAAAATTGAGTTAACCGCTCTAATTAGCGATTAATCGAGGATTGAAATAACCACCTTAATTAGTGATCACGTTGATAAATTTCAAGAGGTCTCGGGAGGTTTGCTTCCAAATTGAAGGCTTTTGGATGGATGAGGAATAATCTTAATTGACGATTATAAATAATAAATTTAAGATCAAATTTGGAGATTGTGTTTGACTAATTGCAATTTAGTCATTTAAAGTGAGACACGTGAAACGGCCTAAAATCAATTAGGAGATCATAATTACCAATCTAATTATGTCAAATTATATGATTAATCCATTTGAAGATGGAGAACAAATTTTAAAATGTAGGATGGATCATCATACAATTTAACTTAGTTAGATTTGTAGTTTTTTCTTTTAATTGAGATTGGGTCATTTGATTCATATACTATGATATATTGGGCCCAACATGCAAAATTATAACATTGGTTGCTCATTTTATTAAAAAGAATTGTGGAATTATTTATGAAAGTTATGCATAAACATCTCCATGTTTTTCTTTTATTAATGAGTGATGTAATAACTATTTACAAAGAAATTATTATTACAATAATATGTACAAATTCTATGATCTATACAAATCTTCAATCTTGATCTTCACCATGATAGTCCTCGATCTTCATCTACTCGAATGAGCTTTGGAATTCATGTTTATGTGTAAATTTGTGAAAAATTAGAGATTAATTAACCTCTTTGATTTTGATTTTTTATGACAATTTTTATTGATTTTTATTGCATAATAAAAAATGAATCATTTTAAGAGAAAATTAAGATTTCATGATTTTTAATTAACATTTTCATATAAGAAGAAAACATTTTTTATGAAACTTGAGTTAATCACTTTATTTCATTTTCCAGATTGCACTTTTGTTCTTGTACTGACTTGTAAAATTCATAACTTTCTGTACAAAGTGTTTAATTGAGCATGTGATAAATCTATGGATAGGTCAGTGAGTTATTTATGTTGTGTCAAAATTTCATAAGCTTTTACTGACAACTCGAATTATGGTAAATTTGATGCTAAAACTAGTCAAAACATGACCTTTATACAATTTGTTCTTTGACATCCAACTTACCGAATTTAGTTTGAAGTGAATTTTGGTATGAACATTCTAGACACTTTGAAAGACTAGAAAAGACCGTTTTTTATTTATTTTCTTAACTAAAGAGAAAATCAGTGTTATGGAATTTAGTGATTTACATGAGCGTTATTGTAAAAATGATATAAAATTGTATAAAATTCATATGAACATGATTTTTATGTTTTTGAAAATCTACTGATGTCTACTTTAGCCTTGATGTTTTTAGTTTTATCTAAATGAGTTTATTTTAAACTTTATTGACAGAACTAACTTATGTGGTACTAGACAAAATCAGTTTTGCACAACAATGTTGCATGATTTTTAATTATCTGTACAAAATTCTTTTTTTAGCAATTCCAAAGTCCAGTTCCTAAAAATATCTTGAACTTGATCGGAAAAATATTATATCCAATAAAATATTCTGATAATATAGACGAAAATGGAAATGACACACAAAATTAAAACTGACCATAGTTACAACATCACATTTTCTTTTTATGGAGATGTTTATGCACAACTCTTCTTGAATTTTTTTTATGAAAACATGTTTTTGGTTATGAATAAGAACGTGATTAACTAAAATCACATAAGCACATACTTCCTCCATTTTTTTTAGATGCTACATTTCCCTAAAATGGAAATGTCATATTACTTGCCACATACCATAAATGAATCCTTTTTCACCCTAAAGATTTTAAAATACTATTAAAAAGTTGGTGGTCTCCTATTTTCTCCTTTAAAATACTCATACTTTTTCCGTAACAAATGATTTTTTATTCAAAAAGTGGTGGTCCCCCTCTTTCTCTTTCTACCTTTCTTAAAAACACCCCACTTTCTCTATGTAGCATGTAAATAAAAATGGAGGAAGTATTTTCTAAGAGTCTTCCTATTAGAGTTGACTATTCTAGGTGGGGTGATTTAAGGTTGGGAACCTATTAGGACTTCCACATACCCAAATCACTACAAAAATTAAAAAAAAAAAAGATAAGAAGAAACAAAGAGAAAGTTAGTAGGTGATTAAGAAGATAATCAAAAAATAATAATAGCAAGAACTTCAACTTTACATCGCTAACTCAAAAAGGCACTTCCTTTTGCAAAGTTTTCTACCTTTTTTGTGATTTTCTTAATTTCTAAGTGAGTTTCTAAATCCACTTAATTACTAACTTAAACCGTTTTTTTTTTTAAGTTTTTCTTTTGATGAACTTCTTTACTTACTAATTATAACTTTTGCTTAGATGGACAAATTAAGCAGGAGGAGAGTAGTATTGAGATAAGTTGTGAGAATTAGTGGAGCTAAGTTGTGGTTGTGTGAAATTGTTGTGTGTTGAAGTAAAAAAAAATAGGGGGTATTTAAAAGGAAATGAGGTGGGGAATTAGGGTTTGAAGAAAGTAGAAAATCATATTTTTCACCCAAATTAAAAATATGATTTTTATCAACCCAAATTATCTTAATGACATCACACTGATTACATCACTTTAATGACATCACTAAATCCTCTCAAATCTTCCTACATCATCCAATTTATGGGAAATGCCAATATTCTTATTCTCTTTAGATTTGATTTTGATTTTTACAATAATGAAGCAAAATCCGAATTTCAACACATCCTAATACGTAGAAATGCATCGAAAAATGTGAAAGAAATGCTGACTGGACCAACTGCGCCTAACGCAAATCCCTGCGCTAGACACAGCATCGTGCGCTAGGTGCACTCACCTGCATCTGGCGCAGGACTCCACTGTGCGCTAGGCGCATATCGCATGATCATGTGTCTAGGGCACAACTCCAATCTTCGGAAAAAATCCGGATTCTTGGCTCTTACACTTTGGATTTGATTCTTATTCTTATTTTTTTTCATGATTCTTATTCCTTAATTACTAATGGATAAAAGAATGTGTTTGGTGGTTAAAAAATATATTCATATTCTTTATCCAATGAGCAATGACTT
Organism: Beta lomatogona; assembly: GCA_947646795.1. Taxonomy (NCBI): domain Eukaryota; kingdom Viridiplantae; phylum Streptophyta; class Magnoliopsida; order Caryophyllales; family Amaranthaceae; genus Beta; species Beta lomatogona. The sequence goes on along the minus strand of CANSNZ010001204.1, from coordinate 965,369 downwards.
GACCATCAAGAAAACTGATTACTACCGATTTTGGGAGACGACTAAAATTCTGGCGCCTAAATGCGACTCGTTTTTTCTGTTTTTCAAAAACACTAAATTAAAACAATTAGCGAAAACTCGTCAAATTAATAAAGACGAGCATGATTATACTACAAATCATTTTATTAAACCGGTGGTTGTAGTTATTGACTACAACTTATGGAAAATTACATTTTAAAGCCGGAATTGCATGACTAATATGCAAAAAACAAGGAAAGCCATACGATGGAAAACAATACTTGGCGGTTTTCGTTATTTTTATTTCTTTTCAAAATATTTATTTATACGAAAAAGGGGTTAAAAATTTGGTGTCTAAAGAATGCCCCACATTGGTCAAATTTTGGATGAAATGATGACCAATGTTTGAAAAGACACAAAATTTTGACAGAAAATTTCTTTTGAGATAACATATTCTCCATAGAAAATAGTTATCATCAGTGCAACTTTGGAAACATGATATGCGATGCTTTATATAGGAAATCCCAGTAAATTTCCTAAAATTGAAAATGCGACTTTATCGTCGTCTCAGATAGAAAATCCCAATTAATTTTCTAAAATTTGAAAATGCGAATTTAACTTCTTATTATATAGGAAATCCCAGTTAATTTTTTATGACTTCATGTGTTATCATGTCGCCTTAAATTAGGACATTGTTAGGTCATGTCACCTTAAAGTGATGCATTGTCAGTTCAAGTCACCTTAAAGTGATGCATTGTCAAGTCACGTCACCTAAAGGGTCGACCAAAGGTTATTACCCTCTAGATAAACTATGGTGGACTAAATCATCATATGGCAAAAAAATTAATCTGTTTTTCCAAAAATCTTTCAGAATATATTTTATGCGTAGTGCTTATTCGCTTTATCGGAAAATGATGATCACTATATAAAATAGATTGATTAAGGTTATTTTTTTGGATGACTATTAGAAAAATGGATTGTATCAATGTTCTTGATTCATCATTGACACTGTTTATCGATGTTCGGCTTTAGTAAAAGCTGTCATACCACAAATGCTTGGTCATTAACCATTGTTAGGGATGCTCCTTATTACCCCATGGACAATACTCAAGCTTTTTATTAATGGCATGGCTGATCATCTTTTTTCATCTATAAAAGGGCATGTTTTTTCATTTCCAAATGCACCATCTTCATTACTACAACATTTTCTCTAGTTTTTCTTCATCACAAAAAAATGGCTCCTAGTTATGGAGAAGCTAATGAAATGGGGAGTGGTGATAAAAAACAACTCTCGAGGATCACATAAAAATTGGAGCAACCAAGGCAGTCTTCTTCTTCTTCCCATTTTACTAAGGCTCTTTTGCTTTATCTTTCTATTTGTTATGAAATGATAGACTTTCTAGGCAGAGTGAGATAGCACATAGAGGCCCGCCCATTTTGGGACGAACCCCGTCATGTCTTCTGCTTTGGAGACCGATAGATTGTGCCGCTTGTTGAAGAGGTCGAAGGATTGCTAGGCTTATCCTCGAATGGTCCACTTATTACACCTAGATCTCCTACAAGAATCTCGGGAGATTTATCAACAATTTTATACCTTCTTGAAAACCTTCATTGCAACTACCTACAGTATTGGGAGTAACTTCTTCTTAATCTACTATAGACCTTTCAATTTGGTGCTTGGCAATTTCTAACCATGCCATTTATAGGATTGTTAGAGAAAATGCTTGCATTCTTATGATTTTGGGAAGTACTCAAGCTAAATGGTCTTTAAACACATGTCATGTCCGGTGTATTTCGCTTATTCCTCAAATTGTTAGTGGGGGTCGTCTTGGACCACTTATTTTGGGGGAATTGTTCCTTGGCTTAAACGAACTCAAAAGAAACCCTCAAAGCTTTGTGAAGGGATGTCCATTAGCCTTCCATTTATGGTTATTAGAAAAATTTTCTCTTATGAAACCTCACGGGAGTCTTACTTACAAAACTAATCATATCCAAGAAAGAGGTTTTCATCCTTTCTTCTATCAACTTAGTAAAAATGGTGGGTGAGAGGATTATTTCCTGCAGCAAGACATAAAGTGGGTTACAAGGCACCTTGGCATTAGTGCAATTGTATATTGCAATTCTGGTCGCAGAGGTGTAAACCTACCAGGACTTTGCCAAGTCACTTTCTACCATCCATGAAGGTGTCTAAGGCAAATTGGTTGGAGGCAGCAACACATTCCTGCTCTCCAGACTCTTCCAACATGTACCACTTATGAGGCTGACATGAGTTGTATTCAGAGAATGCCTACTATATGGCAGGGAGCTAAAATTATATCAGTACTACCGGAACCTTCATTTCCACTGATTGATGAAGATTACCTTCAATGGCTTCTGGCGGATATTTGTCAAGAAAATGGTTCAAACGGGCCTACCATGAAGAGGATAAGGGTTTGAGAGAAATTTCATGTTTATTTTCTATGTTGTTTGTTTTTTTTTTCTTTGTTTGTTTATAGGAAATGGAGGCATTTTGTCTTTTTATGTATGAAATGAAGTACCCCAGTTGGGATGAATACAAATTATCTGTTTATGGGAATTAACTATTTATGAGAAATTCAATGCATACACAATTCTAAACACGTGCACACTTTAACATTAAATATGATACGTAAATCATAATTAATCAATCATACGACACATAACAACATAACACATGAAACCTTAACACTTAAAAACATCCTTGCATGTTTCATCATTTTTCTTTTTCTCTTTTTTCCTTTTTTATTTCATATATTATATGAATATCTTTGAACACATGACATGTTTATTAAGAATAAACAGATACGATACAAAATCCACAAATTGCTTGGTTATTTGACCATGACAATTACAATTACTTTGATGCCTAAGCGTAATATTTCTTTAATTGATCAAGATTAGTGAAATGGGCGAATTCATTCCCATCAAAATGCATTAGCTTTACTGCTCAGCTGTGGTGACATGCTTGACTAGGAATGGTCCAGACCAGTTAGGCTTGAATTTTCCCCGAGGATCATGCAACGAAGCTCTATTTTCCTTTAAAACTAGATCACCTTCTAGAATGTCTCTAACTCGAACCTTTTTGTTAAATGCACGAGCAATTCTCCATTGATATGTTATGCAACGCTTGTAGTCGTTATCTGCAAATGCAAGCTCATCATTACGAGTAGGACTGGCTCCAACCCCTAAACCAAAGAATACGGGGTTGTTCCTGTTGGAGTCCTAACTGATATCCTATATCCCCAAAGGGCATATGGTAGTCTGTCATGCCATTCCCTAGTCTTTTCAGTCATCTTGGCAACAATAGTCTTGATTGTCTTATTGGCTGCTTCCACCGCTCCATTTGTTTATGGTCGATAAGGTGAGGACTGATGATGCTTGATTGCATATTTTGCGAGAGTTGTCTTCAGATGACCCTCAAATTGTGGTCCATTATCAGAGATGATTTCAAAAGGTATGCCATATCGACAGATAATGTTGTTAATCACAAATTTCGAGACTTGTTTTGCCCCTAGTATTGAAAAGGATGCAGCTTCAAGCCACTTCGAAAAGTAATCAATGGCTACAAGAATATACTGATGCCCATTTGAAGCCTTTGGATGAATTTGTCCAATTATATCTATGCCCCAACTTGAAAATGGCCAAGGAGAAGTCATATTATGTAGTGACACATGTGGTATATGATTGAGGTTAGCAAATATCTGACATTGCTTGCAGGCGCAGACAAAGCTGATGTAATCACCTTCTAGAGTACTTTAATAGAAACCTAATCGCAAAATTTTACGAGCCATTATTCTTCCGTTCATATGGGGTCCACAATCACCCCCATGAACTTCTTCCATGATGGCTTACTTTTCAATGTCATTCACGCAGAGATGCAGAGTACCGTCAAACCCTTTGTGATATAGTTTACCTTTTAGAATGAAAAAATGAGCAGCTAGTCTTATGATAGCTATACGATCCTTCTTGCCACTTCCCTATGGATACTGCATAGTTTCGAATATTTTTGATATCCTTATACCGGATGTCATCATCATCTTGTTGAGCCGGCGTAGAGACAATTTGTGCTACCATCATTGTAGGCCCCTTCCTTTCTTTAATTAAAACTGACTAGATTCTTGTACCATTTTCCCATGTTAAATTAACAGCGAGATTGGCTAAAGCATCAGTGAAACTATTTTGTTCCCGAGAAAGATGTTTGAAGCTGATATCATCAAAATAAGGGATCAATTCTTGAAGGTACTCTGTGTAGAGCTGAAGTCTCTCATCTCTAAACCTCCAAATTCCTATTGTTTGAGAGATGATGAGATTAGAATCTCCATATATAGTGAGATGTCTTGCCCCTGCTACCAAAACGGCTTTTACTCCATATATACAGACTTCATACTCATCTGTATTGTTTATTGTTGGGAAATTCAGCTTAACAGCAAAGGGAATATGGACTCCATCAAGATCTACTAACAAAACTCCTGCTCCATTACCTCTCCTATTAGAAGCTCCATCAAAATACATGCACCATTGTGGATTGTCAATGAATAATAAGTACTCATCAAGGAATGCATCATCTTATTCATCTCCTGACACGGGTCTTTCTACTAGGGCTTCAGATATGGCTCTTCCTTTAACATATTTCTGGCTGAGACATTGAATATCAAACTCATAAAGCATAGCATACCATCTCGCCAATCTTTCACTAAGAATGGGTTTTTTTAACAGATACTTGATTGGGTCCATTCTCGAGATCAGGTAAGATGTATGAGCTTGAATGTGATGCCTCAACTTCTTCGTGGCATAGACCAAAGAGATACATGCTTTTTCCAATGGGGTATATCTTGTCTCATACTCCAGGAATTTCTTACTGAGATAGTATATGGCAACTTCCTTCTTTGTTCCCCCTTGATATTAGGCTAAGAGAGCTCCCATAGCTGTTTCAGTGATAGTGGTGTACAAAATCAGGGGTTCCCCTGGTCTAGGCGGCATTAGAATAGGTGGATTTAAAAGGTTCTCTTTCATGGAATCGAAAGCTTCCTGACATTCCTCATTCCACTCATGGGATGCCCCTTTTCTGAGCAGCTTAAATATATGTTCACGTCTCATAGTGAGTTGTGAGATGAACTCTACGATATATTGAATTCCTACTGAGAAATCCTCTAACTTCTTTTTTCTGTTTTTGGAGGAGGTACTCTTGAATAGCTTTTACCTTTTCCGAGTCTACTTTAATGTCGTCTTGACTGACAATGAATCCCAAGAATTTCTTCGAAGTGACACCAAACACACACTTTTGAGGATTCAGCCTTAGATTGTATTTCCTTATTCTTTTAAAGAAGAACCTTAATGCAGGAATATGCCCCTCACGATTTTCATTTTTCTCAATCATGTCATCTACATAAACCTCCACAATGTCATAGATGAGGTCATGAAGAATATTGGTCGCAGCCCTTTGATATGTGGCTCCACCATTCTTGAGACCAAAAGGCATAATTCGGTAGCAGAAAGTGCCCCACGAAGTGATGAAAGACGTCTTTGTCATGTCTTCTTGGGCCATGAGTATTTGATTATACCACGAAAATCTATCCATGAAGGAAAACATTGCATAACAGGGCATACGACATTAAAGTCCAGGTCAAAATCGTTAGTCCTGGATCTTTTCTTTGACTCATTATCATCATTGCCATCCATTTTCAGAGGGATTGCCAATCCAAGATTCTTCCGGTGCTTTAGATGACGTATTATGTGTGCCGATGCTTGGAGCTCCTACCTCTTCTTCATCATCCTCACTTGGTTCATATTCTGGCTCTGTTTCTTCAGCACTTACATCTGGTGAGGCCTCTAGGATCTCATTCATCCACGAAATTTCAAGCCTTGCTAGAATACAATGGATAGTGTAACCATCCAACCTAGTGCCCTCTACTTCATTCTGGTACAATACTGATTTCCCGGTGTTGGAGATGGTCATAATTTCTGGATCACCATAAATAGTCACAGCACCCTAGTCAGTGAGAAGCTTTACCTTCTGATGTAAAGTAGAGGCTACTGCTCTATTTTCATGCCGCCATGGTCTTCTTAATAAGAGGTTGAAACATGCTTGAATGTCAATGACCATGAATTCCACCTTCCTTGCCACAGGACCACATTTAATGAGGAGCCTGATTAAACCCAATACTTCTCTCTTGGCATTATCATATGCTCGACCATCCGGTTGGATGGTACCGAGATTTTCTTTTGAATACCCAAGTCTTATTAGCACACGTAGAGGGCAAACGTTGATTGCGAGGCCATTGACGATCAATACTCAAGGTATCTCCCATCCATTGCAGCGTATAGTGATGTGCAACGAATTGTTGTGGTTGATATTATAAGGGAGATCATTGTATGCGTGAACATGAGAGTTCGATCTACACTATGAATGAGCCCCACCATCCGGTCATGTGTTATGGAAGAACTTATAGAGACTTCATTGAGATGCTTTAGAACGGCTACCCTATGAGGTTTGGGAGTGCATTAAAAACTTCAAGATGGAAACATTAGCATTTACTTCTTTCATGCGCTTGATAGCATCATCTTCTTTATTACTATCCTCTGTCATTGGCTCCTTGCTTTTTTTCATTCCTTCTCAAAACCTTCAAAGGATTGTCGTCCTCCAAATGGGATGGTTTAAAATGGCGACTGCTCTAGTCAAATGAGATATATTCACGTACTCCTCATCACTAAGATCATCAAGGCGGATGGGGCGCCGGTATGTATTTGGAGTAGGGAAGTGACCTCCAGTGCTTTTTTCCACAATTGTCAAGACCGAAGAGGCATCTTCATCGGCATTAGAGTGTAAAATGAAGAAGGCACCATCATAATCCAAGGTTCCACACATGTCGAGAGAATGGATCCTTATTGAGAGTGGCCCGGGGTCTTTACAAGGCATTATTTTGACATTTTCTTGAGTGGAACAGTCATAAACCAGGCACTTGTAACCTACGACTATTGGCATTTCATACATTTGGGGGAATTGTCTTGCGGATTAAGCTGGATTGGATCGCATTCGTCTTATATAGAAGAGATTGCATTAATCGCAAATGAGGGTTTATGATTAGGAAGGGTTTTTTTTGTGATGTTAGGCTGAGAGTCGTTTGGTTTAGTGGAAGTGGATCCTAAAGAAAGTTTTCCATCGCCCACAAGGTTTTGAATTTGATGCTTTAGAGCCGTGCAGTTTCCAGTATTATGCCCCGGGCTTTTATGATAGTCACAATTTTGGATCGGGTCATAACCAGGGGTAAGGATTTTTAGGAGGTGGACGTGGATTCAAGGGTTGAATGAGGTTGGCCTTTTTTAGTTTGGAGAGGGCTTGGGAATAATTCATGTTCAAAGGAGTAAAGATACTTTGTGGTCGTAACTGGAATGCAGAAGATGCGCCAATGGCATGGATCGCATTAGTTGTCTTAGGAGCTGTTGAATCATTGTTTGAAGCTCTTTTGTTATTTCCAAACTTTGCATTATAAGTAGTGCCGCTAGTAGGTTCATCTTTCTTGATGTCCCCCCTTTTCACAGCATCCTCAACTAGAGCTCCCATAGCAATCAAAGCTTTGAAAGTCGGGAAATATTGGTACGCCATACGCTTCCGGTAGACGGGGAAGAAGATTCTTCACAACAATTTGCAATTGTTCTTCTTTATTAGGCCTACTCGTCATTTTAAAGATTTTGTTTCTCCACCGAGTGATGAATGAAGAAAATGTCTCATTAAGGTTTTGAGAAGTGGTCTCCAGATCTCTGACTATGTCAACCCAAGTGGATTTCCTTGTGTTTTCAAGGTTGAGGAACCAATGTGCTGCGGCATCATCTAAATACTGTTGAAAGAGTTGAGCCATCAAATAATCTTCCACTCCTCAGGGACTCATTGCACCTACATACATTTTCAGGAAATTGGTGGGGCTACCGATCCCATTAAACTTTGTCAGATTAGGCATCTTGAAACCATGGGCTAATCGTGCCTTCTGGAAAAGTGTTAACCCATGAATGTCCATCCATGGTTTATCCTTAGTCATGTCTTTTAAGACTTCCTTGAGCTTGACTACTTCCTCCTCGAGCTTAGTGGGAATTTCTCTCTCATTGTTCATAGGCTCAAGGCTCAAGGTGAAGCTGCTTCCGACTCCTGAGGAGGAGGAGGAGGAGGAGGCATTTGGGCACTTTGGCGCATTATGCCCAACACAATTTGTTCAATATTATCTTGTCGGTTAAGCATGGTGCATTATGCCATTGGATCAGGTGGAGGGGTAGAGTTCTGTGGGTGCTCATTGTTCAGAAAAACATGTTGCTGAGACGTGTAGCGGAGAATACAGCTGGTGTAGATAAGGATGACAGTATTACTGACAGAGAACGTTCACTATTGTCAGAACCTCAACGAATCAACCTAGATCCTGAGCGGATCCAGGCAGAGTTCTTGTGAAATGAGATGAAAAGTTAGCACAAAAATTTGTCCAGACATTGTTTCTTCTTTTCTCTTTTTTTTTTTTGTAGGGAATGAAGGAAATGATATTTTTGAGAATTTTTTTTTCTTTTACCCCCAATTTCAGTTATCATTTATTAAAAAGTGCAAGACCTTGACTTTATCATTTGTTTTGGATTTTTCATTAGATTTCTTTGACTTGTTTTTATTGTTTTTAGACTTGGACCTTTTATATTTTAGATTTCCATTTTTTAGACTCATATTTTTTCGAGATAATACACAAAAATTTTTCAAAATCAATTTGATGATATCCTTCCATTTCCAGTTGCTACAGAAAAAAAGAGAAAAGAGGTATAACGAGGCATGTGTCCTCATTTTGGCAAATTATAATGCCCCAGATATCGTTCTTCTTTGTGGTGATCTGCATTTAGTGATTGATTTTAAGCGTTGAAACCATAAAAGAAAATATCAAATGCAAAAGGGGCCGAACCCGAAGGTTGCCTACGTATCTCCATAAGTGCATTTGGATTTGGGGAAGAAATTTTTCTTGTGATGATATTTTTTTGAATGGAGAATCAGGCCCAACATAGTTCTGATATATTGAAAATATAATAAATTTTTTTTTGCAACTGCACTCAGAAAATGAGTTGCCTACGTACCCCTTTTAGTACATTACATAGTAAAGAAAACTAAGATATATGCAAACAACATTAGATTTTTTTTAGGGGATCAGGCCGCACGTAGCTCAAACTACAAAGTACAATATAAAAGCAATAACTGATTCGGGTACTTCTCAAACTTTTTATGAATTCAGTCTATTGGGCGCCAACCATGTATTCTCCTGTTTGAATACGTCTGTTCCACCTTTTAGGATTTAGACTAATGTTAGGTACTCGGGTTCTTCTCAACCTATTCCGAATTCAATTTGCTAGGCGCCAGGCCATGTATTATCCTATTTGAATACGTCTATTCCACCTCTTAGGATTAGACTAATTTGAAGTACCTGAAATGTACACACTAACAATGTTAGTCAATGACTTTTCTTTATATATGTTTTTAGCGGGGAATGGAAGAATTTTCCACATTTTTTTTTGAAATAATTATCCCTTTTGATTACACACATTTTTTTAGTCAATTTTTTTTATACTAGACTTCTCGTGTTTTAAGACTATACGGTTTTAGTTACATTCTAATTCCTAAACACGACACGTTTTGAACTCGTGATTATGACTCTTTTTGTTTTTTTATTTTTCAAAATGTTTTTTGTTTTATTTTGGGATTATACCTTCAAAACAGGATTTTTTTCTTTTAGAAATCAATTTTGTTTTTGGAAAAACCAATTTGAATGAAAAGAATTTTGAAGTAAATGTGAGTTTTTTTAAAAAAATGGGTGAGCACACATTTTTTTTATGACACTTATGATAAATAAACAAGAATACTCTTAATATTTCAATAATCATTTTGGCAAGAATTCAGTCTACGGTTAATGATTACTTGAAATATTGACCGACCTAAACGGATTTGAGGAATTTTCGAAAAATTTTCACATTATTCAATAAGCTGAAATAAATAAAGGACATTTGTGCATTGACCCTTGTGTCCTAAAAAGTCAACTAAAAGGTGATTCATTTAGGGAGAGATTATGTTAAAGTGGCCTCGAGTCACTTCCATTGTGTCCATCGAGGGTGGACTCTCTTGACAGAGTCGGTCGCAATAGCTCGCGGATGCAGGGTTTACGCCCTTAATTCATTAATTTGTCATTCTAAAATTCTGACCCTTGCCAATAGACAGAGGTATCAGACCTAATAAGAAAATGGTTAAAAAGAGTGCACATGTATGGATCGATAAACTACCAAGCACACGTAATTTTCACATAAGCATGCTATATACTCCCTCCGTCCCAGAATACTCTTGACACTTATCAGGGCACGTAGTTTTAGATGATAAGTTGTTGTTTGGTTATCAATTATTATTTTATTGAAAAAGTAGATGTGATAGGTGTTAGTAGGTAGTAAAAGTAGTATTATTTTATTTGGTGGAGAGAAAGTGTGGGCCAATGGTTAGAGTTGGTAGGTAGTAAGAGTGATATTATTTTATTTGGAGGAGAGAGAGTGTGGGCCAATGGTGGAAAGGTAGAAGGATTAAAATAATAGTGGGTCATATCCAAAAATAGAAGTGTAAAGAGTATTCGGGACAAATGAAAAAGGAAAGTGTAAAGAGTATTCGGGACGGAGGGAGTACAAAAATTAAATTGCGAATAGCCATGATTAACTTTTTTATTATATATACGTATGGAAAATAACGCTGATACAAGTCAAGGTCAAGTTCCGAAGTCAACTATTGAAGGGGAGCCTATTTGTCTAGTCCTTGAAGCATTTGGATTCAAGATAAATTTGAATTCTTCATTTGTGTCCATGATTAAGTGGGATGATGATCCAATCCATGAAGCATGAAGAAGGCACCATTTCTAGAGTCTTAGTTAATTTAATTAAGTCTTTTAATTCAAGTAAAATATGGTTCGAAATTGGCTTGTGATTTTCAGCCAAGGTTAGAGTATTTTTGGAAAGTCCTTGTGTTCTAAGTTGCAAGTTGTCATTGAGTTGTAATATTCCCTAGTTTCCTTATTCTCTAGTTTCCTTAAGTTGTTTTAGGGGTGTAAGGGGATTTGGGGGCCGATTTGTTGTTTCCTTAAGTACTCTTTTATTCTTTCCTAGAATCAAGGGATTATGATGCAAGCTGCTAGGTTGTATTTCCTAAAATACTTGGGGCGATATTCGGTTCTTGTCACTAGTGGAAAAATGCTCAAATTCTCCTTGTTAAAAAGGCCACATATGCTCACGTATTTGACTCGTAGCAAATGTCATACGAGCATTTATGTCTCAAGTACTCCGGTTTTTCCTTAACAACCGGAGCATTTGCTAATATTTTCTTTTTTTAAAAAAAAAATTGCACAGACTTGCTAAAGGCTGTACAATGACAACACAACAAGAAGCAACATCGAGAACTATTGTGTTTCAACATAGTACACATGCATCAAATGTCTCATTAAATGATATTGACCAAAGAACAAATACATAAAGTAATTATAAGCTGCTATAGAACAATTTTTGCAAATATTAATTTAACACACTTTACACTCTAGACAATATCTGAACTGTAGATAACATCTTCTCCAAATCTGAAAACTCCAAACACCAACATCATTGACTCTAACATCTAGGATAAGATTTTTAGCTAGATTGAAACTCTTGAACCTCTGTGAGGGCTTCCGTTACTTCTCAGGAAGAGGAAGAGGAAGAGGAATAGGATCCCTGAAAAAGCAAAGAACAAGGGTGCTCACTATGAGTTTTAACCAAGTAGAATCAAGATACAAAATGAAGCACACACCAAAAAATAAAGAAAGGACATTTACGAGAGGAAGAAAGTGCGGAACAATTACCTAAATTCTTCAAGCTGTAGCAGCTTTGCCCCCTCCATATTTCTTGGTAAACTCATCCTTGACTCTCTCAAGGAAAGCAATTAGAATCCGCCTACCCGCAAACTCAACTTGCAACAACACGTAAGGCACCGCAGAGAGAGAACATAGCAAGTCAAGAAAAGACCGACTACTAACCATACCAAAAAACGACCAGCACAGGTTAAGAAGAAATGGGCTAAGAGATTCATAATCTAGCAACATATATGTATAAGCAGAGATCAAACCAGAAACAGGAAGGCAAGGGGGGAGGGCCTACATTGGGGCGATTAAGAGTTTGAGCACATTCTTTTTTCTTGTCACTTTGCCAATCTAAACTCACGATATCAACCAGAACATACAACAATAATATTAATCTTTATAAGTTCAATGGAATCCATCCAAACATGGCAGGAATGCACCAAACAAGAAATATTAACATTTTAATTTCCTATTCAAGAAAAACATGGCATCATTTGTTTGATACTAACTCAAATAATTCGCCCTAAGTTACAAAATTAGAACACGAGAAAAGGCTTATTTGTTTAATAGGAATAATTTTTATGGAAGTAAGACAAAATTCAATGAAATTAAGGGGAAATTCGATAAGAAATGAACCTAAAACAGAAAAAAGTTGGAGAGAGAAAAATGTACCACAAGACACGAGCATGTGAGTGGTGGAGGTAGTAACTTGCCGTAGACGACTGCAGTCGGGGCGGCGAACAACCCGGTTAAACTTCTCTTCTAAATTTTCCAAAAGCTGCATTCAATTATTGACATTTTAATTTCCTATTCAAGAAAAACATGGCATCATTTTAGCTTAACCAATAAGTGATTAAAAAAAAGAACTCCAGAGCTACATCAACTTCGATTTTTTTATAAAAAAGATAACAGAATAAGAAAGCAGAGGAAATTCTATGATTATGCACTATAAACAATTCAGCAATGCTTTGAAATTAAAAACAAATGATAGCAAGAATGTCACAGTTTCAATTAGCAAGAAAAACACAAACATAGAGAGAAAATGGTATATACAAAATGAATGGAAATCTCAATTAGTATCAACCCTTGATTTTTCATCCCTTAATATCTGAACCAACAACAAAAACCAAACCAAACCAAATCAACAAGAAGACACTAGTAGAATAATTGTTTATTGCTGCGGTTATTAAGTGGCCTATTGCGGCGGTTTTTAGCCGCAGCAAGAATTAAGGGCGCATCAATAGGTAATTAACCTATTGCTGTGGTTTTTGACCGCAGCAATAGGTGAGTCTATTGCTGCTGTTGCTAGCCAAAACCGCAGCAATATGTTACACCTATTGCTGCGGTTCTTACCCAAAACCGCAGCAATAGATAATGTCAATAACAAAAAAAAAAATTAAAAAGTAACCTATTGCTGCTGTTGTTGGTAAAAACAGCAGCAATAGACTCACCTATTGCTGCTGTTTTTACCAACAACAACAGCAATAGGTTGCTTTTTTTTATAAAAAAATAAAATTATACATTTATAATGTCATATATTAGTCCTACACGTCTATACCCACACATCATTTTCAAAACCACAACCACATTTATTGGAATTCATTCAAGCGTCAAATTAATTGACAAATTACATAACTACAACATTATACATTTGACTTTATAAGTTTTATGTTGAAATAAAAAAATACACATATATAAGATCTAAAAAAATATATACAAATGATATCTAAAAATATATATACAAATTAATTTAATTCACCATACACCTAAAATACATATTCAATTAGATCTACAAAATTAACAAAAAAATTAAATTGAAAAAAGAAATTTTCATCACAAATCAACAACAAAATTCAGAATTAATTTGAAACAGATGAGTTAAAATTTCAATTCTAATCGTTTGTTTTTTTTCAGCCTCCACTACATCCATCATACAACCACCACAGCCCCACCTTTCGACCACCACCGGAGAACTCCAATTGCACCACCACCAAACGCCGCCCAGCAGCCACCCCTCTTCCCCCTCCCTCTAGAGTTGAGTGAGATACTGTAGTGCAGACAATATATTACAAAACTGATTGTTTGACGAAATATGTGTATCAGCTATCAACAGAAAACCCACCAGGATATGATGCACCATCGGCCACAGATACATAAAGCAAACATCACCAGAAGGTGTAACTAATAAGCAACCATATGTCCATCCATGGCTTCCACACATTGAACAAGCTTGCCATTACTTACTCTGCCTAAATGCTTCAAAGAACAAACCTCCACATTATAGCATATACAAAATTATCCACACCTACCTCAAACTCATAAAGGGAACCAAACAATTCATGGAAATCCACAATGAACAAACCATGAACTATTTAAGACATGACTAATCAATTAGATTCTCACTAGTCACTAGACAACATACCTTCACCGTGCATTTTGGGAGAAATCCCGAGAAAACTTAAAACCACCAAGAGGTTCCTTGTTCTACTTCCTCCACCGATCGTCAATTGGTTACGCAAGTTAATGAGATTATTTCAAATAATCCACAAAGGTTTTGCTATCCAAGCATCGACAACAAAACTTAACAATAATAACACCACTATATAAGGCTTGTAAAGAAGCTTCCACCCTAGGATTTAATAGAAGAAGCTTGAGCCCCGATACAAAACCATCCGGTTTCCGCCCAGTTTCAATTCATCACAAGAATACCATGCAAATTACAAAAAGAGATGTTAACGGGCTAACGACAAGGGTTTCAATGCGCAAAAGAAATGATATACCATGAACTTGCCACTTGAATTTCGGGAGATTCAATGTCACTCCAAAAAATTTACAACCCTAAATCGGATGCATTAACTAGAGATAAGGAACACTTCTTCGAAAATCGAAATCATCCATATACTACTTGAGCCTCGCAACTAATTCAATACTTTATAGAATTTTTCGGTGTTCATAAATTCTAAGTAACAATTACAAAACACAAACGAACAAATAACTCCAATGAACCTTTGATATCCGCTCACTTATAAATCAAATGAATCATTATTCACTCTCCAGTTCGGCTTTTTGTCAATATCGGCATCCATAAAACCAGTACCAAAAATTCAAAACAAATTATAACGAAAAATTAACAAAAACATGCAAATATATGCAATTTCAAATTCAAACAATCAATCGCAATAAACAAAAAAAAGGAAAAAATCAACATGCATAAAACATATATCCATAGAATAAACTAGAAAACTAAAATAAAAAAAATAAGAAACAAAACCGAAAGACAAACGAGATTGGAGATGAAGACCAGGCGACCAATGTCGAGATGCGGGGAGGCGGCGACCAACGCCGACATCCGGAGACCGACGAAATCGATGAAGACCGGCGAGATGAGCGAGACGATTTCGGCGTTATTCTCCGATGTTGTTCTTTGTTGCGACTTGCACGCTATTCTCCGATGTTGAATTCGCCGCTGGAAGAGATGAAATTCTCGCAACTCACAAGATCAGATCTAAAAAACAAAGGGAAACGAGGAAATGGTGAAGTCAAGGAAGTTCAGTTCATCGAAAATGGTGAAAATGAAAATGGCGAAAATGAAGATGGAAGAGAGAGAAGAATGAAAATGGTGCATAGAGAGAAGAGGAATCACAGTGAGGAAACCGCAGCACTATTTCTGGGCCAGATCTGTTAAAAAATAGTCTATTTTTTTCAAAAAATATCCATTGGAAATATATTGCTGCGGTTTTATGTAGAAAACGCAGCAATATGGTTGGTCAAATGGTCAACTATTTGCAAAAAAATTCCGTTGGAACAATATTGCTGCGGTTTTTTTAAAAAAACCGCAGCAATATGGTTATTTTATATTTTACCTTTTTTTTGTCGTGATATATTGCTGCGTATGGGTAAAACTGCAGCAATACCACCGCAGCAATAAACATTTATTCTACTAGTGAGAACAATAAAATCAAAAAGAAAAGTGAAGCAATCAGCGAAATAACAAAGAAAAATAGCGAAAACCCCAAACAAGATTTGCACACTCTATCTGCGTCCGTTTCTTTTTTGAACCAGACATGATAGTCTCCGCTCTTTAGCTCCTCACTTGGAGCAACTCTCCGTATTCGACTATTGTATTTTAAAAAGTGAAGCAAAAGTTGTGCAGAAGGCAAAAAGAGCATCTAACTCACCGACGATACTAATTTTGTTCGGTGCCTAGAGGCACGATCCCCAAACTGCAGTTGAATTAACTTTACCAATTCTAGAACTACTTTTCGGGAGTGATGCATTAGAAGTTACTTGAGCATAATCATACAAATCTGATAGCAATAAACATATGTAAGTTTCGGTATGATCTCGGACACGACTTTATGAAACGAGTTAAAATTCATAATGGCACACTCGGAAAAGCTCCATAATGTTTCAACTTCTCAACAAAATGGGAAAGAGTTGGGCCTTGAATATCTCTCAAATTATTGGTCACCTGAACAACCCACGATCCAATATTTGCTAAACAACAAGTTGTATGAAATTCAAAACATTTCTACACAAAAAAAAAAAACACCTATGGGCGAGCTTAGCAATACCGTTACGGACACAAGCTTTCGAGAATCTCCTAAAGACAAGCATCAGTTGCTTTACGAACATCCGATGACTTATCTAAAAATAAATCCAAGGGTATCAAGACCCCGGAAATGTCCAATAAGACATTTCATTTGACCGATAGAAATAGAGTAGGAAAAAATGGAGGTTGAGCAATACCTTCATGGCAACGGCAGAATGGGTTTAGTAGTGCACCGTATCGGGGAAGTCATTCAGCTTGGAGAGTTTCTTAGACAACCATAAGAAGAGATCCATACGCTCCTCAGCACCATGTTTAAATTCTAAGAGAGCAGCTACCACATAAACAAAGATAAAGTAAAAAGGAAGCAAAGATCAATTATCACAAACATAAAAAAGAAATTCTGAAGCAAAACAGACTGCATATATGCTCTAGTTACAAGATTACATTTTCTAAGATCTCACTTTACAAGGCCAGCAATATATAACTTTCTTATTGTAATATATAATATGCACATTGTTAAAAATACCAATACTACAATGAATATTTTTTTGTATGAGTTTGCATAAACCGTAAAATATTACTCCTCTTCAATGTGCAATATATATGGTTATTGTATTTTATAGCAACGAGATATGTCTTGTTAAAGAAGAATTTATAACGGATCATGCGATAAATTGCTACATTTAGTTCCAAAATGCTTGCGTTCAACGAGAAAGATATAATTACGAATAGATATGCACTGCCCAAATAATTTTTCGATAAATATATCACCATCCGAATTTGAGTTGCTTTTAGTTGTTTGAGCAACTATTTCCAAACACGAAGAGTTTCAGAAGAGAATGCTCGATGATGTTAACCACAAAACCAAAATTGCATCCACATATGGCTGCTTGGACTTTACGAAATATCGTAATTTGTTGGTAGTCAGCGACATCTGCTTGGCTTTTCCATTAACAAAAACAAGTATGACTAAGTAACATATGATTTTCAAGCAAAACACATATCAAGGCAAGCTTTCAACAGCCTTGTCATACCTATTTCCAGGAGTATTTATTAAGCAATATATACCCGAGTGCTTTCATCCTCTCGCACGAGACAATAGGATCCCTCCACTCATAGAGACCCTACACACAAAAATCAAATAGTGGACAAAGCATGAGGCAACTACACGCTTTAGTCAAATTCTAATGCAAGATATATACCATAAGCTATAAATTTGAGAAGCAATGAAAAAAAAATCTAAACTTACAAGGAATTATGAATTCAGTAGGACATGCCCTAGATACAACAAAAAATTGCAAAGAGAAATAATTTTAATTTCAATCTCTGAAAAGAAAGAAGACAACACTAGAAAAAGCTTAAGAGAAGCAAAGCATCACAATACCTAGGATTGTAGAAAATTGTAAACGGGGTTTTGTTAGCAGCAGTATGTGCAGCTGCAGCAAGAACACCGATGTGCATGCTTGTCGCACACACAACAGATTATGGCGAGTTATCCGGCGATTTGCACGCCTCACACCGATCATCAATTGACCCTTCTCGTCTCTTGTAACGACAAACAAAAATTAAAAAGTATGTTAGGAGAAGATATATGCATGTGAAAAATGGATGCAAACACACTTCGGACATATTGAAACCGAATTTCTACAATGTGAGAACATGGATAGAGTGAGGCCATTGAACATTTTACGGAAGGTACATCTACTTTTCCGAGTCCACAACACTTGCAGCTCAATAAATAGATTTGACACAGTGTAATCAAAATTGTAGAAAGAAAATCAACCATTAACGTATTCCATAGGGAACACTATACTCAACTCTTGACAGATTGAACCAATGAATGTTACCATAGGATACCATAAATTTAAATACATGAGAGTCTCACCGAATAAACAGAACTACAACCCCAGTCCGAAGTCTGTATACTTGGATCACCGATCCGCAAGTTGGCTCGATTAAAGTACTACAAATTATAATACGAAAAGAGAGAAGATGAAAAATTACAGAGTATTAGCGTGCTTGAATATCATTACTCCTATTCATATAATTAACCATTCCCACAAGTTATATACACACAAAATTGCATCTTTATACTGTAAAGCTCTTATACAAGTAATCTAGACTAACTTGTAAAATCACATCTTTAAACCATAAATTTTTTACACATCTAGGATTTACACATCCAATTCCTCGATTTGCAATTACAGAGATTTGGGAAAGCTTCTAAGAAGTGCATATGCAGATTATAAAGACTTTGATTTGGGCATAAATGAGAAGTGAATTACTAGATTCGACAAAGCAAGTGTATGGGGCAATAAGTACTTCAATGGAAACTTCAAGAGATTGGTTCAAATCGAGACTAAAGTAGGTCCTGATAAGTTTTTCAGGCATGAACATAGCATCCCAGTTATTCCACCAAAATGTATGCTTTTAGTCGGATTGTTGTCAAACTATTGCTCACAAGATTCAGCACGCTCTCTTTAGATTTTCCAAGCCTCACTTTGTAAGTATGAAATTTGGAGTTAGAACAAGGCTTTGTTGTATTTCAAAGTTCCTTGAATAATACTTCTATGGACAATAAATCCTTGGTATGTCTATCAATCTAGAAATTTACACATCCACTTTTCAACTAAACCATCAATACTCACACACCCAATTGTCACTTAAACGATCAGAATTTACACATCCAAGTTTCACATCCAATATTCAACTAAACCATCAAAACTCACACATCCAATTTTCAACTAATTATATGAACCATCAAAGAGAGAAATAAAGAGTACCTCAGTTTCATAGTTCAAATAGACGACAGATCTAGTGGGCAGTGGCGGAATTCTGAGATGAAGACGAACCAACTCAGGCAAAGGTGGAAGAGATGAAGGCGAACCAGACCAGGCGAACCGGCAAACAGACCAGGCTTCTACACCGAAGATCAGAAGATCATGTTAAAACTAGAGAACCTGAGAATAAAGTAGATAGGAACAAAAAAACTAAAAGTTCAGGAAAATAAACACAAAACCGAAAAGCCATAATTCGATTTCTAGGGTTCGACAAAATCAATCAGAAAACGAAAAAAAGAAAAAAAAAATCGAGCTACTTGCTTAACTTTAAGCCCTCACGAGTGCATTCAAACATATCTACAAGCCTTGTCTACCTAGAGCCTACCATCCTAATCAACTCTTCCAATCACTCAAAATAAAAATATCCTATACTTCTTTGAAGAGCTACGATTCTTGCTAACTCCAGCTAAACAGATAAAAGAACATACAAGACACAACATCTCACAAGCTAGAAAGAATTGTCGTAAAATAAAAGCACGGCATGCATTTGCAGCATAAGGAGCTGAATAACAAGCCGTTTTCCTCCGTCGTCTTTCAAGCAATATCTTTGCCACCCCTATCCCACCTACCCTCCCTTTACAAGCATTGCTTAGAAAAGACTCGGAAATGGAAAAATACGAGTACAAGTCTACATGCTAAAAAACTATATAAACTATGATTGATAAATTATTAAAATCTGAGTACAAGAAACCATCAAGATTACAAATGTTCCCTATTCATATTATCTTTCACCCTCTGTTCTAATTCACTACTTAGAAACACTCACAAATGCATCAAGCAAAGAGAAGAGACAAATAATTCAGGCTTCCTTGGTCTAAAGCAAACAACATAATGCTTCATAAGGCAACATCATATTTCATATTTCACCAATTATAATAATTGTGAAGCAGCAACAAAATTGGGATTCCAATAAAACCTCAAGTACACGAATAATGAACTAAATTTGTCTCTTGTTGTAACATTCGCTCTCAATTCATACACATTGTTCATAGCAATTCAACCCAATTACATAAAAGTAAAAGGGAAAATTAAGCTCCAATAAGAACATGCGCAGTTAATTTCATAAAAAGTTCTTAATAAATAAAGTGTCACCTAATCTGTATAGTGAGGTATGACAGAAGAAATTGGGAAGTTAAAAATTCTTAAAAGGGAAAACAAACCAAGAAGTATACGACGGAACAGCATAGGCTCGCCGCGGTGGCCGGTATGGCGAATCGAGGTGAGAGAGAAAGATTTTGAATCAAACAAAACTCAAAGAAAACCCTAAAATAATCCCCAAATCTAGGAAACCAAATAAAAAAACCTAAAATACAGCAATAAAATTCGAAAGGTATGGCTAATCGAGGTGAGAGAGAAAGAATTTGAATCAAACAAAACCTTAAAGAATCAAAGAAAACCCTAAAATAATCCCCAAATCTAAGAAACCAAAAAAAAAACCTAAAATATAGCAATAAAACTAAAATACAGCAATAACAATCGAAAGAAATTACCTGGACATGCATTCGAAGAAGCAGATCGAGAGTGAGTGAAGAGGGGAAGAGAGAGAAAGAAAAGCAGTTTCATGGAGAGGGAAAGAGAGAGAGAACATAGATTAGAGGGGGAATAGTTTTAGACTTTGCGTTCCAACTTCCAAGTATTAAATTCCTTTCCCAAAAAAAATTATTAAATTAGTCAAATGCTCGGGTTGTTTTTAAAAACCCGCGCATTTGTGAATTTCTCTTTTTAAGTTTCCAAAAAATTGTCAAATGCTCGGGTTGTTAAAACAAACCAAGTATTTGTAAAGTAGCAAAAGAGGTTTTTTCTACTAGTGTGTAGTGCTTGGAGGATAAGTTTATTCTTTTCATGAATAATATAAATAATCATGTCATGCTACCTTACAAGGGCATGAGTGATTTATACAAAAACCTTGTTATTGAATCTAATTGTTCATTTCAATTTTTTTCGGCCATTAAGTTAATTTTCAGGAGTGTTAATTAATTTAGTGTTTAATTAATCTACTTAATTCCAGGAGTGGTTTGAGTAAGATTAAGAGTTAACTAAAATATTCAGGAGTGTTTGTTTCAGTTATCATATCCGGGTTACTTTGATCAATTTTCGGACTTAGTGAATTGTTCATGTAATACCCCTCATGATTGCTTTAAAGGGATTTAGCAGGCTACTCATTCCAACAAGATGCATCTTTCTTTTAGGGAGCTTATTTCCTTAGTTACTCCACAGTTAAGCGTGCTTGGCTGGGAGTAGTCCAAGGATGGGTGACCTCCTGGGAAGTTTCTCAGCGTGCGCATGAGTGAGGACAAAATGTGCCGGAAGAACTTGTGTTGGTTATTGAGGACAGTTGTTGGCCCTGGATGCGCATTGGTGACAATATACTCGACTCCGTATGGGTCGGGGTGTTACAGTTCAAACTAGTTCCTTTGCTCGGATTTACTTGGTTGCTCTTTCAACTTGGACGTGCAATCATATCCATTGGTATCAGATTTTTTTTCCAGGAGGGTGAGGGTAGAAAGGATTCTACTTTCATTGGTAAGTGTTTCTTCTAGTGAATTCTAGTTGCTTTTTCGATCCATTGTTGGGGTTTGTGTGGTTGTTGGCTTGCTATTTCTTCTTCTTTGGCGTGGCATATTACTTATTTTCTTCACGTTATCATGTCTGATATTGCGGAATTGAAAAGTCTTGTTGAACAAATAGCTAAAATGCAAGTTGAGGCACAAGTTAGGACGGCTAATCTTGAAAACTCACAAAAAATTCTAGCTGAAATGGTGATGAAAAAGAAAAACCCTAATCATGTTGAGTATGAATCCGATGTTGAGGAAATAAAAATGGTTAAACCGACTTATGATAATGATAGGGGTATTAAACTAGATGATTTTACTGGTGATTCTAGTCCTGAGGATTTGCTTGAATAGATTCGTCAACTTGAGAAAACTTGTGATTATCAAGGGTTTGATGATGAAAAGCGATTTAAAATTACCACAATTAGACTAACTAAATATGCTTGGAATTTGGCTAGAGAGTCTAAAGGCAAAAAGGGCGAGACTTGGAAAACCTAAGCTTAAAAGTTGGAGTAAACTTAAGAAGAAGTTGCAAGAAAAGTTTGTTCCAAGTGATTTTATTCAAAGGCAATACATGAAAAGGAACTCTTTGACTCAAGATGTGTTGAGTGTTCATGACTATATGGTCGAGTTTGACAAGTTATGCTTAATTTGTGACGTTGAGGAAGTCGAACAAGAGAAAATTGCTAGGTTTGTTAATGGACTTAATAAATATATTGCTAGAAAGGTTGATGTTGCAAATTACAGCACTTTTGATGATGTGTGTCGTTTAGCCCTAAAATTTGAACGTCATGAATTGAACGAAAATAAACCATATGGGGGGAAAACGCCAAGCAACAAAACCACTTCTTCATCTTTTTATCCTTCTTCTTCTTCTTCTAAGTCCTTTGAAAATAAAGAAATTCCTTCTAAGGGGGAACAAAAGGGGAACGACCTAAGATGGTGATTTCCAAGGATAAGTGGGAGGAAAACCAAAAATGTTTTAAGTGTCAAGGGAGGGGACATATTGCTAGTAATTGCCCTAGTAGGAAAGCCCTAACTTTGAAACAATACATGGCCATAGAAGAGGAGGAGAGAACATATGATTTTGTGTTGGAAAGTGATGGGGAAGAGGATGAAATTGAGAATGATGTTGCATATGCCGAGGATGAATCTAGGATGCTTGGGGTTATTAGGAGAACTTTGCATGTTGATCATTCTCCTAATCATGATCAAAGAGAAAACCTGTTTCATACTACGTGTCGAATTGGTAAATTTACTTGCAATGTGATTATTGATAGTGGTTCATGCACTAATGTGGTGGCTTCTAATGTGGTCTCTAAGGTGAATTTGGTTGTTAGAGCTCATCCCCATCTATATAAATTGAGTTGGTTAGATGATAAAACTGGTTTGGTTGTGAAGAAACAAGTGCTTTCTCTTTTTTTATTGGAAGCTACAAGGATGAATGGTGGGGTAATGTACTTCCTATGAGTGCTTGTCATCTTCTTCTTAGTAGACCTTTACAATTTGATAGAAAGGTTATCCATGAGGGGGAAACTAATGAGTATTCTGTTTTGATGGGATCTAAAAGGATTTGACTTGTGCCCTTGTCTCCTAGTTCCATGGCACCGAAGAAGGTGGTTGAAAGTAAACAAAATTTGTTTCTTTCGGCCAAGGAATTCGAAAAGGAGGTAGAATTGGAAGGACATTGTTATGCTTTATGTTTTAAATACGCCCTAACTAATGATGTTTCTTCTAGAGATCCAAAACTTGCAGCTTTGTCGGACGAGTTTGATGATGTTTTCCCCGAAGAATTGCCTCAAGGGTTGCCACCTTTGAGAGGTATTGAGCATGCTATTGATCTAGTGTCGGGCGCACCAAATAAACCAGCATATAGATGTGATCCCGTGGCTTATAAGGAGCTACAACAACAAATTGAAGAGTTGATTGATCGAGGCTATGCAAGAGAAAGCATGAGTTCATGCGCCGTTCCCGCTTTGCTTGTTCCAAAGAAAGATGGCACTTGGATGATGTGCATTGATAGTAGAGCCGTCAACAACATCACAATCAAGTACCGTTTTCCTATGCCTAGATTGGAAGACATGCTTTATGAGTTACACGGAGCTTCCATATTTTCGAGGATAGACTTGAGGAGTGGTTACCATCAAATGAGAATCCGTGAAGGAGATGAATGGAAAACTGCTTTCAAGACCAAACAAGGTTATATGAATGGGTGGTAATGTCCTTTGGTCTTTGCAATGCTCCTAGTTCCTTTATGAGACTTATGAATAAGGTACCACTCCCTTTCTTAACAAGTAAGTTTATTGTTGTCTACTTAGATGATATTCTTGTTTATAATACTAGTGTTGAGTCTCATCTATCTCATTGAAGATCTTTGTTTGAAAAATTAAGAGCACAAAAATTGTATGGAAGGATGGAAAAATGTGATTTTCTTGTTCCTAGTATTGCTTTTCTTGGCTATATTGTGTCTAGGGATGGAGTTCATGTGGATCCTGAAAATGTCAAGGCAATTTCATTATGGTTGGCGCCTACAAGTGCTCATGAATGCCGAAGCTTCCATGGCTTAGCTTCCTTCTATAGGAGGTTCATTCGAAATTTCTCAACTATCATGGCACCTATTACAGATTTGATAAAGAAAGGGGAGTTTTCATGGAACTCTTATGCTCAAAAAGCTTTTGATGAGGTAAAGAAGCTGCTATGCAACACACCTATTCTTGCTTTGTCCGATTTCAACAAATTGCTCGAAGTTGAGTGTGAAGCTAGTGGACTTGGTGTTGGGCAGTTTTGCTTCAAAAAAGGAGACCCATTGCTTACTTTAGTGAGAAATTGAGTGGCGCGAAACTCAATTACTCCAACTATGAATGAGAATTATATGCAATTGTGAGAGCTTTGGATCATTGGTCACATTACTTGAGGCCCAACCCTTTCATTCTTCATTCGGACCATGAAGCACTCAATCATATCCATGGACAACAAAAGCTCAACCATAGGCACGCCAAGTGGGTTGAATTCCTACAAGCCTTCACTTTTTCTTCAAAATACAAGGAAGGTAACAGTAATATTGTTGTTGATGCTCTTTCTAGGTGTTCCTATCTTTTAGCTATGGTTGATGCAAGGGTATTAGGGTTTGAACACTTATATGTTGATGATGCTTTACATGTTGCAGATTTATACTTTAGGGATATCATTCGTTTGCATGGTATTCCTAGAAGTATTGTTAGTGATTGTGATACTAAGTTTCTTAGTCATTTTTGGAGAAGGTTATGGAAGATGGTGGGAACTAAGTTACTCTTTAGTACAAGTCATCACCCTCAAACTGATGGCCAAACTGAAGTAACTAATAGGACCCTTGGAGCTTTATTGCGTGGCTTGGTGAGTAAGACACAAAAAGATTGGGATTTGAAGTTAGCACCTGCCGAGTTTGCCTATAATCGATCTCATATTCTCCTACATCTAAGTCTCCATTTGAGGTGGTTTATGGTATCAATCCTTTTTTGTCCTATTGATTTTGTGTCACTAACCAAATATGAAATTCATGTGGATTCAAAGAAAAGGTTGGAAGCATTCAAGAAGACATGTGAGCAAGTGAAAGCTAGAATTGAGAAGATGAATGCTCAATACAAGGAAAGGGCCAACAAGCATCGAAGGCAACCTAAGTTCCAAATTGGCGACTTAGTTTGGATTCATTTGAGGAAAGAAATATTTCCAAGCAAGAGGAAAAATAAGCTTATGCCAAGAGCTGATGGTCCATTCAAGGTTTTTGATGTCATTAATGAAAGCGCCTACAAAATCGAGCTCCCAAGTGATTATGGAGGTGTGAGTGCAACATTCAATGTTGATTAACATACAAGTCAAGGTCAAGTCTTGAAGTCAGCTATTGAAGAGGAGCCTATTTGTCTAGTCCTTGAAGCATTTGGATTCAAGATAAATTCGAACTCTTCATTTGTGTCCATGATTAAGTGGGATGATGATCCAATCCATTAATCATGAAGAAGGCACCATTTCTAGCGTCTTAGTTAATTTAATTAAGTCTTTTAATTCAGCAAAATAAGGTACGAAATTGGCTTGTGATTTTCGGCCAAGGTTAGAGTATTTTTGGAAAGTCCTTGTGTTCTAAGTTGCAAGTTGTCATTGAGTTGTAATATTCCCTAGTTTTCTTATTCTCTAGTTTCCTTGAGTTGTTTTAGGCGTGTAAGGGGATTTGGGGGCTGATTTTTTGTTTCCTTAAGTACTCCTTTATTCTCTCCTAGAATCAAGGGATTATGATGCAAGGTGCTAGGTTGTATTTCCTAAAATACTTGGGCTGATTTTCGGTTCTTGTAGTGCTTGGAGGACAAGTTTATTCTTGTCATGAATAATATAAATAGTCATGTCATGCTACCTTACAAGGGCATGGGTGATTTATACAAAAACCTTGTTATTGAATCTAATTGTTCCTTTCAATTATTTTCGTCCATTAAGTTAATTTTTAGGAGTGTTAATTAATTTATTGTTTAATTTACTTTATTCTAGGAGTGGTTTGAGTGAGATTAAGAGTTTACTACAATAATCAGGAGTGTTTGTTTTAGTTATCATATCCGGGTTACTTTGATCAATTTTAGGACATAGTGAATTGTTCAAACTAGGTCCTTTGCTTAGATTTACTTGGTTGCTCTTTCAACTTTGACGTGCTTTGATACCAACTCTCTAACTTTCTAAGTTTTAAACGTTTTTTAACCTTTAAACTTATTTTAAAAAAAAAACAGGAATTCAAGTCCGTCGGTCCGGACCGGAAAATTCCGGGCTTGGGCCGGACCGGACCTAACCGGAAACCAGAATTCGTAAATTTTCATGGACCGGGGACCGGATCGGAATTTTCCGGTCCGAATTCCAGTCCCGGTCCAAAAGTGCACACCCCTAGCTGCGCCTAACACAAAGCCCTACGCTAGACACAGCACCGTGCGCTAGGCGCACTGACCTGTGTCTGGCACAGGGCACCACTGTATGTTGGGCGCATGATCATGCGTCTGGCGCACAACTCGAATCTTCAGAAAAAATCCGGATTCTTGGCTCTTACTCTTTGGATTTGATTCTTATTCCTTAACTAATGGATAAAAGAATGTGATTGGTGGTTAAAGAATAGATTCCTATTCTTTATCCAATGAACAATGACTTGACCATCAAGAAAACTGATTACTATCCGTTTTGGGAGCCAACTAAAATTCCGGCACCTAAATGCGACTCTTTTTTTCTGTTTTTCGAAAAAACTAACTTAAAACAATTAACAAAAACTCGTCAAATTAGTAAAGACGAGCATGATTATACTACAAATCATCATATTAAACCGGTGGTTGTAGGTATTGACTACAACTTACGGAAAATTACATTTCTAAGCCGGAATGGCATGACTAATACGCAAAAAAGGAAAACCATATATTGGAATGAAACTCGCGCTCCGAGGCGAAACATCCCTTTGACGGGGCGCGCACTCCACAATACTTAGCGGTTTTCGTTATTTTAATTTATTTTCAAAATATTTATTTATACGAAAAAGGGGTTCAAAATTTGGTGTCTACAGTAGACACATAATCGTGTGATGAAACATACCGCGGTTTTAGTTGGTCCGATCCGGGGGAAGAGCAGTCCGAAGAGACAGGCCAAAAACTATTTTAAAGTGTATTTGCATTAATAATTCAAAGTCTTATTTTACAGCCCAATTAATTATTCATGATAATTAATTGTATTTGGAGCTCATAAAAATATTTTGAGTCCATTTAAAATATTTTTAGCCCAATCTTTGAAAAAGCCCAATTGATTATTCAATGATAATTAATTGTTTTTATTTATTATTTTAATAAATATTTTCATAAATAAATAAAATTGAAATCAGATTTTTTTTTGAAAAAATAAAAGAATATCTAAAAAACACGTTTAACAAGAAAAAGCCTAGCAAAACGAGTCAGACGCAAAAGGTGCGCCTGGCGCACCACGTAAGACAAGCGCATTGGTCGCGCCGTGTCAAGCGCACTAATCTGCGCCTGACACGTGGCTCTATGCGCCTAGCGCACTCCTTTGTGCGAAGCACAAGCTAGCAATTTTATCTTTTTTAAAACGCGTACCATGTGTGCACGGTTTATTGGTCTTATTGCCTCAAGTGCGTCAATATGCGCCTGACACGTGTAATTGTGCGTCACACAGAGACGTGCACGTGGCGTACTCTCTGCGTGACAAGCGGGTTTCATTTTCCTATAAATAGTTCTTTATTTCCCGAATCAAAGGCACGTTTTCACACTCATTTCCGCATACACTTTACTTGTACTTTACGCCCAAGTTTCGAAATCTCACATACTCCTACACACTTTTCAAATATAATTAAACACATAATCAAGTACTTTCATATACTCACATTGATCTTTTGGTTTCATGATTGCTCCT
Organism: Beta lomatogona; assembly: GCA_947646795.1. Taxonomy (NCBI): domain Eukaryota; kingdom Viridiplantae; phylum Streptophyta; class Magnoliopsida; order Caryophyllales; family Amaranthaceae; genus Beta; species Beta lomatogona. The sequence goes on along the minus strand of CANSNZ010001204.1, from coordinate 937,126 downwards.
CTCGAAGGTCGTTACTCTCTCAAACCTAAGCCGCATAGGTAGATGATGTATTTCCTTATGCAAGAAACCCAATCCGAGGCTCTTTACTCTATAGTTTAGCTTTTTGTAGGATTAAAGATGCAAACTTTAATGTTGATGAATGCAAGATTCAAATATTATGATGAACAACCATCAATGGTTGGTCGAATGGAACAAGGGATATGAAGAATTTGACTAATCCAAGTCAAGATTCAACTAGGGTTAGGATTCACTATGGAAAACGTTTGGATTCTCTCCAGAAAACAATTAATTCACCAAGAATTAAACTCAAAAACTCACACTACTTTATTATGATGGCCGAATGGCAATATATAGGTTACAAAGAAACCTAAACTTATTAGAACTAGTAAAGCATAAAGGATAAACAAAAATAAAACTAACAAACTTATCACTAACACAAGGCTAAGCTATGCAAAAGCACACGCCTAACACATTAAAATCCTAATGTAGAACAAACTCTAAAGTCCTATTGTAAAACAAACTCTTAACAAATTAGGAATTAAGACACCTAAATTGCATAGAATTCTAACAGAACTACAATATTACATAATTAACACTTCTCATGCGCATCAGTATACTCATGAGGGTCCTTGAATAATCTCTTTTATTTTATTTATTGAAGTTACTAACTCTTTGTTTCCTGATGTAGATCTTTAATAAATAAACGTTCTTCTTGTATATTCTCGTCCTTTTTATTAATTTTTATATATTGTTATGATTGTCCTGCTTGTCTTTTCATCACCCACATGTTATAATTGTTAATCAAGACCTAAAAAATATTCTAACTAAATCAGATAACATGGACAACCTGCTAGGAACCCAGTAATCTTGATTGTTTAATAACATACCACCAAAAAAGTAGCCTTTTATGTGTTTCACGAACCAACCTTGACTAATCGTTTTTAGGGTGCTTAAAACATTATATGGTTATTCTAATGCATAAAACTATAATATGAATCGATATTTAGTACAGGCCAACAATGGGCAAACGTGGTTCATTATGACCATATTCGTACCCTCACCCCCCGAACTCACTTTTTGGTTCATGACCAGTAATAAAGTTATGATGGGGAAATCTACATTGGATAAGTCCCTCGGATGTCCCTTTGGTTTCCCAAATATCCAATAAGGTTTATGAGTATTCCTTTAAAGACTTGTTGGCGACTTCGAAAAACTTATAATTTAATAAAACCTTGGGTAGTCAAATACGCGCTCACGCCTACATAACTCAACAATGAACTTGAATTACTACTATACCTGACCATATGATCCTATTTAAGTTTGACACTATTAATCTTCAATACTCCTTAGGATTGCTTATATAAATGATACCTTAAGCTCATAATCATCCTTCATAATTTACTCTTACAAATACATTAATAAACATTACTAACTACTCATCATACTAATCAGACAACACAATTTAAATTTAGTTCCCTTGAACAGGCTCTAATTGCTTTATTCGTACTAATGCTACAATAACTCTAGTCATACGCAAATGAAAAGCAAACTCTAATTTATTTAATCACCCTAACAATCACCTCCACAATAATAATAATAATTACAGTTATACTTTTCCATAAACTTTAGATAAAGAAACTTATGCAATTAGCCTTTCCAATATAAACTAGCCAATCCAATACAAACTAAAACCTATCCAATATAAACTAACCAATCCATATTCTTAAGTCTGCATACCAACTCCAAATGCCTCAACCATTATAGCAATAATGAATAAATTCCTCACTAAAATGAGAAAGGAATCAAAATGAGGTTTCAATATTCAAACTAACAGAAACTTAACACTTATATATTCCCCGTTCCTAAATAGAGTTCCCATTTCTTTTGGACACAAGTATAGAAATCATAAGTGGGACCTTAATTGTATTAAATCGAAATTAAAATAGAAGTTGGTACACTATTCATGAATTGTTTATTGAGCGAGAGAGAATGTGAGTCAATTTACAAAGTCATCTTGTTTTACTTGGAAAGTGGATAATATAATAAATAAAATGAAAGCTAAATACTATTTTAAATGGCGGACCTATACCAAATAAGGAAATGAGAAATCTATTTGGGACAGACATAAATGGAAAAATGTGAACTCTATTTAGGGACAAAGGGAGTATGTATTATGCTCAAACTAACTCCCAAAACAATGATTCTAAACTAACTCTCAAGCAAACTAATTCAACAGCACCTCACTTATTCAATCAACTAAAACAACAATTCAACAATAAGATAACTCATCTCAACTAAACCCATGATCAATAATTACTTTACTAATCATAATTGTAACAACCCTCCCTAAATAGCAGTTTAATTAAGACTAACTATAACTAATTAAGGAGTTAAGCTGCTAATTAGTGATGTTGCTAACGCAGACTTATGCACTTCCCTTTATTAGGATAGATAGAAAATCTGAAACTATCTAAGCATAAGTGCAAAAATCTAATCTAATTATTTAATTATTACAACATAGTCTAAGTAGTTAAGTATCAAAGTTCAAATCATAAGTTACAATACATAGTTTATATTATTCATAAACATATTGCAGTGGAATATATAACACGGACAACTTATAGACTTAAGCTAATTGCGAAAAACCCATATCTAGGGTTTCCTAGTTTAGAAAACGAGGGAGAGAAGGAAGACGAGAGCGATTGAAGATTTAGACGACTGTGAGAGACAAAGAGATAATCTAGATTTTTTAAAAGGGAACTAGGGTTCTTGAGTTTAGGAGAGAGAAATGAGATAAACAGTGAGGGAGATCTAGGGTTCCTGAGATTTTTCTACAATAAAAGAGAGAAAATGAGAAATGTTGTTGAATTGAAAGAAAACTGGTGGGGAAGGGGGTGAAAAAGGGCGGAAATGGTTAAATGAATTAGTGAGGGTTAGCGGGAGGTTGGGTAATTGATAGAGGTTAGGTGAAAAGTTGGGGAAAATTAATAATGGCAAAAACTGGAAAGAAACACCATTTTAAGCTTGGTGTCACTTATTACGACATTTTCAAAAATGGAAAGTGTGTCAGTGTCACTTATTTTATTGTGACGAAAGAAGTAGATGTGTGGAAGAATAAAACTTCCCAATGGTGAAACCTTCAACTTTTAGCTTTGCAATTCATAACTTGCCATGTTCTTGTTCAAAGATGCAGTTCAGCATCCTAATACATGGTACGCTTGTTTTTACTCCCTCTTTCTTTCTATTCTTGCTACCTTTTTTGTGTATATATTTTGTAAGAATATGTCAAACATAACAAAACAGGAAAAGAAAAGGAAAGAGTTTTTTTTGTTAGAAAGGACCTAATAAAATACAAGTTTTGTAGGGAAGGATCTAATAAATTTTTTTTAATCTAAAAGTACCTATTAAAATACTTCCAATTGTTAAAAGGAACCAGTTTATGAATTTCAAACCAAAATTACCATGTTTTTTTTTGGGTGCCTTAGGTTTTGAAAAACCAAGTTGTAACAACTCATTTTGTAATCTGTATGTAATGAATGAAATTGTAACCCCTTCTATTGCAATCTATGAAATATATTTGAGCCAAAAATTATGTGCATGAATACTTTTTTTTTATTGTCTAAATGTATTATCAATGAGCATCAACAAGTGAAATTGTCATACATATACATAAGTTTCGCCATTGCTAATCCAAAAGAAGTTGAAACAACAACTGTGATGCCACTAAGCTGCCACTTACAACAACTACACTAAACACCTGCATCTTGTCTACACTAAACACCAACTACACTAAAGTGGCAGTTACAACAACAAACCTAAGGCACCCAAAAACAAAACATGGTAATTTTGGCCTGAAATTCATAATCTGGTTCCTTTTAACAATAGAAAGTATTTTAATAGGTCCTTTTAGACAAAAATTTTTTTATTAGGTCCTTCCCTACAAAACTTGTATTTTATTAGGTCCTTTCTGACAAAAAAACACAAAAGGAAATATAAAACAACAAGAGAAAACTGAGTTTACAAGCCCGTAGGTGTGGAGAGAGTAAAAAATCTGCAAATTTTGTCAGTTTACCTGAAGATATTTATATAGTATAGCCTAGAGAGTAACTCAAATATTGTAGGGTTGCGGACTTGTGGTTCAATTCATTCTTCAAAGATATTAATGTGTATCATAGCATTTTATCTTCCAAAGTGGCTTACCCAATAACACATTTTCCCCAAATCTGAATCCATGGCCTGTACATCTTCAACTCTCATACTAAACCACAATGCTAATAAACCAAAATTCAGATTGCCACAAGAGAGAAAATCATTCCAAAGTACACTATGCCTCAGCTTCGCTCCCTTTTCCACTAAAAGCAGTACCATCTTCGTAAGATCTTCGAGCACGGCTCAAGATGTCATAATAACCAACGACGACGAGATAGAAAAAATCAAGAGGCTTCAGAATGGTTCAGACGTTCGAGGGGTGGCATTGGAGGGTGAAAAGGGTCGTACTGTCGACCTTACACCGCCTGCTGTGGAGGCCATTGCGGAGAGTTTCGGCGAGTGGTTGATAGCAAAGTTGAGAGATGATCATGAGAAGGCTAAAGATGTCAGGGTATCCCTAGGACGAGATCCTCGAATATCAGGTGCCCTATTGAGCGCAGCTGTATTCGCTGGTCTCTCTAGGGCCGGTTGCGTACCTTTTGAAATGGGACTTGCAACTACACCCGCTTGTTTTATGAGCACTGTTTTGCCTGCTTTTTCTTATGATGGTTCTATAATGGTAACTGCAATTATATCCAATTCATTCCCAAAGATTGATTTATGCAATATTATTTAAAATCATGTTTGTGTTGCAGATGACAGCATCGCATTTACCATACACTAGAAATGGTCTAAAATTTTTTACGAAAAGCGGAGGGTTCACCTCTCTTGAGGTTGAAGAATTATGTGATAGAGCCGCCCGCAAGTATGCTAATAGACAAGCCAGGGTTTCTTTGGCATTAACCAAACCTCCAATAAAAACAGATCTAATGAGTGCCTATTCCAAACATCTCCGAGACATCATCAAGGAGAGAATCAACCATCCCACTCACTACGACACCCCCCTCAACGGCTTTCAGGTATGTACGTTTCGAAAGCTCGGTCAATATCTACTATTATTCGCTAGTTATTTCATATAGTAATTAGGATTTGTGTAACTCGTAGTCTTACCTGAATTACATATGGGTATGCATTTGTCGAAGTAGTAAACTTTGTTATGAAAAATTCCATGTTTTTTGAAAATGAATTAGCAAGTATTTACACTAATTTTAGATGTGTCAAGTTGTAACAAAAGTTATTTTTTCGAAATTATTTTTTGGATTTGTCAAGGATTTTACTTTACCCGGACTTTTGAGGTGAAAGAAAAAGTTTAGACAACATGAATTAGCAGGAACTCAAGTTGGCCTCCTTTTCTGATAGGCACAATGCATTAGTATTTTAAATTATGTGTTGTGAGTGGATATGGCCTTTTATTTGGTTCGCACATTTGCATGGTTTTTGATATTAGCCAAACAAGGAACACGAACCACAAATATACAAAATGAGACAAAGCTGTGCATATAAGCGCCAATAACGTGGTCCTGTTCAATTACCGGACTGAAGAACTTTTAATAGGGCTCCTGGCTTTTGTAAAAGCTGGCAATTCAAATACATGGGTCGGATTTATCTCTAACGTTGAGTTGATTATGGATTGTGCTCATAACATATGATACATGGATCCAAACAAGTTGGATTATGGCTGGTCATGTTTTTTCTGGTCCAATAGCTCAAGTTTAATCAGAAATAAACTATACTAGGTTTGAAGCCCGTGCGTTGCACGGGTTGTTGTTTATTTTATTTTATTGCAAATTTTTTGTTAAAATTATTGTTGATTTTGTATTGTTGTAAAATGAGATTTTTCAAGATCATTGTATTTACATAATTCCTCCGTTCTTTTTCTATTACAACAATTACCACTTTAGGTAGTTTCATCTTTTGGAACCATTCCACTTTCGTACAGTTGACAATATTACCTTTACTTTATGTTAATAAAACCATCATTAATTACCCGAATTGCCTTATAAAGTTGCGTTTACTTTAATAAGGATTTATTTGTCCCCTATTCTAGTTAACTAAAGAGGTACCTCTGTGCTAGACTACCCATTTTTTATTTCCTTAAAAACCATGTCCAAACCAGTTTTAACATGAATAATACCTGAATGATACTTTAAGAAAGTAGAAGGTAATAATTTAATTGATGCAGGTCAGAAAGAATACTTTCTTAAAAATTGATAAGAATGACATGGCATGCTTAGGTGGAGCTCTTTATAATATTCTAAGTATGTTTTATTTAAATCAAACTCTAATTTTTACATAATCCAAAACTCTAATATGTAACTTTATCGTTATAGATTTTAGTTAATAAATTTTGTTGCAATACTATATTGTTTTAGTTTAGTTGAGTAAGGTTGAGGTTTTGAAAGATAATATGTTTAATCCTGTAAATTGGACCTATAATCAAATGTTATAATCACATATAATACACTATACTTAATACTTATAGCCATTATTATATTTATCTAAAAAAAAGACTAAATAATGTCCTATAATGCATCTAATTTAATATATTTTCATGAGTTGTAACACTATATTGTAAATAGATCATATTTTGAAGCATATTTCAAGCACTCTCCAATGGTAAAAAAATTACAATGTTTTGAATTAGGTAACAAAAGTTAAATTCAATTTACATAATATAATAATTTAGGTTGTTTATTCAAAACGCAACTCTAATTTCCCCTATTCATAACCCTTTTATGTATTTAAATATATGTAGAATTCTATTTTTTTCAAATATTTAAAATAAAAACTAATGACATGGTAATCTTAAGTGGTGCTCTCTATTTCATAAATTGTAGAATTAAATTGTAAATGGATCTTATTTTAAAGCATATTTCGAGCACTATCTAATGGTACAAAAATTATAATATTTTGAATTAGGCAGCAAAAGTTATACACAATTTACATAATACAATAATTTAGGTTGTTCATTCAAAACGAAACTCTAGCGCCCTACATTTCATAAGTTGTACAACTATATTATAAATGGATCTTATTTTGAAGCATATTTCGAGCACTCTCCAATGGTACAAAAATTATAATATTCCGAATTATGTATCAAAAGTTATACACAATTTTCATGATATAATAATTTAGGTTGTTGATTCAAATCCAAACTCTAATTTTCGCTTATCCAAATCTCCTTATATGTATTTAAATCATCTAGAACTCTATTTTTGTAAAAAATAAAAATATAAATTGATGACGTGGCAATCCTACGTGGCGCGCTCTATGAGCTCGAAATCTTGAGGAGCTCCCTATGCTCTCGAAAAGTTCCTCCTTTATATATATATATATTGATTATTAGCTTTAGGCTTTTTGAAAATACACCTTTATGACTACTTTCTTTATATAGTGATTTTTTTTTATGAGGAGAAAAAAAACCTAAAATTACCCTCTTTAATCTGGAGGCCAACCTAAAACATTTTTGCGGATGAGAATGAAAAATTCAATACAATAAGGAGGAGACCAAAATAACACATCCGAAGAGAAATGACCCTTGTGTGCCATAAAATCTGCTGCTCGATTGGCCTCCCGATAACAATGTTGAAACGACACTTGATCAAAATGCTCCAAAAGCAAACCTGCATCAACTATAATATTAGCAATAGACCACGACGGATTACCATTTGGCTTAATAGAGTTAATAACAGTGATATTATCTCCTTCAATGACAAACTTCTTAATATGGAGATAAATGGCCCCTTTAATGCCTTCCATCAACCCTATAGGTTTTGTTATTACAATACGAAGGATAATCTCCCAAAGATTTGGCACTTGCATGCCATCAAAACCTTGAGAATTCCTCAGAACAAAGCCATAAGAAGCTTGCCAATTATCCAGTTTAGAACCATCAAAATTTAACTTAACAACTTCCTCATCAAGAGGGGCCCAATTAGATTCTTACCAAAGCGAGGAGGCAACATATCTTTATCCCACTTCTTAACATAGGAGTTAATGATAAAACTAGCTTGAGAGAAAGAAACACTCTTATCATTGAAAATGAGTTTATTTCTGAAATACCAAACATGCCACTAAACAATAGCGAGTTGAGTAAGATAAGAAATAGACAAGCAATTATGGCAAGCTTTAAAGCTGAACAAAAAGAAGTGAGCTCCAACGAAGGGATCCACGAAGGAAAAATATGCCATTCAAAATTATCTGCCAAGTGAGCAAACACATCTAACGTAAAAGGACAACCAAAACACAAATGACATGTCATCTCAGAAGGATTATTATAGAAACAACAATTTTACGGCACAAAAATATGATTTTTTTTTAAAAACGACTAGTAGAGGCTAGCCCATCATTACAAGCTTTCTAAAGAATATTTTTTATCTTAGAATGAGCACAAATACCCCAAATTCAATTGTAGTCCACCTTGAGATCATTATAACCATTAAGATTTTGGATAAGAGAAGCACCTGATTTGACTGAATAATGGCCATCCGAAGTTAGCCCCGCACCAATTTGTCTTCTTGATTAGACGAAGGAATAAAAAGAGAAGCAATAATCTTTACTATATTAAGAGGAACTAATGTAAGGAGTTTGGGGCAATCCTAGAGACCCAAGTCCAAGATACAATTTGCAACCTTTCAGTATTGAGAGTTGGATGAAACTTAGAGAGAAGTGGGAACTGACATATCCAATTATCAAACTAAAACATAATATTCTTGTCATTGCCCAACTGGCATCTAACACCTTGTTTAAAAATTTGTCGATGATGCAGAAGATTTTTCCATTGCCAAGAAGTAGTAGAACGGATTTTACACGAAACAATACTATTGTCCTTCATATGCTTTTTTTGAACTAACTTAATCACCTAAATCTGAAGTTTCTTACATCCCAAGAATAACAACAAAGTTTATTTTATCAGAATCAATAACATTCGGAGAACATTGAAAAGCATATTTATGATAATTAACAATTTGCCCTTAGGTCGAGCAGTATTTATCTAAAATTTGCCTAATTTTCGTACATTAAAGATCAGTTGCCTTAGCAAAAATCATGGTGTCATCAGCAAAGGTAAGAAAAGGAATTCTAACTCTCGATCTACTAAAAGAACACCTATAAGATTCCCAGGACAATTACTAGCTTGAGAAAATTCTCTAGCTAGTAGTTCAACACATAGAATTAAAAGATACGGGGAAAAGGGGTCCCCTTGCCGAATCCTATGAGAGGGAAAAAATCTTTCTCTTGGAATATGATTAACTAGGACTTAAAACAAAGTAGTAGAAATGCAACTACGAATCCAACCAATCCAAGTTGGGCTAAATCACAACATATCTAAAGTCGTATAAATGTAATTCCATTCCAGTCTATCATAAGCTTTCTCCATGTCTAATTTAATCGCAATCCACCATTCCTTTCCTGATTTGATCTTAAATGAATAAAACACTTCATGAGCAATAAGAATGTTGTCTTGGATTAGTCTTTCAGGGACAAAAGCACCTTGAAGTGGGTGAATAATTTTACCCATAGTAATTATTTTCAATCTATTTGTGATTATTTTTTAGATAACTTTGTAAATAGTGGAGCACAAGCTTATAGGACGAAAGTGATTAGCATTTAAGGGATTGTCCATTTTGGGGATTAAGGCAGGAAATGTATGATTAATTTCCTTAAGCATATGACCAGAGTGAAAGAAAGCTTGAACAACACGATACACTGAATTCCCAACTAAAGTCCAATAACTCTGAAAAAAATAAGGAGGGAACCCATCCGGACCCGGGAATTTATCAGGGGCAAAACCGAAAACCGCTTCCTTAATTTCTTCCTTGGAGATTGACAAAAATAAAAAATGATTATTATCATCAAATAATGCAAGTGAAAGAAGATGAAAATCCACATTTTGATCAACATAAACATCTAGGGTTAGCGACAAATCTTTTTCTAAAAGCTTTTGTAATTTCTTATTCTATTAGCATAGGTTGAGAAATAACCTGTGCATCTTCCGTGGTAAATTGTTTGATTTGGTTTCGATGTTTACTAATTGTAGTGTGGGTATGATAATACTTTGAGCTTGTGTCCCCAAATATCAGATAGTTAGTTTTGCTTTTCTGTTTCCAATTTTTAATCTCTTATATAAGAAAATTTCCTGTTGATTTTGAAGAGCTACACTAAAAGGATCAATGATAAGAATATCTTGAATTTCCTCAAGTCTAATATCTACCTGGCGTAATTGTTTAATGATATTACCAAATTGGAATTTATTCCATTCCTTAGAATTAGCTTTGAAAAGTTTGCATTTTTTAGTTAGATTATACATATGAGAACCATTGAACTTATTACACGGATTCCGTTTAACTAGAGTATCATAATCTTTCTTAGAACACCACAATTTTCAAATCTAAAAGGAGGAGCCTTAGAACATTTTTGAGATAGATAATGAAGTGAAACTTGGCAAGGGTCGGAAGAAGTAAAAATATGATGTTTAAGAGAAGCTTGGGGAAATAATCCCAACCAAGAGATGCTTGCTACACCTCTATCTAATCTCTCATGAATATTATTGGGGCCAACCCTTTTCTTTCGCCAGGTAAAACATGACCAACAGAAGAGAGTTCAGTGAAAGCTATAATATAAATAGGTTTTGCATGTAATAAGATCTAGAAGAAGTGAAGGGAGCACCTGCAGATTTATCTGATGCATTACTAATCTCATTAAAATCACCAAGTATAATAAAGGGAGAAGAGAGAGAATTCATATTGGATATCAGTTCATTCCAAAATTCATTTTTATGCTCCTTTTGAGCTGGTGCATATATAAAAATCACCACGAATTGAACATCTAAAATCAAAAGATTTATAGAACGATCTAAAAATCTCATAGATTTATGAATAACATATAAAAGGAAAGGATTTATATTACAATCTTTCCAAAAGAGCCAAATGCCCCCTGCATAACCAATTGTAGGGAGATAATCAAAATGATGGAAACCAACAGCACTAGCAATAGCGTGGGAAGGGGGAGATTTAGATTTTACTTCACACAACATTAAGATCTTAATGTTGTTACTATTGCAGAAGTCCCTACATTCTTCCATAACATTCTTTCTATCACATCCTTTAATATTCCAACATCCTATCGACATAAATCACCAGATAATAAAGCAAAAAACATTTGACCGAGACCAAACTATGACCAACAAAACTAATATGGCAATAAGAACTGAAGAATGGACATAAACAATCTCCAATCCAATAGCTTATGTAGCCTAAATCGGGGTGTTTATAACGGACCAAAACATTCAATACAACCAAAAAATTCAATCTAATAACTTTTGAAATCTAGATTAGATGTCTTGGAGTTTTCCATTAAAAGGACGTCCACTCCAAAATCATTGATATACAACTTTAAATAGCTATAACCGTCAACTAAAATAAACATAGATACAGAGCAAGTTATATTATTAACCAATTTTAAAGGAGGAGATTGACAAGATACTTAAAGAAACAAGAAGAGTCAATTAGGATACCCTTTAAAATGAATCCAATTTTCTTCAAAGCTTCCAATATTTTTATGAATATATCACAATAATTAGAACTATTCATAATCAAGCCTAAAACAGAAGGAAAGATAAACAGTATTCCATTTATAATATCGAGAAAAAGACCTTTAAGAGCAATATAGTGAGTGACCATTTTTATACTTGTATAGAGACTATTAAAAATAAATTTCACTAGAAGTTGTTCTATTAAGAAGTTATGTCTAAGCAAATTTCAGCATCGTAACAAAATCGATAAAGTTTATCTCAGAAGACTTCTTTAAGCACAATATAGCTAGAACATGGAAATAGATACTGAAGATTGAACTAAAAAGATCTCCCATCCAATACCTTATGTAGATAAAAATGGAGTTTTTATGAACAAAAAAATTGTGCAATAAAACCAGCATAATCCAATCCAATAACTTTTGAAGTCTAAATTAGACATCGATGAATTTGCAATTACATGGACAACCAATCCAAAATGAGAGATTGACATGTTTAAATAACTATAATTAGTGGCTAAAACAACCATATATAGATAGCAGATTATTAACCAATTCCAAAGAAGGAAAATGACATAATACTTTAAGATCTCAAAATAGGATATCCCTTATGAGGATCTTGTTTTCCCTCGTAGCTTCCCTTTTTATGAATATATCACAAACCTTGGTATTTCATTATCTAGAGACTTCTAGCTTTCTTAACTATGAGAAAGAAAGTCTGAGATCTTATCTAAACTACACCAGAGGATACCAAACATAACACTATTAATTTACTCTCACAAAAACATCTTAGAATGAAGTTAGTCTTTATTTTGACAAAATTTCCTAAAATGGAAATTTTCCACCTAAATTTCTAAAAGAGAACATAGTCATAACTAAGGTTCTCAGCAATGTATAAATAAGGTAGATTCTTGATTAAGAGGACAAAATTTATGCTTAGCAGTTTATGAACCCAAATAGACTTGGAGAAATCTCTAACATTAAGAAAAAGAGTGGTATAAGATTTGATCCCATGACTTCAAGCTTATATACTAAAGCTTTAACCACTAAACCAAGTAATGTTTTGGTGTTATAATTTTAAAAGTATTAATAAATGGAAATTATAATAACCCGGGGCATAGCCCGGGCCTAAAAACTATTTTATATATCTATATTATGGTTGTTTCACCATTTTTACCACGAAATGATGTTTCTTTAATTGTAGTTGGATCGCTGGCAATTTATATTTGTAATACGCCTCATAATTTCTTTAAAAGGGATTTAGCAGACTAGTTATACCAATTAGATGGATCTTTCTTTTACGGAACTCAATTTCTAAGTTACTCTAAAGTGAAGTGTGCTTGGATGAGAGTACTATTGTGATGGGTGACCTCTTGAGAAATTTCTCATGGTGCGCATGAGTGAGGACAATATTCGCCGGAAGAACTTACTATCTCCGTCCCATAATAGTCCGAACACTTTCCTTTTATGTTTGTCCCGAATTAATTTGAACACTTCCATTCTTGGCATGGTCCCACCATTAATATATTCTACACATATTTGGCCCACACTCTACCTTTTATCAATAAAAAGTTACCCAACTTTCTCTCCTCTAATAAAAAATACCCCACCAACTCCTACCACATCTACTTTTTAAATAAAATAACATTTGATAACCACACTACAACTTATCACCTTAAACTACGTGTCCCAACAAGTGTTCAAATCTTTCCGGGACGGAGGGAGTATATTGGTTTGTGGAGAGTACCGTATATAACAAATTAACTTCAATATGCTACCATTTTACGTTTATATTTAATACTAATCGATAAATGACAATGGTCGTAGTTGTTGCTGGACGGTGGGGTATCGAGAAAAGAGAAAAGAAACGAGAGGGGAAGAAAGAAGAGCAATTTATGGTGACTCAATTATTAGTGATTAAACTCCATTAATGGTAAAATGGTAGTATACTGAAAGAATTTTGTTATATAAGGTACTCCTTCCGTTTCAAAATATAAGGCATGCATGATTTTCAAGGTCGAACTTTGATCGTTAATTACTCTTGATTCATGTTGATAGAAAAAAAAAAAAAATAATGTTGTTATAGTATTTCTCAAGATGAATCCAATGGTATAATTTTTTTCATTTTTATTTGTCATATTATAAGAGACATTTGTGGTCAAAGCAAATTTTCGTGAAGCGTGAATGCCTTATATGAAACGGGGGGAGTACTTTTTTGAAAGAAATTTTTTTAAAGGTAGGTATTTGAAAAAAGTTGATTATAGAAGGCAGTTTTATGAAATTTTTCCAAGTTATTATTTACAAGTTCATAGTCTAATGTCAAAAGAATAACTTTCATATATAGCATGATAGATCTTAACTCTATTATATAAGGGAAGGGGGGAGCTATGGTGTCCCCGGTCACTATAAATTTACTTAACTGCCCATTAGTAAACCAACTACTACCAAAAAAGAGGAAAACAAAGTGAAACTCAAATATAGCATTTAAAAATTAACTTAACTGTTGAAGGTAATTAAGTTATGAGTGAACCACCAAAAAAAGAAACATTGACTATAAGATTTAGTACATTTATGCCGAAAAAAGTAGAAAGGAATATTATATCAATCAAATATCGTATCAATCAATTCACAAAGACAATCAAGTTTTACATCAAAACGGAAAATACAATCAATTAACAAAGTGAAATGATTTATTTAGCACAAAAGACTAAGTTAATACAACATAAGAAATCCTAAAAAATTAACTTAACATTCTTTTATCGTTTATCAAGTTTAATTTTAAAAACCTAAAAGAAAGAATAAATTAAAAAAATTAATAAAAGAAGGGTTAAGTGATAGAGGTTTAACCTACGAAATTTAGCAAAAAAAAAATATTTAATGTTCAAATGTTTACCCCTTTTTATACTCAGAAGTGCCGGAATTTATGTTTGAAAAAATAAATAAAAATCAGACATGCATGGCATGCCTTATTTGCTAGTATTAATTAAGCATGCACTACTACCATGATTATTTGCTATGATATTAATCAAATGACTAAAACAATCAAATTGCAGATCATTGTGAATGCTGGAAATGGTTCTGGAGGATTTTTCACATGGGACGTGTTAGATAGGCTTGGAGCAGACACATTTGGATCACTACATCTCAACCCTGATGGAATGTTCCCTAACCATATTCCTAACCCGGAGGACAAAAAAGCTATGGCCTTAACCAAAGCAGCAGTCTTAGAACACTCAGCCGACCTTGGAATTGTCTTCGATACTGATGTTGATCGAAGTGGTGTGGTCGATAACAAAGGGAACTCCATTAATGGTGACAAGTTGATAGCACTAATGTCCACAATTGTGCTTAAAGAGCATCCTGAAACTACCATTGTGACAGATGCTAGAACTAGCATTGGCCTATCAAGGTTCATAGCTAATAATGGTGGAAAGCATTGTTTGTACCGAGTTGGATATAGGAATGTCATTAATAAGGGTGTTCAGCTGAACCAGGAAGGTATTGAGACTCACCTAATGATGGAGACCTCCGGGCATGGTGCTCTTAAGGAGAATTATTGTCTTGATGATGGTAAGCGACCAATGTCCTGCTTTCTATAATAGCTCGTCTTATAGCCGATAAATAAATGATGATATTGATAATAAACATGTATTTTGAATTTCGTTGTAAGGAAATATGTCCATAATCATGGATGGTTATATCCTATTCTTTTTGTTTTTTCACAGAATTATCTATGAAATAATTATGTTTATGATCATTTATTATCATGAGCCTATCAAATGGGCCATAACTATTCTATCTATCACCATTTATGTAAGTGAGAAGTCTCATACTGTTGCATTTCATTTTAGGTGCATATATGGTTGTGAAGATCATCATTGAGATGGTTCGCATGCGGCTTTCGGGTTCAAGTGAAGGAATTGGAAGTCTCATCGAAGGCCTTGAAGATCCCTTAGAATCAGTAGAGGTAAGAATGGATGTTCTTTCGGAGCCAAGATATGCTAAGACAAAAGCAATTGAAGTCATTGAAACGTTTCGAAGATATGTGGAGGTATAAAGTCACAAAACGTGCTTTCATTTTGTTAGCGACCAATTAAATTATACTTATTTGACTAAAATGCAAAATATGTAATTGTCACTAGGAGGAAGAACTAGAAGGTTGGGTACTTGATTCTTGTGGAGATTGCTGGGTTGGCGAAGGTTGCCTTGTAGACTTGAATGAAAATCCTACAGCTATTGACGCTCATATGTACAGGTTTTATTCTCAAACCTTCTTAAAGTATATGGATCTGATTTGAAGATTTAAACTATTATGCTGGAGTCATTTGGTTGTTTAGGGTGTGTTTTGGTTGGGGGTTTTGAAACAAATCCTAGCATGTTACACATAAAAGAATGTTGTTCAGCACCCAGAGGCTTAGTCAAAATGTAGCAAGTTGCAAGGCCTATTTCACATGGAGATATGGCTGACTGGACATAATCCTTGATAAAATGACATTCCACCTTGAGCTGTTTTTTTTCATTCTTGGAAAACTGGATTCTCAGCTATGTATATAGCAGCTATGTTCTCACAAAATAGATTAATAGGTTGTTCAACAGACACACCCAAGTCAGATAAAAAGACCTTCAAGCCAAATCAGCTTAGTGGCTGAGTAACTCATGCTCCTGTATTCAGCTTCACAAGTACTCTTGGAAGTAGTTTTTTTGCTTTTTAGTTTTCCAAGAAACAAAAGAATTGCCAAGAAACATGGCATAACAAGAAAGAGATTTTGCCGAAAAAAGATAAGAGCCCCAGCAAGATCACAATAAGCTCTAAGATTCAGATCAGATGAAGAAGGAAAGAAAATGCCAAGATTTATAGTGCCCTTCAAGTATCTTAGAATATGTAAAGCAGCTAGCTGATGAGGCTGAGCAGCAGACTGCAGAAATTGGCTTAATTGCTGAACACTATAAGAGATGTCAGGCCTGGTCATATTGTGATAGAGTAGCTTGCCAGTAATTCTTCTAGATGGCTCGGGATCATAAAGAACAAGACCATCTTCAATGCTCAACTGAAGATTCTTTTTGAAGAGGAAAAGAAGCATGCTTACAATCAAGCATATCATTATCTTTGCCAAGATCCAAAATGTACTTTCTTGGATGCAAAAGAATACCAGAAGTATTTCTGGACACCTCAATGCCTAAGAAGTATTTTAAGCAACCAAGGTCTTTAATGGTGAAAACATCATAAAAGGATTATTTCAAAGCAGCCATTTCAGCAAAGAATTGTCTGCAATCAGTAAGTCATCTACATAAGCAACGACAACAGTAAAAGTATCAGCATGATCCTTTTTAATAAAGAGGGAATATAAAAGACATTTAGAAGAGTAATTTGATTGAAATGAGTGCCAACAGTAGACACTATTTTAGAAGAACCATATAGAAGAGTAATTATAATTGAAGAGTAATTATAATTTGAGAGTAATTGCCTCTCTGTGTTAGCAAACATATCTAAATGAGATGCCATATGATCATTAGCGCCTGTATCAATAATCCAAGCATGATCATGAAACTTGTCTGAAATAAGATCAACTTTAGCAGCAGATATAGTACTTACAAAATTGACTGAGAGGTGTACCATGTTGATAGGAATAGGTAAAGATCTTCTTTTACACGTCCTCGAGGGTATCACGCAGGAGAGTAGTCAACAGTAAGAGCAGAACTCAAAGATTGCATCATCTTCATGAATTCTTTGAACATATTAGAAATAGCAGCATTATTAGTAGAAGATCCAAAGAAATTAGAACCAGTACTGCCAAAATCCAGAGGATGTTCTTGAACATTAGCAACTAATCTTCCAAAAGACGAAGAAGGCTGATTAGAATTATGATCTTGAACCAGTCGGGTTCACCAACAAGCTAGAAACAAAACTCCTTAGTGTGACCCTTGGTTTCCAATGATCATAGAATCTTTGAGCCTTGGATGTTATAGACTCCTTAAATTCTCTCTTATAAGGAGGTCTATATTTTGAAGAAAAATTTATTATGCATAGGAGAGCACTTATTTCGAAGTAGAAGATTCAACAATCAATGAAGTTCGTTTCCTAATTTGCTGTAAAAATATGGTATGCTTTATTAACGATAGGAAGAGGATCCATACTCAAAAAATTTCACTTAACAGTGTTATAGCTAGTATTTAAACCCGCAATCAACTAAATCAGTTTCCTGAGCTCATCAGCTTTAGCAATTTTATTTAACAAATTGCAAGAACATTTCAACAAGATACCACAACTACAATCAGGATAAGGTTCATGAATTTGCAATTTATCCCAAATTTTCTTCAATCGACATTCCTGTGAATTTCATAGAGTTGAGGAGCGTTCGATTCACCATACCTCTCTTGAATCTCTACTCAAAGTTGACGAGCAGATAGTGTAAAAATAAAAGTTCTTGCAATCGATTTCTCCATAGAATAGAAGATCCAACCAGTCACCATATAGTCATTTCGTATCCATTAATGAAGATCATGAGAATTAGATGAATGTTTTGCAAGAATTCTATCAACGAAACATGTATTGTTCTTCGCAAATGCAAGCTTCACATTGTGAGTTCAATTGACATAATTGGCGCCATTGAAGAGAAAATGACGTAGCTGATTGTTCGAATTGTCACCATGAGACAGGAAATATGGATCATTGTAATTGATCGCCGAATTCAATGAAGTGAATTGAGGTTATGAAGATATAGGAATCTCAGACATATTTGATGAAATAAAAAATTATCATGTACAATTTGATAATTTCGCAGATGAAACTTAAGAAAAATCTCAAGAAACGCAAAAGAATTTCTTGAAGATGAAAGAAATTAATTATGATAATGATTTGAAGAATAAAAAGTAATGACACAATCAACACAATTAATTGCGAGAATTTAAGCGGAAATCGGTAGGAACCGGGCTGTAGCTCTAATACCATGAGAAGCTGAAGTATTCTTCAGCTTAGAAGAGAAAATAGAGAGAGACAAGACTTAGAAGAAAGAAGAATCAATATTATTTCTGATTTGATGAATATAAAGAGGGAAGAGTGTATTTATGCACTTATTAGTTTACAACAAACTTGTAACTAATCAATGAAAGAGTAACTAACTAACTAACTTGTAACAAAAAGAAAGGATGGAAAAGGAAGGTGTAACACCCGACCCATATGGAGTCGAGTCTATCGTCAACAATGCATATCTAGGGCCAACAACTATCCTCAATGACCAACACAAGTTCTTTCGGTGCATTTTGTCTTCACTCACACGCACCCTGAGAAACTTCCCAGGAGGTCAACAACTATCCTCAATGACCAACAACTATCCTCAATGACCAACACAAGTTGTTCCGGCGTATTTTGTCTTCACTCATGCACACCCATAGAAACTTCTCAAGAGGTCACCCAACCCAAGACTACCCACAGCCAAGCACACTTAACTGTGGAGTAACTAAGGATATGAGCTCCCTAAAAGAATGATGCATCTTGTTAGAATGAGTATATAGCATGTTAAATCACTTTAAAGTAATCATGAGGTGTATTTCATACACCCATACTTGAGGACAACAATACCCTCATTTGGCCTAAGAACTCCATATATTTGACCACAATGACCTGTGGGTCTCCCCAGCCTCGAAACGAATGATATATTCGACCGCAGCCGATGATATATCCTCCCCCGCTAGGCGACTAAACTTGGATTAGTTATCCACACGATCAGCACGCGGACGGAGGATTGCTCTGATACCATTTGTAACATGCGACCCATGCGGAGTCGAGTCAATTGCCACCCATGCGCATCCAGAGCCAACAAGTGTCCTCAATAACCAACACAATTTTTTCCGCCGTATTTTAACCTCACTTATGCTCTCCTTGAGAAACTTCCTTGGAGGTGATCACTACAAGAAAAGTGGAAATCAACGACGGCTAAAAGCCGTCGGTGATGGCCTTAAAAGCCGTCGCTAATTAATCAACGACGGCCAACCGTCGTTAATAGGCCGTCGGTAAAAAGATGGTCGCTGATACTAGAATCAACGACCGTCAAGCCGTCGGAGATATATTTAACGACGGTTTCATGACAGTCAGCGACGGTTTACTATAGCCGTCGTTGATAGCCAGTCAGCGACTGCTTATAGCAGACGGTGATTCAACGACGGTTTTAAACGGTCGCTGATTCACCGACCGTTTAAAACCGTCGCTGCTGCACCGACCGTTTAAAACCGTCGGTGAATCACCGACAGTTTTAAACCGTCGTTGATTTCGATCAAACAACGTCTGTTAAAAACCGTCGCTAAGTTATTAAAGCAGTCGTTGATTTCGTGTTCATGGGTACACAGAGATCCTTACAATGCCGCCTAGCCGTCGTTGATTTAATGTTTAACCGTCGTTGTTGTTACAAAATAATATTATTTAAAATTCTATTGTTCTTAATAATAATTAAACTTGTACCTGCACAATGCACCTAAATATACCACGCTAAAGTCAGTTTCTCCATCGCATTCAATTTTTTCAATTACAAAAATATGCAATTTTGATATATATTAAAATTTACATAGATACTTGTATAATTACATGAAATAGATTACATTTATGTACACAAAATAGATCCCGATGTCGGGAAATAAAGTAGATGTCGGTGTTTACAAAAAATATATATCGACAAAGCTAGAAACTAATAAGCTAGATGCCGATAAATATAGACACTAAATATATGTACGCAAAAATAGATCCCGTGTCGGGAAATAAAGTAGATGTCGGGTTGAAAAAAAATAACCCGACACATCAAGAAACGAAGCTAGATGCCGATAAGTATTTACACTACAAGAAAATAGTTAGACTAACTATATCCAACTACAAGTTAGTTACCTAGTTGCCAAAACCAAAAAAACTACACTTGTCAAGGGTGGCTCAGTAGCACTACCGCCACCACCAAACCCCCGGGTCATCTTCTGTGCGGTGTGGAGTGGGGCCTGGGTTGCAACCCGAGAACATGCGGCCGAAACTAGACATGTTGCTCATCATTTCCTCTATGAGGGCCCGACGTGACTCTTCCACCCGTGCTGCGAGCATTGCCTCCACCTCTCCCATCCGTGCAGCGACCTTTGCCTCCACTTGCGCCTCAATCTGAGAAAAAATGGACGGCTCATATGGTTGTGAAGAGCCACCATCTCCTCGGCCTGATGCAGAGTTGTAGTACAAATGATCTCCCTGCCCCAACCCCTGAACTTTTCCTCTGCTCCTCACCCCAACCTGTCTCCCAATACAACGAGATCGGGGTTCGATTTGTGACCCCCGAGTCGTACAATGATCCAACTTCTTATTGTATGTCTCCCGCATTTGGTTAAATATACTCATATTCAAATAATATAAAGTGCCAAAATGGCGTATATTTGGTTCTATCTTTCCTTTTTTGTGTATTTTCAATCAAAACAACTTATAATCACATTAAACTAACTATATATATGATGTTTGAGGTGTTTATAACTTAAACTAGCATCAAACTACTCGTATTCATTCAATTTCAAGTCAAATGGCCTATATTACCCTATATTTGGTTCTATCTTTCCTATTTTGTGTATTTTCAATCAAAACAACTTACAATCACATTAAACTAACTACATATATGATGTTTGAGGTGTTTATAACTTAAACTAGCATCAAACTACTCGTATTCATTCAATTTCAAGTGAAATGGCCTAAAATGGCCTATATTAGCCTATATTTGGTTCCATCTTTCCTATTTTGTGTATTTTCAATCAAAACAACTTATAATCACATTAAACTAACTATATATATGATGTTTGAGGTGTTTATAACTTAAACTAGCATCAAACTAGTCGTATTCATTCATTTTCAATTGAAATGGCCTAAAATGGCCTATATTACCCTATATTTGGTTCTATCTTTCCTATTTTGTGTATTTTCAATCAAAACAACTTATAATCACATTAAACTAACTATATATATGATATTTGAGGTGTTTATAACTTAAACTAGCATGAAACTACTCGTATTCATTCAATTTCAAGTCAAATGGCCTAAAATGGCCTATATTAGCCTATATTTGGTTCTAACTTTCCTATGTTGTGTATTTTCAATCAAAACAACTTATAATCACATTAAACTAACTATATATATGATGTTTGAGGTCTTTATAACTTAAACTAGCATCAAACTACTCGTATTCATTCAATTTCAAGTCAAATGGCCTAAAATGGCCTATATTAGCCTATATTTGGTTCTATCTTTCCTATTTTGTGTATTTTCGATCAAAACAACTTATAATCACATTAAACTAACTATATATATGATGTTTGAGGTGTTTATAACTTAAACTAGCATCAAACTACTCGTATTCATTCAATTTCAAGTGAAATGGCCTAAAATGGCCTATATTAGCCTATATTTGGTTCTATCTTTCCTATTTTGTGTATTTTCAATCAAAACAACTTATAATCACATTAAACTAACTATATATATGATGTTTGAGGTGTTTATAACTTAAACTAGCATCAAACTACTCGTATTCATTCAATTTCAATTCAAATGGCCTAAAATGGCCTATATTACCCTATATTTGGTTCTATCTTTCCTATTTTGTGTATTTTCAATCAAAACAACTTATAATCACATTAAACTAACTATATATATGATGTTTGAGGTGTTTATAACTTAAACTAGCATCAAACTACTCGTATTCATTCAATTTCAATTCAAATGGCCTAAAATGGCCTATATTACCCTATATTTGGTTCTATCTTTCCTATTTTGTGTATTTTCAATCAAAACAACTTACAATCACATTAAACTAACTATATATATGATGTTTGAGGTGTTTATAACTTAAACTAGCATCAAACTACTCGTATTCATTCAATTTTAAGTGAAATGGCCTAAAATGGCCTATATTAGCCTATATTTGGTTCTATCTTTCCTATTTTGTGTATTTTCAATCAAAACAACTTATAATCACATTAAACTAACTATATATATGATGTTTGAGGTGTTTATAACTTAAACTAACATCAAACTAGTCGTATTCATTCATTTTCAAGTATAATGGCCTAAAATGGCCTATATTACCCTATATTTGGTTCTATCTTTCCTATTTTGTGTATTTTCAATCAAAACAACTTATAATCACATTAAACTAACTATATATATGATGTTTGAGGTGTTTATAACTTAAACTAGCATCAAACTACTCGTATCCATTCAATTTCAAGTCAAATGGCCTAAAATGGCCTATATTAGCCTATATTTGGTTCTAACTTTCCTATGTTGTGTATTTTGAATCAAAACAACATACAATCACATTAAACTAACTATATATATGATGTTTGAGGTGTTTATAACTTAAACTAGCATCAAACTACTCGTATTCATTCAATTTCAAGTCAAATGGCCTAAAATGGCCTATATTAGCCTATATTTGGTTCTATCTTTCCTATTTTGTGTATTTTCAATAAAAACAACTTATAATCACATTAAACTAACTATATATATGATGTTTGAGGTGTTTATAAATTAAACTAGCATAAAACTAGTCGTATTCATTCATTTTCAAGTGAAATGGCCTAAAATGGCCTATATTACCCTATATTTTTTTCTATCTTTCCTATTTTGTGTATTTTCAATCAAAACAACTTACAATCACATTAAACTAACTATATATATGATGTTTGAGGTGTTTATAACTTAAACTAGCATCAAACTACTCGTATTCATTCAATTTCAAGTGAAATGGCCTAAAATGGCCTATATTACCCTATATTTGGTTCTATCTTTCCTATTTTGTGTATTTTCAATCAAAACAGCTTACAATCACATTAAACTAACTATATATATGATGTTTGAGTTGTTTATAACTTAAACTAGCATCAAACTAGTCGTATTCATTCATTTTCAAGTGAAATGGCCTAAAATGGCCTGTATTACCCTATATTTGGTTCTATCTTTCCTATTTTGTGTATTTTCAATCAAAACAACTTATAATCACATTAAACTAACTATATATATGATGTTTGATGTGTTTATAACTTAAACTAGCATCAAACTAGTCGTATTCATTCATTTTCAAGTGAAATGGCCTAAAATGGCCTATATTACCCTATATTTGGTTCTATCTTTCCTATTTTATGTATTTTCAATCAAAACAACTTACAATCACATTAAACTAACTATATATATGCTGTTGGAGGTGTTTATAACTTAAACTAGCATCAAACTAGTCGTATTCATTCATTTTCAAGTGAAATGGCCTAAAATGGCCTATATTACCCTATATTTGGTTCTATCTTTCCTATTTTGTGTATTTTCAATCAAAACAACTTACAATCACATTACACTAACTATATATATGATGTTTGAGGTGTTTATAACTTAAACTAGCATCAAACTACTCGTATTCATTCAATTTCAAGTGAAATGGCCTAAATTGGCCTATATTAGCCTATATTTGGTTCTATCTTTCCTATTTTGTGTATTTTCAATTAAAACAACTTATAATCACATTAAACTAACTATATATATGATGTTTGAGTTGTTTATAACTTAAACTAGCATCAAACTAGTCGTATTCATTCATTTTCAAGTGAAATGGCCTATATTTGATTCTAACTAAACTTGCATCAAACTTTTCAATCATATTTGCCTATAAATATATGCATAGAATTATGTACCGAGATGTGCTTTGCTTTCTTATTTGCTGGGATTTCTCCTTTTCCAGGAACAGTCTTGAAATGAGTCTTCAAGAACAACTCGGGAGCAAGAGGGAGTACTCCTCCTCTACTCTTTGCTCGTAGACATTGTTGAACAAAGGCTTTATTTTTTACTCATACCGAAAATGAAATGTAAATTACACTAAGTAGTAGATATGAAACATATTTACCATCTTCCTAGCATGTTGTGCCGCCGAAATAGAACCCTGAAAGTGTGACGGCTCAATTGGATTAGACAGGGAGCCACCTCTTAGGTTCTTCTTCGCCTTTTCAGATTTTTCCTGAAATGTTGGGTCTTCACTTCTCTTCTTCATGTCTTCGTAGATCGTCTCCCCCAACCATTTCGGCCTTTCTTTGGCTTTCTTAACCACCCAAGATCGCAAGTCTCTCGGACGAGATGAAACTTTTTCTTGTAATCCTTCCTCACTAGGCCTTCTAACTCGGGAGCCCATTCGTAAATACCCTTTAGTCAAACATTAAACAAAGATATTAATAAAGTAATATAATCAATGAAATTTTTCATAATTCGATTCATACATACTGTGAAAATGTTCCACCAATGCATCTTTGTTGCATTGTCGACCTCACTGTAATTGAACCAAGGTTGTCGAAAATGGCCCTGGAAAATGTCAGTGATGGACCCACTAACCTTGTTATCATCGAACCTGAATTGAAAACCAAACAAACACGTGAATTGTGAATACCATTGCATATTTGTGTATCATGAAGCATATAGTAGCTTACGAACTTACCATAATCCAGTAGGGCTTAAAACCTTTCTTGGTGCACGGTTCAAACCTTCACCTTCCTCCGTATGAGTGTTCGGAGTCTCCGGTACGTGGCTACCAATGTCCATTGCCTCGTGAATCATCTCCCCCGTGTCTCTCTACAGGGTTCCCGCATCCTTCAACTTCGGTGATCGAAAAAGCTGCATCGAAATCAAAGTCCCATGACCTTGGCTTCCACCTAAGCCACCTCGACCTCCGCGGCCCTTAGGATTAGACCTGATTACCTAAAATGCAAGAAATTAAAAATGCGCAAGATTAAACAAATTACATTAAAGTATGAATAATACAAGAATAAAAAAAACTGATTTCTTCAATATTAACAAATTACAACTTTATCACTTTAAAATTAATTATAGTATTAATTTACCTCAAGAAGAACATAGGCAAAAACAACATAGATAGATTGGAGATAATACTAACTTACATGCATGACAAATGAGTATGCATGGCTTAATAACGTGGATATCCGATATGCATGCCCTCCCCCCCCCCCGACCCACCCCGCACCCCCCCGACCACCCCACCCCGCACGGCCCCCCCCGACCCCCGCAGCCCCCCCCCCACCCCCCTGCAGCCCTCCCCCCCCCGATCCCCCGCACGCACCCCCTTCCCCGACCCCCGCGGCCCCATCCCCCCCTCCCTCACCGACCTCCCCTCCCCCCCCCGACCCCCGCAGCCCTCCTCCCTCCCCTCACCGACCTCCCCCTCCCTCCCCGACCCCCCGCACGGCCCCCTCCCCGACCCCCCGCAGCCCCTCCCCCTCCCTCACCGACCTCCCCCTCCACTCCCCTCCCCGACCCCCCGCCCCTCCCCGACCCCCCCTGCACACCCCCTTCCCTAACCCCCTACAGCCCTCTCCCCTCCCTCACCGACCTCCCCTCCCCTCCCCGACCCCCTGCGGCCCCCCCTCCCTCATTGACCTCCCCCTCCCCTCCCCGACCCCCTACAGCCCCCCCTCCCCTCCGACCCCCCGCAGCCCCCCTTCCCCGACCCCCGCAGCCCCTCCCCCCCCACGACCCCCCGCATAGCCCCCCCTTCCCCGACCCCCGCGCCCCCCCCCCCCTCCCTCACCGACCTCCCCCTCCCCCCCCGACCCCCGCAGCCCCCCCCCCTCCCTCACTGCCTCCCCCTCCCTCCCCGACCCCCCCAGCCCCTCCCCCTCCCTCCTCACCGACCTCCCCTCCCCTCCCTCACCCCCGCAGCCCCTCCCTCCCCTCGACCCCCCTGCCTGCCCCCTTCCCCGACCCCCTGCAGCCCCTCCCCTCCCCCTCCCCCCCCACGTCCCTCCCCCCCCGACCCCCTGCCCCTCCCCCCCTCCCTCACCGACCTCCCCCTCCCCTCGACCCCCTGCGGCCCCTCCCCCTCAAGGAGGAATTGCATAGGTAGAGATAAAATGAACATAGTAGCCTGGAACCGAGTACAACAACCTAGAGCAAACCCAACATATATAATTTGCCGCCATGAGAGTTGAATTCATGGGATAAAAACTTGCCAAATATAGGGAAGAAAAAGTACAATGATGTCAAAGAAGAACCATACATCAAGAAAAGAGATGACCATTGAAACCCTAAGATGAGTATAATAGCTAGACCACATCCAACAAATAAAGTGCAGAACAAGGCACTCTGTACAAATTCATTAATAGAATTATCCAATCATCAAGTCCAAAGTAAGACATACCAAAACCAAATGAAATCATGAGAAATCAACAACTGATCATACTCTTTAGACCACGGCCAAATCATAATGCTTAGGAAAATGTAATCTTTGATAATTAAAAGAGCATAATCGGATACCGTAGGTGACCCATGTAGATTCCGATAAGAATAACTAGAATTAGTGGTCACAATGCGATCATATATTTTAATATTAATGCGAAAAGGGAAGTGGGGAGAAAGCAAGTACTAATTAAATATTAGAAAAACACTAAGAAAAACCACAAAGCGAGAATGGATCATGTTACTCAACAATAGTAAGAAAAACTACGAGATGGAAATGTCATAACAAGTAATCTTCAACCTTTCATTACAAAAGTCATATATTTTTATTGAAATGTTGTCCTTAATACAAGCTATGATATAGTCAAACAAATCAAAGTGAATTCCCATCCTCGCTTAGTTCATCATCACTATCGTCATCCCAAAAACCATCATCGTCATCGTCATCATCCTCGCTTTCTCCGGACTCGAAACTAGACTCTTCTTCATCATCACCCGATGGGGCTTCAAACAAAATTTCTTCATCATCTCCTTCAACACACTCGACATTATTACCACCTTCATAATCGGGAATATCATTTGGATCACAAAGCGTTGGAGTCCCAAAGACTTGTCTCCCGAAGGAAGTCGAAGTCAACCGAGCATCAATCACGCACCTTGCCTTTGTCCTAAACACAGCCCACCATTGAGCACGATCTCTTTTCAAGCTTGGGTACGGTGCGAAATATACTTGGCTAACCTGGTATGATAGCACAAAGGGATCAAACTTGGGGTATTTCTTGGTGTGGTTGACTTCAACTAGCTTGTATTGATCGATGTTCATTCCCCTCACATTGTCCATCCAATTGCACTTGAACAAAACTGTGCTATATTGACTACGAGCACCTAGGTAAACTTCAATTCTATAACATCATCTAGAATCCCAAAGAAATCACTCCCTCCATCATTAGACACACACACTCCATAATTCATGGTGGATTTGTGTTTGCTTGATGCTTTTGTTTGGAAATTGTATCCATTAACATAGTATCTATTCCAAGTGCGAACTAATGTCGAAGGACCCATTGCCAAAGCAAACAATACATCATCATTGGGTTTGTCTTGTATAACCTATTGAAATTCATTCATATTGTTAATCCATTAACATTTCTTGAATAACCTATTGAATAACCTATAGTCACACAAACTCACTTTCGATCTAAACCAATCAAGGTATTCACTTCATGTTGCACCCACACATCTTCCCTACGTAGAGTAGGTCGAATTTGAAGAATGTGGTCCTCGAAATCCCTTACAAACATAACAATTGTTAATGTCTAAATTAAAAATGAAAGTTAAATTTATAAATAATATGATTAATAACAAGTGTTTTACTTCTCAAATTCTTGTAAGATGCCTGTATTTGCTAACACATATAGGTGTGCACGTTGTAGTTCCACTTCAGTTAAAAATCGTGTTCCACCTGCATTAGACGGCCGACCACAATTAACCCTGAATAGCTCTGGGACAGTTTCGTCGAGCATCCTATCAACTTCATCATTTACATTACGGCCTGAATCTCGTGTCTTAGTATCCACTCCTTGCTGAAAGTAGTTTGAACAGTAAGTTTGCAATCTCTTCACACAAGTACGCATTACAAATAGAACCCTCCACACGAGCCTTGTTACCAATTTTGCGTTTCAAATGATTGAGGAACCTAAGAAGGTGGTTATCAAAAAGAGTTACACAATTGCGAACAACAATAAAAAAGGATATATGAAAATGAAGGATAAGGTACCTTTCAAAGGGATACATCCAACGGTATTGCACGGGACCACATAGCCTAGCTTTGCGTGGAAGGTGAACTGGTAAGTGTTCCATGGAATTGAAGAATGTTGGTGGGAAAATCTTTTCGAGTTTACAAAGGATCTCGGCTATGTCCTTTTCCAATCTTTCTATGTCACTTACTGTGATGGTGGAGCAACACAAATCACGGAAAAAAGGCTAATCTCGGTGACAACTTTCCACACATGAACCGGAAGCAACTCCTTTAATGCAATCGGCAATAATCTTTCCATGAAGACATGACAGTCATGGCTTTTCATACTGTGCGGCTTACCGGATCGCATGTCCACACATCTTGTTAAGTCGGAAGCATAGCCATCGGGAAATTTCAAATCTCTGACCCAGTTGCATAATACTTTCCTTTGGGACTTGTCCTGTGCGAAAGGTGCTTTTGGTGGAATTTCTTTTCCGTTTGCATCCTTGGTGACATGAAGTTGAGGCCTTTTGCACAATTTGGCAATGTCTTTTCTAGATGCAACGGTGTCTGGCTGTCTGTTTTTTCACATCCATAACTCGTGTGAATGAGTTGGTCGAAGAAGTTTTTCTCAATGTGGATGACGTCAAGGTTGTGACGAAGATGCAGATCTTTCCGAAGATGGGAGCTCCCAAAGACAGCTTTTGTTTGAACCACCCATTTTTCAACTTCTTCAAAGCGTTAAGTGCATCCGGTCCATCTCGTAGCCTTTGGCAAGTCTTTAACACATGACCACAACTCCTCCCCAGACATGATGTGTGGTGGAGACCCTTTTTCAACCTTAAATCTGCAAAAAGCTACTTTGTTTTTACGAAAAGGATGATCTTGAGGAAGGAATTGACGGTGACAATCAAACCAAGAAACTTTACCCCATGCTCGAGCCAAAAAGCTTTGGATTTATCCATACAATAAGGACAAGCCTTTTTCCCGGTGGACCAACGATAGCATACCGTAAGCGGGAAAATCATTTATTGTCCAAAGAATGGCGGCACGCATATTGAAATTTTGTTTCCTAGAAATGTCATAAGCGTTGCTCCAACATCCCATAATTGCTTCAATTCCTCGATTAAGGGTTGCATGTACACATCCAAGTTTCCCTTCGGATTTTTAGGACCAGGAACGAGCAACGAAAGGAACATGAAGGGTTTTTTCATGCACATCGATGGCGGCAAGTTGTACGGGGTTAAGATGACCGGCCAATATGAATATTGACCCCCAAACATTCCATGTGGACCAAACCCATCCGTACACAAACCGAGCCGAACATTCCTAGGCTCGATGCAAATTCGCCAAAGGATCTATCCAAATGCTTCCAAGCTTCACTGGCGCTAGGGTGAGCCATTTTGTCTTCGGCTCTTGGATTTTTGGCATGCCATGTCATTTCTTCAAGAACATTCTTTGTTGCATACAACCTCTGCAATCTCGGTGTGATTGGGAAATAAATCGAATTTTCATTGGAACTAAAGACCCCTTAGAAGTCCTCTTGTATTCGCCGCAATCGCACACTCTACATCCGTCCAAGTGTGCATCGGTTCTCCAAAATAACATACAACCTTTCGGGCAAGCATGAATCTTTTCGTGGGGAAGCTCTAATCCCTCCAAGATCTTCTTCGTATTGTAAAATGTGTCACTCATGTTGTTGTTGTTAGGTATTGCTTCTTTCATTAATGAAGCAAAAGCATCAACACACCTATGTGGCAAATTGTACTCACACTTCAAAGATACTATTCTAGATGCCATTTCCAACACGGACATGGAGCTCTCGTCGTACAACGGTTCCTCGAAGCCTTTAATAGGTCAAGAAACACCTTTGCTTGAGGATTAGGCTCCTCCTCCATTCCACTAGGCTCTTCAACAAAGGGACGGTTCCAGGTTATTCCCAAGAGCATCGAAAACCATTTCACGGTATGGATTAGATAGCTCTTCTCGCAGGTTGAGGTAACTCTTCACCATGAGAATACCAACCGTAGTAATCGGGTATAAAGCCCTTGCTATACAAATGCACTTTAACCGTGTCTGCGGCATGCATACGTCTGTTCTTGCATTTCGGACACGGACATCTAACTTCATCCTTACCTGGGCCTTCGGGATTTACTTTGCAAAAGTCAATGAATTCATTAACCCCCTCAAGAACTCGGGCCTCAAGTTACGCACATTGTCATATCTATCATACATCCACCAACACTCCTTCCGTTTCATGGTGACCAATTCTACAATTCTAAAGCATTTCAACCACACTACTCATTAACAACCATCATACGTACAATTAAAACATTTGTGTGAAATACATATAGGGCCTAAAATGATGTCCAAAGGTCCTTATCACTCCAACCTAACCCATTCTTCGACGTTTAACCCCACTAGTGAATGTATGCCAACTATTCGCTTCTACGTAAATTCCGGCAAAGCATTTCCCATGAGTTCTCCAAGTACACAATGTGAGCTTCGTAAAAGCTTACATATGTACCCGAGAACAACAGATGAGAGAAACAACATGACCGGAAATTACATAGAATAGAACAAAAGGCATACATTCACCACCTAAGTGGGGTCAAACGTCGAAGAACAATCCCCAATCGGGGACTATTCAAGATATACTCCTAATGAGTATACCTTGAACGGGTATCTAGGCACATGACGATGCAAACATATTTATTTAAACACTTAAATTAAATTTATAACATCATCCAAACTATTTCCACGAAAACAAATATGTCAAAAACAATATAAACTATTTAAATAGTGTAAACTAAATAAAGGAATGTGCAATAAATAAATTATTGTGATAATTATATAGTTTATAACTTTTATAACCTTTAATAAACGAACCACTATAAAAACTATTGTGATAATTATATAGTAACTTAAACTTATACAATTAAAGTAACTTAATCTTCAAAGTAATATAAACTAAAAAAATTATATAGTTTTTAACATTCTCTAAACAAAAGTTGTTTTAATACATTATATTTCATGATGAAAAACTTACACAAAAATTAAAATATAGAATTTACATGAACGAAAACAATATAAATTGAAGACAAAAAGTGCTACTAACCTTACAATTAAGCCAAAGAGAAACACCAAAGTGTTACGTAATCCTACATCATGTAGAAAATCAATTATTAAACGGCACCTTTAAGCGTCAATTTCTACTAAACGAGCAACTCCAATAATAAGTAACTACGAATTTAAGTTCACAAGCACCCCTTTTGACTCAAAATAAGATTCCAATTAATGACTAAAAAAAAAATTCAATCATGGATTTCACAAGCATGGTTATAAACGCTGTGAACAAACTTAATTCCAAATTCTCAACATGTTCACCAGAAAGTACAATGCATATGATAAAAAACATAAACGTTTACATATGCATTACCAAATAACAAACAAATGGATGTAAATCATCATCCATACAGAACACACATAGATGCATCATCTCTAAAATAAAAAATAATAACCTAAGTTCAAGCTTGTTTTCATCAGATGAACAACACCCATATCTTCTTTTTTTTTTTTTTTTTTGAAGGAACCATATCTTCTTTCTTCATTATTCATCATCCTTTGTTTTTCCTTTGATATTAAGTCCAACAATTTTGGGTTACTTTCACCCATTCTTTTTTTCCACCAAATGTTAGAAAACAAAAATACCCACATGCTCTTTCTTGTTACTGATTTCACTCACCAAATCACTAAAATCTGACTATAAAATTATCTGAAAAAATAATAAGTAGTATGAACTTTGATTAAAGAAATGATATATTATAAGATCAAACACTTACATGAAGAAATATACATAATATAAAGCAAGACTTAATTTTTTGGGTTTAGTTTCATCACTACACAAATTGTTAAAAAAAAAAAGAAATTAGCACTGCTTACCACCGGCGAAATGTAGGTCCGGCAAGAGTCGATGCAAGTTCGTCGCCCAAGTTCGTCGCCTGAAGTTCACTTCTCTCCCAAAAAAAAAAAATACCCAACCTGTTAGGGTTTGGTTGATGAGTACAAAAAAATTTTTAAAAAAGAGAAAATAAAGCTTACCGCCGGCTAAGTGAGGTGGAGATGGGTCGCTGACGTTGGCTGGAGGAAGGAGGAGAGGCACGTGGAGGTGGAGTCGACGGAGTTTCGTCGCTGCAAAATCGCCCAAATTCCCTCCTTTTTGTTGTTGAAAAAAAAAGCCTGACTGAAAGACTTAAATTAAACCCCCTTCAGAAATCAATGACGGTTTCTGACCGTCGCCCAAGCTACAAAAAAATTCTGCTTTACTTCCACAAAATCAACGACGGCTTTTAGCCGTCGTTATTGATTACCGACAGCTAAACCGTCGTTATATGCTACAACTGCAGTCGGTGATCAACGACGGCTTCAAGCCGTCACTTTTTTCGATTATACCGACGGTTTTGTTAGCCGTCGCTGATAGGCCGTCGTTATTTTGTGATTTTCTTGTAGTGGATCTATCCTAATTCTACTCCCATAGCCAAGCACGCTTAACTGTGGTGTAACTAAGGAAATGACCTCCCTAAAAGAATGATGCGTCTTGTTACAATGAGTAGCATGTTAAATCCCTTTATAGCAATCATGAGGGGTATTACAGAAGGAATTTGCAAGGAATTAATTTTTCTTAGTTGTTAAATAAATTAAATCCTTAGCTTCTAGTGGATGAAACATCTTTTAGAAAAATAAAAGTGCAGTCTTCCTTCTGCTTCCTTTTTATCCGCATCCCTCATCTACGGTTGCACTCCTTTATCACTATCCAGTCAAGTTTTTAGTTATTATTAATTAATATAATTTATTTAAGAAGAAAATATACAATTCTCTGCTATATTGTCATGAGTTACCAGTATAATAATCTTAATATTTTCCATGATACTCATATTATTGTTTATGAAAAACTAGAAAGTTTCTTATTTTTGATAGCTTTATACTAGTGTTAAACATTACACACGTGTTACAAAGTGTATGCTACTTATATGAGAGATATACATACATCTTAGTGAGTAGAAAAAAACACTCAATAATAGGGTGTATTTTTGGCATTAAAAATAATGGTCCGAAAAAACATTAATTTGTCAAATTTCTTTGATGAGGTTTTGTTTCTTTTATGGAAAAGTTCATGTTTCCCATGCTTAAAGCAATTATATTGGTAAGCCAAATATATTAGCTCCATTTATTTTCCCACATAAACTTCTCATGTAAAAATATTTCAACCTACAAAATTTCCCAATAATGATAAGTTACAACCCTAGCGTGGATACACCTCTGGTGAATATAAGGATAAGAAAATAAAACAATGATGGCAAACTACTTTCATGTGTTTGGTGCAGCATTAAAGTTGGAAAATAAAGAGATTCATGCACCCAAAACTTAGTATCGCCAGTTCGCCACATATATATGAATTATATCATATTACCTTCTTTGCATTAATTTTTCCTGTTTCTGGGAGCACTAAAAGGGCGGAACTCGTAACAAACTGCAGATTCTTTGTATACTTTCTAAATACATACACCATTAGAAACTTATGGCACTATTCAAATACTAATTTTGACCCCATTTCAAAGCTAATATTTTCTCAATTCCAGAATAGTGTGAACACTTTCCTTTTATGTTTTGTCCCAAATTAGTTTGAACACTTCGATTTTTGTCATGGTCTCACTATTACTATATTATTTCCTTTACGGTCCTTCGCCCCACACTCCACCTTTATCAATAAGAAGTTACCAAACTTTATCTCTCGTCCAATAAAAAGTGCCCCACCAACTCCTATCACATCTACTTTTTTAATAAAATAACATTAGATAACCAGACTACCATTTATCACCTTAAATTACGTGTCCAAACAAGTGTTCAGATTTTTCTAGGACGGAGGGAGTATAGAAAAAAATGATATCGCATAATATATATTTGCATTAATCTCAAAATGTATTTTCAAAATATCAATTTTTATAACTTTTATTAATCGTTAATTAAGGATATGAACACTCAATTAGTTCATGTGTATGTATTAAAATCCACATGTTGCATGTATCCAAAAATGGAGGAATTATAATATATTAGACTCTCTATCTCCATTTACTTGCTACGTTTGTTTTACACAAAAATCTAGGAAATGAGAAAGTATGGTGAAAACCATAATTGTATGAGATAGTGACAAATATTTGAGAGATAATTAAAGGTACAAGTGGATAAAATTAAATGACAATTTGGTGTTTTTATGTGGTCATTGTTACGAAATAAGAAAATGTAGCAAGTAAATAGGGACATGTATTTATGAAAAATGTAGCAAGTAAATAGGGACATGGAGCGTAGAACTTAAATGTGTTCTGAATTTATAAAAGTTTCTCTTCCCTTATATCGGATTCGCTTGAAATGATTTTTGCTAGATTCAATGAAACTCCTTGTTCTATGTATTCCATTGATAAATATTTATAAGGTTTCAATGATAGTCCTAATCGTATTAGGAAACTAACAAGACTTGTAAAGATAATATTTTACAAAAATATATCCAAAATCTAGGAAGATAATATTATGTGTATATTCTCTATCACACCCCGCATCGATGATGCGGGAGAAAGTCGGACTCAAAACTGGATTTGAATCATGCATTAGACGATGAAGGATAGTATGATAACCCAAGATCAAATGAAGAAGCAAGCAGTAACCTAATGATGGCGAGATTTGTAAAGATAGTATTTTACAAAAATATATCCTAAATATAGATAGAGAATATTTTGTGTATATTCTCTGTCAGATTTTACCTTACTTAAATTATAGTTAAGGTGCATGTGTGTGTATTATTTAAAGGTGACTTGCATAAAATATATGATAATCATTGTATGCAGGGTAAAGGTTTTGGACAAAGAACAAAATGAGAATGGGTGGGTGCACCTAAGACAGAGTGTTCATAATCCAAACATCGCAGTGAACATGCAATCTTCTATTCCTGGAGGTTGTCATTCGATGGCTAAAGTCTTTAGGGAAAAGTATGATACTCAACTAACTAAAATTTCCATTTTTCATATATTGTCATCACAAGTTCTTTAAATTGTTGCTTATCTTCGTGATTCAGGTTTCTTAGAGCCAGCGGATTAGATAAAATCCTCGACTTATCTCATATTGAGCAGTATGTGAAGGAACACTAGCTAGAAGAACGACAAAATTAAATGTGTACAGTTTTGCGGTGTACATAACAATTATCCTTTGTGATTGTACATATAAATTTCATAAGCATTATAACGAGAATGTATTTGCATTTGATGCTAAGCAATAGCTAAGTAAAACGTTTTGTATGGACAACAAAAACACAATTATAGCTTAGTAGTATGTCCCATGTAAAAAAAAAAAACATTAGGTGACAAAAGGAAGATGACTAAGAAATGTGATTGGAATGCAAACGAAGCAATCAATTATACAACGAGAAGAGAAAGTAATCAATTATACAATGAGAAGAGAAAGCTGTCCATACCGGAGCAAATTAGTAATTTCAGCCCTATTTAACATAAAGGATAGTGTAAAACTGTTTCGAGAAGTTTTATTTTCCCATTGGGGTTTAGGGCACAAGGGTAAGTAGGTGGAAATTTAGAATTTTGTATTCAGCTCAATTGGCATAAAACTCTCCAAAACTAATTGGGCGTTAAAAGAATTGGTACCAAAGGCGATT
The DNA here is from genome assembly GCA_947646795.1 of Beta lomatogona. NCBI lineage: Eukaryota > Viridiplantae > Streptophyta > Magnoliopsida > Caryophyllales > Amaranthaceae > Beta > Beta lomatogona. The sequence continues at coordinate 900,823 of CANSNZ010001204.1, read as the reverse complement.
GAATATAGGTTTAGTGCGAAATTTGTTGGAGTGTTTAGCAAAACTCTAAAATTGCGATGATGAGGAGTTGTGATGGAGGAGAAGATCAAATTAAAGAGCCATGCATCATAGTAAATATCAATGAATTAGATGTAAGTATTTATGTAGTTTGGCAAAAAAATTCTGAAACCGGTAAACAATTTTGTCTTTTTCACATTAATTTGGGGCATAATTGAATTGGATGTTTGCTTGTAATGAAAATGGCAACTATAAGTTTGCATTGACTGTTATTGAATTTTCGATGTTATTACTTTTTGGCACAATTGAATAATGATTTGGTAAACGCAGTTGGCCCAACAATTGGTAAACAATTGCCCCAATATTTATTAACTGGTGAATAACACACATTAGTAAACATGAAGTGTTTTTATTATATTGTCTGTTTATTAATTTATTGTGTTGCTTAAGTATGTTGTGCTTGTATGATATTTATTTGAAGTTAGCTTTATAAATATTTAAAAGTTAAGCTATAGTGTTAAATTAATTTATGTTGAACAGGGTCTAGAATTCTATGAATTGAATGGTGAAATGTATGTTGATGATGATGCCATTGTTGAGTCTTTACATGTTTGAGGGTTGTTGGAACACAAGGTGACACTCAAGAAGGGGGGGTTGAATTAAGTGGCTAAATCTAATCGATTTTCGCAAAAACACCCTTATTGCACAGTGCCGTGCACTATGTTATTCACTCGTAAAATCTCCGATTTATGTTGTTGCTGAACCGAAAATGAATCAAACAATAAAACAATGAAATCAAATAATAAAACACTAGAATTTAACGTGGTTCAATCTCATATCTGAGATCTATGTCCACACAAACTACTCTTTTATTATTTGAATCGTAAAATATCAAACTCTTGATATAATTCGATTTCCCCCACTACTAACTCTAGTAGTGCTCCCCAACACTTAACCCTAAGTGTTGCTACTCTCTATAATATGAAAGATTACAGAAAGAAAGATTCCTCACAAGCGTGCTTCTTATTCAAGCAAATAGAGGATCGTTATAATCGTTGTTTAGAAACCTTAACTTACTAGAACTCTGTGCCGTACACTGTGCTCTGGGAGTCCGTTTTCAGCTCTCAAAATCTTTATCTCTCTAAAACTGAAAACGTGAGTTTGCTCCAATGATTTCTATCCCTTATATAATTCAATCAACTGAATAAGAATCCTTCTCCAAGATGTATTATCTTTTTGAACAATTTTTATTCCTAAAATAAAGGGATAAAATTCTTTTCCTATTCAAAATCCAATTTTATCCTTTATAAAAACTGATTTTTTCTTTTCCTTATAAGATAAGGATTCCTCCATATCTTATGCCAACTAGTAATCAGATTTTAAATCAATTTTTATCCAAAAATCTTTATCAAAATCGTTTTCTTTAAAAATCAGTTTTTCTTTTTATAAAACTTTTTATCCGAAAATCTTTACAATAAATATTTTCCTTTCAAAACTAATTTTCGAAATTAAAAACTCCCCTTTTTATATTCTTTAAGTATAGACACATGAAATTAATATAATTACCTATTTTCTTAACTCTAAGAAAATAGTTAACCATCCTAATTTCATATTTCTAATTTAGCACAAAGTTCCAATACGTTAATTACATTGCATAAACATGACTAAGAACATAACTAGACCTAAGCTTCCATATCTTCAAGTTCTTGATCTTTCATGAACATCCAATCTTGATAGCTTTCTTAGATCACTGTTACACACATACATGTTATAGCATAGAGTGTTTATCATCATCAAAATAACATTGACTTAGAGTCACAACAAGGGTGATGAGATAGTAGCGCTTACTCCAGAGGGCGAGTAAGTGGATATAGAATTCGCTGAGATTAGTGTCGTTGATGCCCCTTATGTTGGTATGATGTTGCTTAGTTGGGAAGGGGTTGAAACTTATTATAAAAAATATGCAAAGCAAGAAGGGTTTGATCGACATTGTTCGTGCATCTTCGGCATACAGACAACATAAACAAGGTCAAGAGAAACAACATTGTAATGGGTCATGGACTTATGAATGCTTTGGGAAGCCTGATAGAAAGAAACGAGTAAGTGGGGTCGATGTTTCTGACTGATTCTTTAGTTAGTGATGATGGTGGTGTGAAGAAGTTGAAGAAGTGTAAATGTCCGGCTATTATATTTTCTAGTCTCAATGAATGTCGAGGTGGGTGTTTAGGAGGGATGTGTTAGAACATAAGAATCATGATCCCACACCATCTAAGTCCCGGCACATAAGTATGTACCGCAAAGAGGAGTTCTCTAATCACGTGAGGAGAAAGCTATTCAATGACAATAACTCCGGAGTGAAGATACCACAAGTACATGATTGTTTAGCAAGAGAGAGAAACGGGGTTGAGAATTGGGCTCTAACGGAGAGAGATTTGCGCAACGAAGTGAGCACAGTGAATGGTTTGAAACTTAAGAACGGTGGTGCGAATGCTATGCTTGAGTTTTTCAATAAAATGACTGCAAATAATAAGAACTTCCATATGCATAGGTTGGATGATGAAAATTATTTGAAGGATTTACACCAACAGAGTTTTTTTGGTCTGTTTTATTATGACTTTCTAATATGGACTTTGCATAGAATCACATATTTATATCAAGAGAGGGAGATGTGGGTCCCTACTTATCTAAGGCACATGTTCTGGGGGGGAATGAGAACAACCCAATGAGTGGAGATCATGAATAATTACTTTGATGGGTATGTGAACAAGCACACACGTTTGTTTGAGTTTGCGGAGCGGTAGTGTGAAGCAATGGAAGTGCGTGCGAACGATGAGAAGTTATCAGACACAAATTCAGCTAGTTATGTACACCAGCTGATGATTGATTTTGTGGTATTGGATTTTTCAGGGTGTATACACTGATTCGACATTCAATGAGGTCCAACGGGAGTGCACACGAACCATTTACTTGAATTTTCACGGGAAGAATGTGATATCTGATAACATTGTAGAGCACTTTGTGGATGATACAAGTATGGATTCATTGTCGTGAAACAAAGAAGGACATTCCATCGAAGAAGAAATAGACGTACCAGTTTAAGCATGACTCCATTTTGAAGGATGTCAGTTTTTCATGCACATTTTTTGAGTGCCATGGAATTATGTGTAGGCACACCATTAAAGCTTACGAGATGCATAATTAGTTGGATGTCCCTGAGAAGTATATTCTTAGGCAATGGAGTAAACATGCGCAAAGGAAGCACACTGGAGTGAAGGTTGCCTATCACGATCTAAACATATGAGGTCCGTTGATACGACTTTAGTATGGATAGGTTTGTTCCTCTTTGTGAAAATGCAACAGTGTATAAGGAAAATGTAGCTGTTTTGTGGACATGCATCAGTTGCTTGCTATTAGGGTCGATGATACTAGTGCTATGGTGATAAGGCGAATGAATGGAGAGGAAGAATTGACTCCGTCTTCCGAGGTTAAGAAGAAAAGCAAGTGCACCCCTAAGTTAATTGCTAAGGGCTCAAAGCATAAAGTGGATTTGCAAACTATTGATACTACTCAGAAAAACTAGTCTAATGGAACGCTTTAAAAGTGTTATCTTAGGTGGTAAAAATGTTGGATTAAACCTAATGCAACACTTTGTAAAGTATTTCATCAGGTCTTGTTGCATGCATTAGCCTTCTGCAATACTTTTTTTATATTGATGCAACGTTTTCCATAAGTGTTGCATGTTTACTCAAATGCATGTCTTTTTCCATGCAACACTTATTACACCCTAATGCAACAATTTTGTTGTTCACTAAAATTGTCAACGACAACACTTAAGATATCGACGTAACACTTTTATTAGCTTATTTGCACCGGCAGTGCAACTATTCTAAAAAGCTCCATCATATAATTGCCCTTTCAATCCTAACTCAATAAATATTATTAATCCCTATATATACATTGATGATGATGAGAAGTTGATAAATTATTATTGTTAATCAACACATCATAAATTTTTACACATAGTAAAGCATTCTTTACACCATGATGAGGTATAAATCTCCACATATTTGTTTATACATCTTGCAAAGTTTGTATAAATCATTTGTACATCCAAAGGAAAAGCAACCATTGTATTCTTTCTAAATAGAAGACGATGATATATGATAGTATTTGCCTCCCAAATAAGAGCTTAATCTAATTCAATGGACCTCACAATGAACACTACCTGTGAAAAGTGAAAAAAGAAGATAATCACTTACAAATTAATGATAAAAATTACAAACACAATAAATCAAGCATAAGGTCAGGGGGTATAACACATAGGACATAAAGAAAATTCAACGTGACTCCATATCAGTCTGACATTTCATTAAATAAACAAAGTCTTTAACTAATAACCATGGCACAAATGGCAACAAACATACTAACTTAACAATGGTTATTGGCAACATCTTGCTTAGGTGAGAGGGAAGAAGATTAAATACAAAAAAACATAAACCCTGTCTGTAAATTAAATTAAAAAAGTCCGACGTTAGTTTCGATCATATCCTTATAAGCATTCGAGCGACAAATAATAATTACAAAAGGATGAGTAAAAGTTAGTAAAATTTGAATTCACCTACGAAATACAGTTTGGTCCTTGTATGATGAGAGGCTCATCGGAATCCTTTAATGTAATGTCTATCAAAGCTCTACATATGCTTTCCTCTTTGTTAATTCCTTAAGCTTTCTCAATCTCGTGTTTCTCTCTAAAAAAACCCAAAACCTCAAGCATCAAGTGATGAAGAAGAAAGCCACTAAAGGGAAGGCAATGAAGAAGAAAGCCAACACAACAACGAAGAAGAAGGCAAGTGCATCATTGGACATGCAGCTCGGTGCGAGTGGTTTTGAGTGTTGTTGCAAGCCCGTATCCAAATATTAGTTTATTGTGGTGGACACTTGAAGGCCCAATTTTGTGGTTTATTTGATAATCAGTTGACAAGGCCCAATTTCGTGGTTTCTTTATAAGCAGTTGACAAAAGCCATTTTCTTGCTTTATATTGGAAGGCCCAATTTCCTGCTTTATATCCAAGTATCACCATTCGAACAACACTGTGTGGGTGAGGTCATATTTGGATATGGCCCCAACATGTAGATTTGTGTTTGTGATATTTCAAGAGACACTTGGAAGCATTAAATGACTTTAACTTCAACTTTAAATGATATTTCAAAGACACATTCAACATATTACAACACTTTAACTTTGTTAGCTGTGAAATTTAAATTTGGTAGAGAAAATGATTTGGCTAGATCATTGGATAAATGTCTTTAAGGAAGTTGATCTCATCTATAAGTACAAGTGGTGAGTTGAAGCAACCAACACAGTAAGCCTAAAATTCTAGTAACGGATAATAATGAAGAAAATCCTCTAAATCTTAGGATACTTTTGATCTTGCGGATAATGGTATTTCTTATGTTTTAGGCACACACATGCAATTTTCATGCCTATTCTCTTTATATGCAACACGCGTTGGTGTGGATGCCGATGACTTGTATCTTATGGGTCGTGGACACTCAAATTTAAGTGGGCCTAAGATGAATGTAAATGGATTTGGATTGGGTTGATTGAATTGTAGTTTTTTGGACTGGGTTGATTGGATTGATTGGACTAGGCTTAGAATTTTCAGAATTAATTAGGGTTGTTCTACGTTTTACCCTTGTGTTTTTTACAAAAAAAACTTTTTTATTTGATTTAAACATATTTATAAATTAGGTTAATTAAAATTTAATAATTTTGATAACAATATTTTATTAAGGTAATAAGTAGTAGATTTTTAACTTTCTAAGTTTCTACCTTTTAAAAATTTTCAACATATAAACTCGAAATCGGGGTTTTCTGTGGAGCGAGGACCGGACCAGAATTTTCGGTCCGGTTCGGTCCGCTCTAGATTCCTGTCCGACCCTGGTCATTGCACAGCCCTACCTACATCCTCCTACGCTAGTTTTCTTATTAATCAACTCGGAAAAACATGAATACTCGCACACTCCTGTTGCCCATATTCCATGGAAACAGCACACTCACACTAACTCTAGTTTGCTATTTCGCAATTGAACTCACAAGCACTCGTGAATGAACTCACAAACGCTACCCAATCTCGAACCTCTCAATCTGTTTTTCTTAAATCACGCTTTCTTACAAAGCAAATAAAGAGTAATGTAAGGCTCTATGAAATGCATACTCTATTTTAGGAAATTATTCAGCTGATCTCTCCGTGAAAGCTCTCAAAGGGTGATGTAGAATCATTACTCAGTATTTTTAGACTGATGTCTAACCCTTACGCATGCCCTAACTTAAGATATCAAAGATATGATAATCTTAAGTTAGGGAAAGTATACCTTGAATAATATTCTTTTTAAAGGAAAGATATTATCCAACATAATCACACGGTTTAAGGTAATAAAATACTGAATAAAGATTTTAAAGGTTGGCAACTCTATTTTAGGGAAAGTATATAGGCAAATATTTTTCCGAAAATCTTTTTTAAAATAGCCAGCTCAATCACACAACAAAGTAACTGGTAACCCGGACCTGTTACCCTGTTTAATAGTGTTCTAAATATGCAACCAACTGGTTCCCATATTCAAAACCCTATTGTTTCACATTAAGAACAACACTAATAATTCCTCTAAGAATATGATACGCAAATATTACAGGAAGATCTAATACGAACCAATTAAAAGTAACTAAACTATCTTCATGTACTTTAATCCTTAAAGCTTCCCTTGATATAACAAATCAACACTTGTTTTTTCCACACATCTTCGAGAGGGCCTCTTAACTTCAAGTCTTGGAATAAACATGTTTGCCACACAAGAAATATCATACCATAGCAAATAGTTCTTGAGTGTTTCAAAGATACCGACAAGAATGTAGTTTCTCAATGTTTCCTACCATTTTATAAAATCCTGTAATAACAATTATTCCCTGCCGCAGTTTATCATCATTTAAAACTTAGGGGACTCAACAAATTCCTCCTTTTTGATGATGACAAACCTATTGAAGTTTCCTGCTACCAAGCAAGTTAGACAAAGTAGATAACTCCAATCAATAGCTCAATTAACTAATCAAAAAAGCCTACTTGAGACAAGACTCAAAAGGTGAAACAGTTAACTATATTTGCTGTTCCCTAAAGCAAGAGAAACGTAATTTTTTTTTTTAAATAAACTACTACACTATGACAAACTCAATCTAAATTAGAGTTAGGCTCTTCAACTTCAACCATTTTTCCCTTTTTGGCATCATTAAAGAGTACTTAATGAGACAATCATTGCACATAAGTTATCACATCATCCAAAAATAGGAGCATCAACTACCAATCAAGTAATCATGCTGCAAAAAGACAAGCTAGCCATCCAATTCACAATCCACAAACCAAAGGCAAGTATTAAAATACAAACCAACATAGTCAAACGGGAACCCAAATTACACAAATGATTGTCGTGTACAATGGGGGAAAACAATCAAACATAAACAATTATCGATTGGGAAAGGGGGAAACAGTTGGAACAAGCAATCACTCCTCGTCATCCTCTTCATCCTCTCCTTTGCCCATTCCTTTAGAAGCATCACGATCATCATATTTGTTGGATGAAGACCGGGAGGAACCGTAACCATCTTCTTCTTCCTCATCATCATTTGGATCCTCTTCCATATGATCGCCAGGAAGACGAGGATCACTGGATACGGGGATCAATAGAACCAATAAGCAACATTTACCGAAGGAAGTTGAGCTTTAATCTCCGGGAGGGAGAGGACTAGCAACTCATTCTCAACAAGAATATCCGAGGATACATCCAACCCACTTTGCCTCCAATATCATCATTGTAATGACCTCAATGGGAATTGTTTCCCATTTAGAGGTATCTTTTCTTTGTTGAAGCAAGTGGTGATGATTGGGTCCATGGGCTCGGGCATGGTGGGAAGAGGAGAAACAGTTCATTATATGATCAATGATGAGAGCAGGAAGATTGATCTTGATCTTTTTCATGATGAGATAAATCAAGATCATCTCCATAATCCGACTTGTTCCCCAGCCCTAAGCCCTAGGCATTGACACTTTGTTGCATATGGAGTGTAGGACCATCATAAAAAGTTCACGCAAATTAGTGGATTGATAATTAGCTTTCTTGGAGTAGGGGACAACAATAAAAAACTTGTAAATCTCCTCAACTGTTACCCCAACAATAATTAGCCAACCATCCCCAGCACACTTAACAAACTCATCCCTAGTTATATCAAGCAGAGAGGCCACATAAGACACAGACAAATAAACTTCACTTCCAAAAACAGAAGAACCCAAAGATATATCCAGTTATTGATTTAAATTCATATAGAATTTCCTAACAACATCCACAAAAGCATTCTTAACACGTTTAAACAAAGGCATCCAACCTTGAAATTCTAATAATTGATGAACCTCATACAAAGCAAGCAAGTCAAAGTAACCATGCTTAGTAGAGTATTTAGACAACACACTTCTTTCAAATAAAGGAGTAGAATAAGTAGAAACAGGAGTTTCAACAGGTTCGCCTTTTGCAAAGCGAGGAAGTCTGGCTGGTATCCCATTTCTCTTGGTTCCTCTTGCAGAACTAATAGATTGTTCCTTATGAAACTCCTCTGTTTCCTTCCTCATAGCAAATCTTGTGACTCTCCTTCCCTTTGCTCTAGTAGATGCAGAGGGAGACCCTTTCTTAAGACTAGTGACAACTAGATCTTCATCCTTTTTTTGGTCCTTTTCAAAAGGAACCTCCATAGACAAATCTTCCAACATCTATTCAATTATTTTAGCAACAAAATCCTTATGATGTTCTCCCTCAAGAACAACTCCACCCTTATTAGTAGAAATTTGGTTATGGGAAACAGCAGAGGCATTTTGATTTTAGATTGATGAGGTGGTTGGAGGTTTAGCGGTTGAGGGAGTGGGATTAGTTCATGAGTGGAAATATGAGTAGGAGATGAAGTATCAAAAGGAGGTGGTTGTGATGGAGGGGCTGATTTTGTGGTGGAAGAGATTGATTTTGTGGAGTAGTGGTGATCTGAGTTTGGGCAATAATGGTTGGATTTTTGGAAGCAGTGGCGGACGAGGGTTGTTTTTTAGCTTGAGTTTCGGTGGGGATTTTCTTTGGAGAAGGAGGTTATTCAGAGGAACTTTTAGATTTTCGCCTTTATTTTCTTCTCCATTGTTGAACTTCTTTGAACCTTGAAGAACCTGCTTTAGAGATAGAGAATTATTCGAGAGTGACTTAAAGTGATTGCATAAAACAGCAATTCAAAAATTTGAAAGTAACTATATTTTCTCATAAATAACTCCACTGCTGAAAATAAACGCATATACAAGATATTCACATTAGATGTGCCTTTTTTTAGGAAATGTAATTGCAACATAATATCTTAATTGCAGAATTTAAGATACTCGCTTAATTTTCGGAAATAATTAACTTCCCAAAAACATATCTATGCAAGATTCTTGGTCTCCTTAGCTGTTTCATACAAGAAACAAATGCATTTGGTTCAAACAACTTAGCATGATTTCACCTTTATTCAAGCAACGATTCTTTCAAATCTTGGGAGATGTAGAAAGTATCTACATTAAAACTTGAAGGATTAAGCGAAGATATATGTATGCAATTTCACGTGAAAGAGTACAAATCTAACCATTAGGGGGAAACATCTGAAGCCAAAGTACCTAAACCTTCTTACTTCTAACAAAACTCTTGATGACACTTAATTAACCCTAATAAGACTCTTAACTTACAAAACGACTCTCTACAAAAAAGTTTTGTGAAGATATCATCAATTTGATCTTCGAACAAGCTTTTCTCAACATTATCCCTAAGAAAATGATGTTTTATCTCAATGTGCTTAGTTTTGGAATGATGGACATGCTTTTTGAAATATTGATAACACTGGTGTTGTCACACAAGACAGGGATATTTTCATAGACAATACGAAAATCGTTCAGCTGGTTCCGTATCCACAACAACTTTGTTATTAGAGCCCCATGAGATCAAGCATGAGCCTAGAAAGTGAGCTATACCAGATGTGCTCATTCTGTCCACAAGGAAGCCAGCATAATCTGCATATGTGTACACTACTAGCTCAATTGAAGTGCCTTTGGGTTACCACAAGCACAAGTTATCTGTTACCACCAAATACCTAAGTATTCTTCTAACATCCTTTAGATGAGACTCCTTGGAATTATTTTAAAATCTTGCACACAATCCTATAGAGGACACAATATCATGTCTACTTGCAACTAGGCATAAGCGAGAACCAATCATCCCTCTATACAACAAAACTTCCACAACCTTCCCTTTAAGGAAGTGGGAACAAGAGTGTCATAATGACATGGATCCGACGAGAAGATTCAAGATAACTGAATTAGCAGATTTTATGAATTATTGGGTTTGGATCATCTTACAATTCAAGGTTGTGAATAGTGTTTTAATATTAGTTTTGTTTGTTAAGAGCCGGAATTATCTTAGTTATTGCGGTTCCTAAGTTGTTTATTTAATTCTAGTTGAATAAGAAATTCAAATCCTAGTTGGATTAGGATTCTTAATTAGATTAGAATTCTAGTTTTGTTAGAATTCTAGTGGTAGTAGAAGTCTTTTGCTTACAAGGTTAACACTATCCTACTTGTGATAGGTTTTACTTGTTTTAAGTTAGTTAGGAGTCTTAATTAGTTTATCTTTTAGTTTCTTAGTTATCTTTTATGTTTTCTAGTCCTATATAAGGCATCTTTCAATCATTAATAAAAACAGATTAAGAGAATTTATGAAAGTTTATTTAGTGAGTTTTAAAACTTGCATGTGAGCTAATTGCTTACAAACCATTAAGTTCAATTCAGGAGTGTTTTGAAGTTAGTACTTGATGAATTAGGCCAGGAGTGACATAATTGAATCAAAACCCTATTTGAGAGTTCAGGAGTGTTCAATCAATTAGTAATATCCTTTTGTTCGAGTGTGTTCCATTGAAATTCAACCAAGAAACAATCAAGATCCAATCTTTCTTTCAAGATTCTTGGGAAATTTAAAACTTCACAGAAGGGTGGAATCACATCCACATCAAATTGGTATCAGAGCTGGTTGAAAGAAAGGCGAAGAAGAGTGCTTGTTCTCGTCCTAGATTTACCCAAAAATTTGGTACGTTTTGTTCTATTTCGTTCTCCTACTAGGAAATGAATTTTTTAAAGTTTCTTGATTCTAAACTTGTCTATTTCAAGTCTAGTTTAATGTCCTAAAATTTCGTGAAATTTGGAGTTCGTTTGGTATGGTTTTTAGATAGTTCTTTTAAGTTGTGTTATTTTGGTACGAATCTAGCGCGACTGACTTTGGAAGGATACTGCGAGCAACCTGTTTCGAATTTTTGAATGATTCCAGTTGGAGGTGTCTCCTAGGATCCCAAATTTATTATTGAAGTAGGTCAGTTTTCTGGATAGTCTGGGTAGTTTTTAGAGGACTATTTGCAACGAAATCATGGTGGACATGACAGCAGCTTTTTAAGATCCTTAACTAAACTCCACCTCACAGATGCTAGTATAGTCCTAGATGATATCCTTGCTGATACTTTTCTACCAAGATGGAAAGAATAATTCTTGCAAAGGAATTATTATTTTATTATATGCCCAACGGTTCGAAGATAGAAAGAATGAATTTGAAAGGCAACAATGGGAAACGAAAATGACGGAACTTCTGGCGAAACTCGAAAAGTCAACTTCAATTCCAGAAGTACTAGTTGAAGAAGCCAAGATTGATGTTGATGCAGGAGCATCTAGCTCCATTAGTCCTATTACTAATCTTCTTGTAAATAGTGATAACAATGCTTTAGAAGTTCAGTTTTTAAGTTTAATTAACACTAAGTAACATAAAGTGTTAGTTAAACATTATTAGATGTTTAGCCGGTTTTAGAACATCCTTTGTTACGTTTTTTTTGTTGAGCTTTTCTTCTAAATTTTTGTAAGGTGCTTAGTCACCTATAAGCTTAAGCTAGTTGCTTACTAAGGCATGAGGCAACTGCTTGCCTTGAGCCACTCAAAGAAGAAAAAGTCCACAAAGGCTGCCGGACAAGTGTAGAAAAGAAGAAAAAAGCCTAAAGAAGAAATTGATGTGTAGAAGCTATTTCTCCACATTTTGGAACGTTTGACCAATGGATGGAAAGATCTTCAAGTGTAGGAAACCTACCATTGGTTTCGTGGATATTTGATCAGCTAATCATGAGAAATAGGCAGAAAATGGAGAAAGGTATTAAAATCGGGTTTCAAAGAGGTCTTTCAACTTTTAGATTATTTTAATAGTATTTCCATATCTTTTTTAGCTGAGACCTTTTGGCATGTTGTAATATAAATAGTTAGCTACTTGCTTGTAAAATTTCAACTTTGATGAATGAAAATTGAGAGCGTTATATCTTTTAGAAAACAAGTGTGTTTTCCGTCCAAAATCGGGTTTGTTTTGTTTATCTAAAATCATTGCCGTTTGCTTATCATCCATTGAGGTGAGAGATAAGCTCGTAAAGTAGGTTGTAGGACAAGTTGTTCCACCTTTTCTTAGCCTTGTTTGGTGGTTGTTGGGTTGTGAAAGTGGTGGCTGTTTGTCTTAGAACAAACAGGGTAAGTTTCTTTAGTTCTTTTAAAATCGAATCTTAACCTCTCGAACTAATGCTCTCATATGCTTAATCCATATGTATCATTTGGTATCAGAGCTGTAGGTTGGTTAAGAGAATTTTAAACACCTCCTAAACTAATTCCCTAAGCCTAAACACAAAGCCTAAACACTTAGCTACAAAAACGCCTAAACCGAAAACCTTTAAACCCCTAAATATCCAACCTTTTGATGAGTTTTGTGTTGTTTCATTGAGATGGAGGAAGGGAAAGGCACAAACTTTAGGAGAAACATGACTTTAGAAGAAGCTAGGTTGGTTGGAGTGGAGAACAAAGTAGAACAACTCACGGATCGGATTAGAGATGTTCTAAACCACTTAAGAGACCTTTAAGTGGGGGGAAGGCGTGGACCTCCAAGGAAGAAGGATGAAGAAGATGTTGGAGACTATGATACTAATGTGGAGGAGTTTGAACGTGCCTTTGAGAGGAGAAGAACACCTACGCCTAGAGATGAATTTAAAGATCTCAAGCTAGATGTTCTGGAATTTGATGGAAACCTTAATCCAAATTCATTTTTGGAGTGGGTTACTAGGTGTAATAGGATTTTTGAGTTGAAAGACTATGATGATGAGAAGTCTTTCAAGGTGGCAGTAGTAAAACTTAAGGGGTATGCTTCATTATGGTGGGAGAATGTAGTGCTCCTTAAAAACAGAAAAAGAAAGAGTAAGGTGTGTAGTTGGGAGAAGCTTAAAAAGCTTATGAGGGAGAGATTCTTACCATCTACCTATACCCTTGATCTTTATAATCAACTCTCATCTTTAGAACAAGATTCTAAGAGTGTTGAAACACATATTCATGAGTTTGAAAAGCTCATGATGAAGCTGGATGTGCAAGAACGTGAAGAGCAAACTATGGCTCGTTTTATACGTGGTCTTGATAAGAGCGTTTCAAGGAAGTTGGAGCTGCAACCATACACTACTTTGGATGAGATCTTCAAACTAGCTCTCAAAGTGGAGAAACACCAAGCTGAAAAGAAGAAGAAGGGCGTGCAAAAAGAGAAGGACTTCTTGCACTCCTAAAGGAGGTCCTAGCTACTTCAAGACCAATTCTCCTTACACTCCAAAGGGGGATACAAGCAAAGTGGTGGACAAAGGGAAGAAAGTGGCTGATTCACGTGACAAATCCAACTTGAAGTGTTTCAAGTGCCATGGTTATGGTCACTACCAAGTTGAATGTCCAAATAAGAGGGTGATGACTCTTATTGAAACCATTGAAGTATCCATTCAAAACCAAGAATATGCAGAGGTGGCGGATGCTAAGAAAGGAGAAAGTGACGAGGAAGAGGAGGAGGAGATCATTGGACCAGTTGAAGGGGAGCATCTTTCTCTTGTTTTGAGAAGGGTCTTCATACAAAAGAAGCAATGGAGGAGGTTCCTAACAAAAGGGACCATGTTTTTCAAACACAAGTGCCTTGTTAAGGGGCGCCTTTGTTCTATGATCATTGATGGAGGTAGTTGCACCAACGTGGCATCTAAAACCATGGTGGAGAAGCTTAACCATCCAACTTTTAATCATCCAAAACCATATAAGCTTGATTGGCTTAATGATGGCAAAGAATGTTGAGGTAACTAAACAAGCACTAATTAGCTTTTCTTTCGGTGATTCTTACAAAGATGAAGTGTTGTATGATGTATTACCTATGGATGCATGTCATTTGTTATTAGGAAGGCCTTGACAATCCGATAAAGAAACTATTCATAATGGAAAAACGACACTTATTCCTTTTTGCATAATTCTAAAAAAGATTATTCTTAAACCATCTAAACCAAACACATACACTAGCCCCACAAAAAAAGCTGAACCTACCTCTAAACAACAAACCAACACCAAAAAGACCTTAATCCTTTCTAAACCACAAATTGAAAAAGCCATTGAAAAAGGGAAGATTATGTATTTGCTGTTGTTTTTGGATGAAAATGAATTACTTGTAATTGAAATTCATAAAAGAGTGAAGCCATTAGTAAACGACTTTAGGGATGTTTTCCCTATGATTTGACGAATGGTTTACCACCTCTTAGGGGAATTGAACACCAAATTAACCTTATTCATGGAGCCCCATTACCAAATAAACCAGCCTATAGATGTAATCCTGAAGAAGCTAAAGAGTTACAAAAGCCAGTGAGTGAACTTTTAGCTAAAGGATTCGTGAAGGAGAGTTTAAGTCCATGTGCTGTACCGGTTCTTTTAGTGCCAAAGAAAGATGGAACTATCAGGATGTGTATTGATTATAGAGCCACAACAATATCACAGTTAAGTATAGGTATCCTATTCCTAGACTTGACGATTTGTTAGATGAGCTACATGGTTCCGAAATCTTTTCTAAAATTGATTTAGTGAGCGGCTATCACCAAATCAGAATTAAAGAAGGTGATGAATGAAAAATGGCGTTTAAAACCAAGGGAGGCTTGTTTGAATGGTGTGTGATGCCCTTTGGTTTAACTAATGCTCATAGCACATTCATGTGGCTTATGGACGAGGTATTGTGGCCCTTCATTGGGCTATTTGTTGTAGTCTATTTTGATTATATTCTTGTGTATAGTAAAGATGAACAGGAACATTTGCAACATTTGAGAAAGGTTTTTCTCAAATTGAGGGAAAAGAAGCTATATGCTAAGATGGAGAAGTGCGAGTTTTTCACTCCTAGTGTTTCGTTTTTGGGATTTATTATCTCCAAAGATGGAATAGCTATGGATGAAGCCAAGGTGGAGGCAATCAAATCATGGCCTACGCCTAAGAACGTCACAAAGCTATTCCAGATTTCAATCAAGTGTTCGAGGTTGAATGCGATGCAAGTGGAGTTGGAATTGGAGCAGTCTTACTCAAGGTGGGCGTCCTATTGCCTACTTTAGTGAGAAGATTAATAATTCAAGACTCAACTATAGCACTTATGACAAGGACTTCTATGCCATGGTTCGAGCTTTGAAGCATTGGACTCATTATTTGAGGCCAGCTCAGTTCGTGTTGCATTCGGATCACCAAGCTCTAAAATGCATCAATGGCCAACATAAGCTCAATCCAAGGCATTCCAAATGGGTTGAATTTCTCCAATATTTTTATTTTGTTTCAAAATATAAAACTGGAGTTTCTAACACTGTTGCAGATGCATTGTCAAGGATGTATTCTATGCTTTCTCTTATGGAGGCACTAGTTCTTGGATTTTCACATCTTAAAGAGTTGTATTTGGAAGATCCAGATTTCTCACCAATCGTCAAAGAAGGTACATTTAGCGCCTGTTCATTGCAAGATGGCTTCTTTTCAAGAACAATAAGTTATACATTCTAAAGTGTTCCCTAAGGGAGCTATTGATACGTGAAGTGCATGGAGGAGGCCTAGCTGGTCATTTTGGAATCAACAAAATAAAGAGACGTGCTCCAAGAGCACTTTTATTAGCCAAAGCTAGCCGGTGATGTTCATGGAGTTCTTGCTCGTTGTTCTACATGTCCAAAGGCTAAGAGTACCTTTCATCAAGGTCTCTATACGCCCCTACCAGTCCCAAATCAACCATGGGAAGATGTTAACATGGATTTCATTGTAGCTTTGCCTAGAACTCAAAGAGGCAAGGATGCAATCATGGTGGTCGTGGATAGATTCTCTAAAATGGCTCATTTTATTCCTTGTAATAAAACTGATGATGCTGTTCATGTTGCTGATTTGGTCTTTAAAGATGTTATACATCTTCATGGTGTTTCTAGATCCATTGTTTCAGATAAGGACGTGAAGTTCTTAAGCTATTTCGTAAGACCTTGTGGAAGATGCTAGGTACTAAGCTCCTCTTTAGTACTACGGCTCATCCGCAAACCGATGGCCAAATAGAGGTGACAAATAGGACCTTAACACCCTTGTTAAGGAAGTTGGTGAACAAGTCTCAAAGAGATTGGGATCTAAAGTTAGCTCATGCTGAGTTTGCTTACAATATATCTCCAACTTATGCTACAAAACACTCACCATTCGAGGTAAACTATGGGATTAATCCTTTAATTCCTATTGATTTACTTCCTTTTCCTATTCACGTGCATAGTAGCAAAGAAGCTTAAGTGAAGGCCAAAGAGATAAAGAAGCTACATGAACAAATCAAAACCAGAATTGAGAAGGTGAATAAAGCCTACATGATTAGAGCAAACAAAAACCAAAAAGAAATGCTCTACAAACTAGGAGATCTAGTGTGGTTACACTTAAGGAAGGAACGATTTTCATCAAGAAGGAAGAACAAGCTCATGCCTAGGAGTGATGGTCCTTTCAAGGAGTTGGAGAATATCAACAACAACGCTTACAAGACCGAGTTACCTAGTGGAACGGGAAACATTTCAACAACCTTCAACGTTGGTGATCTAGCTCCATTCGTAGATGAAGATCTTGATTTACAAGAAGATTCTTTCCAATAGGTGTTGTATCTCGATTTTTGTCCTGTCTTAATTAACGGTCTGAATCCCACAAAAGTCTTTAATTGGACTTTGAGATTTAGAAAACATGCAAGTCGCAACCCTATTAATATCCGAATAGGGACATATTTATTTAATAAATCGTTTTAAAATCAATTTCAAGAAAAATCATTTAAAACGATGATGACTTCATATGGATAAGGCTTTTTGAAAATTGGTCTTTCATACCATGAAATAGAGTTCGGGGTTTAGGTTAAGAGGTGCGAACATCTGGAACTCGTCTCCTCTTTCGTTCTAAAGAACGGGCTCTTACTAAATGTGTTATTTTCCATTTTAAAGTAATCATGGCTATTAAAAAGAAAGAAAATCACATAATTTGCACATATACACATTAACCATTTTAATTTAGGACCAATATATCATTTGTACATGGTAGGTTTGAGCACTGAAGTTGCACTACGTACCAATCATTGCGGGATAGGAATCCACTCATGGATCAAAACCGTCGTAGTTCGAGCTTATGTCTCACCCTAAATGGCCAATTCCACTGGGGAAAGAAGAGGGGGGAATATATTATGAATAATTCACTTTTAGAATTAAACAAATCTGTTTGAAATGAGGTAATCACTCCAATTAGTGATTAAAGTGGGATTATGATAATCACTTTAATTAGTGATTAAATATGAAGGATTAAGATAATCACCGTAATTAGTGATTAATAAGGAAGGAAATAAGTAATCACCCTAATTAGTGATTAAAATGGAAAGATAATCACCTTCATTAGTGATTGAAATGGAAAGATAATCACCTTCATTAGTGATTAACAATGAAGGTTAGGAAATAATCACCCTAATTGTTGATTATTAAGGTTTAAGATAATCACTCTAATTAGTGATTAAATATGATGAAAGGTTAAGCTAATCACCCTAATTGGTGGTTAACCAAGTTTAAGATAATCACCTTAATTAGTGATTAAATGAGGAAAATAATTGTGCTAATTAACGATTATTAGGGTTTGAAATAATCACTCTAATTAGTGATTAAAAATGAGAAGAATAATCGTCTTTATTATTGATTATTAGGGTTTTAAGGTAATCACTCCAATTAGTGATTAAAAAAAGTTTGTGTCAACCGCTCTAATTAGCGACTAATCGAGGATTGAAATAACCACCTTAATAGTGATCACGTTTATGATTTTCGAGAGATCGTAGAAGGTTTGCTTCCTAATTGAAGGTTTTTGAGAAATAATCTTAATTGGAGATTATTAAGTCATTTGGAGAGAAATGATCAATTTGAGATTGAATTTGGAGATTTGTGTTTGGCTATTTGGAATTTGCCATTTAAATTGAGACACGTGAAACGGTCTAAAATCAATTCGGAGATCATAATTACCAGTCTAATTATGTCAAATTATATGATTAATCCATTTGAATATGGAGACCACAATTTTTTTAAATGTAAGATGGATCATCATACAATTTAACTTAGTTAGATTTGCAATTTTTCCTCTTAATTGAGATTGGGTCATTTGATTCATATACTATGATATATTGGCCCAACAAATACCTAGCCAATTTTTTGCGCTTTTAATTCTCCCAACCGATCTAGAATAGTTCGGTTTTGACCAATAATAAAAAACGTGTTCGAATAAATATCAAAATTCTTCAAAAATTATGAAAATTTCCAGTATTAAACTAGAACAAAAGTAGTCCAATTGTAATCTAAGAAACACCCAAATATTCGTCGTATGCTACGAGAACGAATTGCCCAAATTTTACCTCGAAACCGCTTGAATCCGCCATAAAATTAGCTATGAATGTTTCAATTTCGTGACTTTGTTACTGATCGAATTGAGCTGAACTTTTGACACAAGGTAGCCCCGTATGTTAGCTTTCCAACAAACCAATAAAGCATAATTTGGAGGTCACACGCGCCCTCACACTTCGTTCTAGTAACACTTGCTCTAATACTACTTGATATGATTCCGTGAACGAGAATCTAGCTTAGTTCCTCACAAGCTTCACTCACTTATGGTTCCCTATAGGTTGTAACTCTAATACCTAGGCTTCACTCACCAAGGGTTAGAATTAGGATGTGTTTTGAGATTAAGATTATTAGCTTCACTCACTAACCCACTCGAATCTCACTTAGTTTTAGGTTTCACTCGCCTAACACTAAGGTTTTTGTGTTTAGGTTCACTCCCTAAAAACAATCAAGTATTAGAAAATACGTCCAACACTTACAAACACAAACAATCTAAAAATTCAATTAATCAATCTTACTTAGCATCATAGGACTAGGCATGTATTTATAGAAGAAGAAGCAAGAAAACCTTGCTCCCCAAGTACATCACAATTCACGGCTAGCATAGGAAGAAATAAGGAAAGTTTCTCCTATATTAAAGCCTAGAATCTAGCTAGAACTTAAGGAAACATTAACTTAAGGAAAGATATGCAAATCTTTCCTTAAAAACACTAAATCACACAAAGCAACAAGGACACACCCTTGCACGCCACTTCTCTTCATGTTTTAAGGCAACTTTCCTAAAATACAACTCATGAAACTAGACTCTTAATGGACCAAATTAATCTAGCATTTTCGGACCTTTATGCAGCTAACATAACTAAAACAACTCAACTACTTTAACTAACATAACAATAAAGTCATATTTTTGGTTACATGTAAAACCTTCACTTTACGAGTAAAGTAAAACCGTGCAACAATCTTAAGAAAGCAATTTAAGATGGTTCGATCTTGCATCTTTCTCCCCCTCTTGAAAAAAAGTTGTCCCCCAAGTTCTCGCCATGTATGAAAAAAAAACCACCAAGAGATCATCCATATGAGACGAATGAACACCAACAAGATCACCAACTGTAGTAGATCAAAGATCCAACAAAGATCCATGAGACCTTGAATAAACAACCCTATGTCTCGGGGACTTGGATTAGTATGAACATAAACTTTAACTACTTCATGTAATACTATATCTTCCTTGAATATGAGATAGGTAATCATTCTTCAATGATTGTAACCTCTAAGATCAAATCTTCATTGTCCAAATTTGAAAAAGATTCAGTCTTTTCTTCTTCTTCAAGATGAGAAGGTTGTGTAGCACTCGCTTCTAATGTATGGCATGATGAATATTCGACAGGTGTAACCACTTCAAAGAAAAAGATTATGCAACACATGCCCTAACGCTTCATTTAGTACTTTTGCAATAGAACAATCCATAGGTGGTATGAATAATCTCTCATGAAGTTCATCATATGGTAAATAAAATTCATCCATACGGACCAAACAACAACAACCAACTGCAATCTTTCCAAGAAACCGCCCGAAATTTCACTAAGAGTTCGAGATCTAAAATCTAAGTAAAACACCTCAAAATTTCATGAAATTTTCTCACAACATAGCCCTATGTATCTGAAACACTTGACCAAAATTTCATCAACAAATACCGAGCCAATTTTTTGCAGTTTTAATTCTCCCAGAACTGATCTAGAATAGTTCGATTTTGACCAATTATCATAAACGTGTTCGAATAAATATCAAAATTCTTCAAAAATTATGAAAATTTCCAGTATTAAACTAGAACAAAAGTAGTCCAATTGTAATCTAAGAAACACCCAAATATTCGTCGTATGCTACGAGAACGAATTGCCCAAATTTTACTCGAAAACCGCTTGAATCTGCCATAAAATTAGCTATGAATGTTTCAATTTCTGTGACTTTGTTACTGATCGAATTGAGCTGAACTTTTGACACAAGGTAGCCCTGTATGTTAGCTTTCCAACAAACCAATAAAGCATAATTTGGAGGTCACACGCGCCCTCACACTTCGTTCTAGTAACACTTGCTCTAATACTACTTGATATGATTCCGTGAACGGAATCTAGCTTAGTTCCTCACAAGCTTCACTCACTTATGGTTCCCTATAGGTTGTAACTCTAATACCTAGGCTTCACTCACCAAGGGTTAGAATTAGGATGTGTTTTGAGATTAAGATTATTAGCTTCACTCACTAACCCACTCGAATCTCACTTAGTTTTAGGTTTCACTCGCCTAACACTAAGGTTTTTGTGTTTAGGTTCACTCCCTAAAAACAATCAAGTCTTAGAAAATACGTCCAACACTTACAAACACAAACAGTCTGAAAATTCAATTAATCAATCTTACTTAGCATCATAGGACTAGGCATGTATTTATAGAAGAAGAAGCAAGAAAACCTTGCTCCCCAAGTACATCACAATTCACGGCTAGCATAGGAAGAAATAAGGAAAGTTTCTCCTATATTAAAGCCTAGAATCTAGCTAGAACTTAAGGAAACATTAACTTAAGGAAAGATATGCAAATCTTTCCTTAAAAACACTAAATCACACAGCAACAAGGACACACCCTTGCACGCCACTTCTCTTCATGTTTTAAGGCAACTTTCCTAAAATACAACTCATGAAACTAGACTCTTAATGGACCAAATTAATCTAGCATTTTCGGACCTTTATGCAGCTAACATAACTAAAACAACTCAACTACTTTAACTAACATAACAATAAAGTCATATTTTTGGTTACATGTAAAACCTTCACTTTACGAGTAAAGTAAAACGTGCAACAATCTTAAGAAAGCAATTTAAGATGGTTCGATCTTGCATCTTTCTCCCCCTCTTGAAAAAAAAGTTGTCCCCCAAGTTCTCGCCATGTATGAAAAAAAAACCACCAAGAGATCATCCATATGAGACGAATGAACACCAACAAGATCACCAACGGTAGTAGATCAAAGATCCAACAAAGATCCATGAGACCTTGAATAAACAACCCTATGTCTCGGGGACTTGGATTAGTATGAACATAAACTTTAACTACTTTATGTAATACTATATCTTCCTTGAATATGAGATAGGTAATCATTCTTCAATGATTGTAACCTCTAAGATCAAATCTTCATTGTCCAAATTTGAAAAAGATTCAGTCTTTTCTTCTTCATCAAGATGAGAAGGTTGTGTAGCACTCGCTTCTAATGTATGGCATGCTGAATATTCGATAGGTGTAACCACTTCAGCAAAAAGATTATGCAACACATGCCCTAACGCTTCATTTAGTACTTTTGCAATAGAACAATCCATAGGTGGTATGAATAATCTCTCATGAAGTTCATCATATGGTAAATAAAATTCATCCATACGGACCAAACAACAACAACCAACTTTCCAAGAACTGCCCAGAAAATTTCACTAAGAGTTCGAGATCTAAAATCTAAGTAAAACACCTCAAAATTTCATGAAATTTTCTCACAACATAGCCCTATGTATCAGAAACACTTGACCAAACTTTCATCAACAAATACCTTGCCAATTTTTTGCAGTTTTAATTCTCCCATAACTGATCTAGAATAGTTCGGTTTTGACCAATTATCAAAAACGTGTTCGAATAAATATCAAAATTCTTCAAAAATTATGAAAATTTCCAGTATTAAACTAGAACAAAAGTAGTCCAATTGTAATCTAAGAAACACCCAAATATTCGTCGTATGCTACGAGAACGAATTGCCCAAATTTTACCCGAAAACTGCTTGAATCCGCCATAAAATTAGCTATGAATGTTTCAATTTCCGTGACTTTGTTACTGATCGAATTGAGCTGAACTTTTGACACAAGGTAGCCCTGTATGTTAGCTTTCCAACAAACCAATAAAGCATAATTTGGAGGTCACATGCGCCCTCACACTTCGTTCTAGTAACACTGCTCTAATACTACTTGATATGATTCCGTGAACATAATCTAGCTTAGTTCCTCACAAGCTTCACTCACTTATGGTTCCCTATAGGTTGTAACTCTAATACCTAGGCTTCACTCACCAAGGGTTAGAATTAGGATGTGTTTTGAGATTAAGATTATTAGCTTCACTCACTAACCCACTCGAATCTCACTTAGTTTTAGGTTTCACTCGCCTAACACTAAGGTTTTTGTGTTTAGGTTCACTGCCTAAAAACAATCAAGTCTTAGAAAATACGTCCAACACTTACAAACACAAACAGTCTGAAAATTCAATTAATCAATCTTACTTAGCCTCATAGGACTAGGCATGTATTTATAGAAGAAGAAGCAAGAAAACCTTGCTCCGCAAGTACATCACACTTCACGGCTAGCATAGGAAGAAATAGGAAAAGTTTCTCCTAAATTAAAGCCTAGCATCTAGCTAGAACTTAAGGAAACATTAATTTAAGGAAAGATATGCAAATCTTTCCTTAAAAACACTAAATCACACGGGAGCAAGGACACACCCTTGTAAGCCACTTCTCTTCATGTTTTAAGGCAACTTTCCTAAAATACAGCTCATGACACTAGACTCTTGATGGACCGAATAAATCTAGAATTTTCAGACCTTTATTCAGCTGACATAACTAAAACAACTCAACTACGTTAACTAACATAATAATAAAGACATATTTTTGGTTACATGTAAAACCTTTTAACAGTAAAGTAAAACCATGCAACAATCTTAAGAAAGCAACTTAAAATGGTTCGATCTTGCATCACATGAGTTTTGATTTTATTCAAAAGTGTTAAGCTTGCATGACCAAACCTCTTATTCCAAACTCATTGATTGGACTCGAAAACAGCACACAAACAAATGCACTTGTTCTCCGGAATTTTATCCAGTAAGATGAAATAAATATCATCTTTCCTGGTTCCCTCACAGACAAGTTCACCTGTTTGTGAATTAACTATGTGACAAAGGTCAACTTGAACTCAACTCTATTCCGTTTATCACATAGTTGAGTAGTGCTCAATAATTTATGTTGCAAGCCATCAACATAATATACATCATCAATAGATTGTGAAAGTGACTTACCAACTTTACTTATACAAACAATGGAACCTTTGTTGTTGTCTCCGAAGGTAACACTTCCACCGTCATAGGCTGTGAGTGAGAGAAATTGTTTCTTATCCCAGGACATGTGTCTTGAGTATCCATTGTCCAAATACCAAAAGGAACTACCTCTCACTTTAGCCTATAGGAAACAATCAAACATTATATTTAGGAACCCAAACATTCTTGGGTCCCTTTCCACAAACAGTTTACTCTAGTTGGTCATTCCTCACCACGACCTGCTTAACATATTTGTTGTTTCTTTCTACACTTTTCTTCCTAGCTGGACAATTCAAAATCTTATGTCCATTCATTTTACAATGATAGCACACCTGCATGTCCATTGCAAGGACATACTTTTTTGAATTCCTTGATCCAATTCATTCCCCTAGGGCGTCAGTTGGTCCTGGTTCTCATTGTGGAATAGCCAAGAGCGGCTGTACCACTGTTACCTTCCATGGAGGTAAGATGATTCAAGATATCTGTTGTTTTAATAGGAACAATACAAGAAGGGGTGAATTATATTGTTGGGAACAATGAGCAGTTTTTGCGGAATTTAATTAACAATTAGAAAACTAAAGTAATAAAACAAGAGATTTAAAGAGGAAAACCTTCCTAGACCTGATGGAAAATAAAAACATCGAGCCAAGGGATTTTAACCAGAACTCATTGACTAATAATAGGTCAACAACTCTGTAGAACATATTCCTCTAGAGTTCCTTCTCTCGTTCCACTAGGAACACTAATCCCACAACAGTCCCTCAACTGTTACTACTTTCTCTCTTGATTTCACTCAAAGTCCTCTCTTTAATACAGGATTTCACTCAAAATCCCAACCACAAACTCAATTACAATAAATTAATAAACACTAAATGATACTCACAACAAGACCAGGAACATCAACAAGTCTAAGAATAATTATTGGCACTGACACTAGAAACGTTTGCTTTCTTAAAAATGTAGTCAGTGACACTGAGAATGATATGTCAATAAGTTATCTATAGATGAGTGACTTTACACGAGTAAACCCTACCTATCACTAAGTAACTCATTTCTTATCTTTTCCTAGAGTAAATCGATTTATTTTTTCAAATGCTAAAATAAGATTTTATTAAAAATATCTTTTGGGATTAAATCAATTTTCAACCAACTCAAATAATATGTAACAAAATTCGATTAAATAAAATAAAAATTATTTTCATAACAGGTTGCTTGAGATAATCATAAAATAGATATAAGATAAGATTTTGATAAATAAAGATAAAAATCGAATTTAAACAAAATCTTTAACTCTAAAAAAACCAAAAGATAAATATAAACAACTGATTTTATTCTAAGCATATTTATTCTCAGTGCCAAATAACTACTCCTATAGTAAATTGATTCCTTAGACTAGAAAATGCTTTGTTCCTAATCTCAGGAACAACTCTTTATTCCAGCTTATTGCTTGTTCCTTACAGATGTTCCTAATTTCTACTAGAGGCTGTGGGAGCTTTGCTTCCAACAGCTTCATCAAGTCTGTTGAGATCCAATACTCTTTGAATACTTTGTAAAATATTAGTCCAATTAAGTTTGTCTTTGTTATATGTCATCTTCAAAACTGATGGGAACAAGAAGATCCTACGTAGTATAGTTTAGTTAAATGTAGTATATTTAATGAGTCATGTGTTTTAGTTAGTTCAATTCGTGTTTTCATTGTGTTTTGATTTAGTAGGAATCATGGTTTTGCCTACATTCTTTAAACGATGGATTTTACATGATTCAAGTTGTTTATTAGTCTAGTTGTTATAATTCTAGTTGGATTAGTCTAGTTGTTCTACTTCTAGTTGGATTAGTCTAGTTGTTCTAATTCTAGTTGGATTAGGACTTCGGATGTATTATATATTCGGTTGCTTTCATAATAATAGATAGAAATTGTTGATTTTGATTAAGAAATATCGAGACTATTGCTGAGAATACTTGAAATAAAGTTTAGATACTATCTTGACTAGTGGACCAAAGTCGTTGCCTTTGGACCAAACTTGAATTTGTTGCCTTCAAGATTCACTCCATCTTCACCTTCAAACACAATCCATACCCATTTATTTTAATCAAGAAACATCCATATACATCTAGCACATCAAGTTCCACATGAAGTGGTATCAGAACTTTGCCCAAGATCCCAAGGCCACGCTTGTTTTTACTGTCCGAATTCATCCCAAATTTGAAGTAACTTTGGAGGATTCGTTCTCCCGAAGTATTCGACTTTTTCGGGGTTTCTTAAGCCTATTATGGACTACATATTGTGTAGTTTATTGTGTCAAAATTTCAGGAGATTTCAACGAGTTTTTATATAGTTTCGAGATCGTTCTTTGAAGGCGTCCAAGAATCGCTGAAATGAAGAACAACGATAATAAAACGAAGATTACCAGGGTTTGAGAATGAATTTTGCTACGAAATTTTAACTGGAGTCTTATAACATACAAAGCTAGATTATTTCCAAATTTCACAAGTTTTGGCCATGTTTTGAGGAAGTTACGAATTCCTAAGTTGAGTCGGTTTGTTGAGACTATCTTGATCATGGGGACTCCTATTACTCGAGAAGAATTGCAGACTATGATGGCGAGTATGATGAAGGACTTCAATGAAAGCTTTGCTTCCATCAATGAAAAGTTAACCAACAGCACGAATGCCATCCAGATGACCAGCCAAAGGGTTAAATCCTTGGCCGGAAATCTGGAAGAACAAGGAGGAGAAAGGCGTCGAACTAGGGAGCCACCAATAAGGACTCTTATAGAGAGTAATAAAGAATTCAAACTCATGGAGTTGAAGGATTTTACTAGTGAAGGAGACGTTGAGGATCTCCAAGAGTGGATTCAACAGTTTGACAAGCTAATGGACTATAAAGGCTTCGATGAACATAAAGCTTTCAAAATTTCACACTTGAAGATTACTAGGTATGCTAGTATATGGTTCGAAAGTTTGAAGAACAAGAGAATAAGGTATGGTGATCCAAAGATCGATACTTGGTCCGAATTGAACAGGCAACTCAAGAAGAGATTCATCCCTCGTGAATATCTTCAAGAGCAGTGCTTAAAACATAACCAAATCCAACAAAACTCCAAGAGCGTGGCTGAGTATACTAAGGAGTTTGAGAAGTTGTGTATTTTGTGTGAGTTGGACGAGAAAGAAGAGATGAAAATTGGGCGATTTATCACAGGGTTAAGACCATCCATAGCTAACAAGGTAGAAACGTCCAATTACATTTTTTTTTGATGATGTGCTTAGGTTGGCTAAGAGATTTGAGAAGCAAGAGAAGGAGGTGAGTAAGGGGAAGGATCAAACGTACTCTAGCAGCTCCTATTCCACTTCCTACAAGCCAACCTATAACAACTCGAAACAACCATGATATTCCTCATCCGAATTCGACTCAGAACCGAAACCTAAGGTGTTTATTTGCCTTGAACATACTACTTTGGCTAAGAAACAATGTTATAAGTGCCAAGGTTTTGGTCATATCTCACGTGATTGCCCACAAAAGATCACTATCACCCCTAAGGATCATAGAACCCTTGTGAATTTCCTTGCTCAATAAAGGGAATGATGTGGAATGGATAGTATCCCTAGAACAAATTCTACTTCTGTTAGGATTTGTTTGTTTGTCCTAATTCTAGTTGGAATAGGACTCTTGAAACCTTAATCCTAGTAGGATTAGAACTCCTAGTTCTGCTAGGAGTCTTAAAGTTTAGTTGGATTGTAATTCTAGTTGAGTTAGAATTCCAAGTCCTAGTTGGATTAGGATTTCTAATTGGAGTAGGATTATTGATTCATTAGAAGTCTAGTTAGTAGGCGCCAAGTTGGACCTTGTTCCACTTGGATTAGGAGTGTGTTTATTTACTTGTTATCTTTTTTTAGTTTCCTTGTTCTAGTATGACTAGGGTTTTGCTTTGTTTGATGTGTGCTACACGCCTATATAAATGCTTTTTAATGCATTAATAAAATGAGAGTTTGTTTTGGAGTTTATTAACAGTGCTCATTGAAGAGACCTTCGTGTGTTAACTAACAATAAAAACTCAAACCCAATCCTTTGAGAGGAGATTGTGCCGAGACAACAACTTTCCAACCTTGAATCGAGACTTCAAGGATCAATCTATCCTGATTATGTTCATGCATTAATCATCATAAAACATAAAAATATTCCCAGATTGTTCATCAGTGTTACATAAATCAGTTTACGTTGATTTTAGTGCTCAAGAAAGCCCACAAGATCCGATCTTTTTCTAAAGATTCTCGTGGTTTTTAAAGCTTCATTAGAAGGGATTTCGAGATCCACATCAATTGGTGTCAGAGCTTGGACGTGGGTGGTGTTCTTGAAGGTTTTCGAAGTGTTACAATTCACTCGCAGAAATCCAGTTTTGGTGGTCAGTTTGTTTGCTTCGTTCTCCTTCGTTAAGAAAGCTTTTGAGGTGATTCTTTTTTTGAAACTGGCTTTTTTTTTCTATCTACTTTGTACCTGTAAAGTTTCATAATTTTTAGAATTTGTTTACTATTAAACTGGGCTACTTTTTGTGAACTTGTCTAAAACCGGGCTATCCTGGACCAGTTTTGGGAAAAACAAAACTGCAAATGATTGGCTTCATATTTTTTTCTTCGTAAATTTGGCCGTGTGTTGGAAACATACATATCTAAATGCTATTTAAATTTCAAAAGATTGGGAGTTGTTTTGGTCGGGTTACGAAATCTGTAACTTTGTCGAACTTTAGAGTAAATCTAGTGCTATGGTTTGTATAAAGTTGCGATTTTTATGTTTGTTTTGACTGGACATATGCAATGGGGAGTAACATAGATGAGTTTTGGCACTATTTTCATCAATTACAATGCACATTCAAGAGGCAAGATCAAAACTACCAAAAGATGCATGCCATCGTGAACGACATAAGATCAACGCTTAAACCTATGGAACAACAAGCAATGCAACGAAAGCAAGAACAACAAAAAGTGATTAGTGTTGTTCCAATGGATGTCTCCAATGAGAACAAAGTTACACATGAAGTTGTTATTGATGATTTTAGCGGCTTGGAATATGAAAATGAACTAAATATTGAATCTTTGGATTGTGCAAGTAACAAAGATCTAATCTTGGACGTTAACTATGCGACACAAGCTACAAACGAGCATTGGGTACAAGATACTGGTACATTTTTTGAAGATTCTTTCTTTCAAGATTGGGTTTTTACATATCCGTAAAACTCAAAGGTTAGACAACATGCTCGTAAAGGAATTGTGGATGTTGAGGATGACAATTAATGCAAACTCTATAGAGAAATAAAATAAAAGAGTTTATGATTAAATAATGAAGGCATCTTCGATTTTTTTTATTTTTTCATTAGAACAAATAAGAAAAGAAACACATGATCCAGAAAAATTAGTGAAATTAATTTTCTTATATATTTTTCCCTTATGTTATCTTCAAAAAGATACAGTAAGTTAGAATTAATTGGAAAGCATATGTAGGAACACATGCACAATACCAAAGTATGCGAACTTTTGATTAGCAAGAGTGGGGAATGAAATTTGCTCAAACTAATGTGAGCCATCTAAGTGCCAGGTAGGAAAATGAGAGACATAAAGTTAAGCAAAATAAGTCCAGGCCATTTCATTCACTACTGCAGATTCTTACAAAGAAAGAAGAAAAAAAAAACATAAAAGGAACAAAAATAAAATAAAATTAAAGGGCAGTGTCTAAGGAGATGATCAAGAAGGAACTAAAAAAAGTTAAAGGGGTAGGTGAGGGTGATGAAGTGGAACATCCTCAGTAACAGTTTCCTCTACAACCACTTCCTCAAATTTCCCCATCACCTCAGAATGATTTACAGCCGCTTGTTGAACGAGTCCTTTGAGCCCATTTTCTACAATCTCCACCTTGGTATGCAACTGAATCAGCGCAAAATTTAACTTGTTGAAGGAGTCAATCATAGCGTTGGTTCCCTTAAAAATAGTAGCCAAATGAGTGTGAAGGGAACTAGCTTGGGTATAGACTCCTCAGATACCTTGGTGAAGGGCAATTTGGTTATGGGCCATATCATAAGCAAGCTCATAGTGGCACTCCATCCTCTCAGCATGTTTGGATGTATATGTGTGATCAATGGGAGGAACAAGGGTGTCTTGTTCCTTAAAGGGAGGAACAGTGAGAGGTGGTAAGGATAATGTTGAGGGTTTTGACGGAGAAGGTTGAGTGGTGGCGTGAGAAACATGAAGAGTAGGCTGGTTATTTGTCGGGAGAGTGGGAACAAATTCTAGTATGGTGGTGGTAGGAATAGGTTTTCGTATTGTGGTGGAGGGTGATGTTTCTTTTGTGGTGGTAGAAATGGGAATAGTGGTGGGAGGAGGGCTAGGAGGTGGTGATGGTGCTTTCAGAGAGGAGGGATAAACTTCAATTAATAGAGAGGAGGGAGCATCAATCATCTCTATATCAGTAGAGGAGGAAACAGTCTCATCAACAGGAGGAACAATATCCTGAACAGCAGTGATAGGGGAGGAAGGAACATCCAACAATATTTTTGTTGGAGATGCAATGATGAAGTTGAGGAATCATTAGGGAGGGTAAATTTATATTAGTGTAGGTTTCTAAACAATGCATATAAACCATGTCAAGAAGGCAGACTTCCTTTCTTTTGCCTTGTCTAGGAAGGAGGGATTTTTTAACCAAATTATATAAGATTTTGTTGAAAGGGCTAAGAAGATTGTGATCCAAAGTAGTACAACCTTTGGATCCTCCAAAACTATACACAAGATCATCTTAAGTAATGTTAGTGAAAGGGAAGGTAACTTAGTACTATTTGAAGTATACATTTACATCGTTGTTTGGAACATTAAACAATGAACCAAACTTTGTTGTATCAAACTTAATCTCAGTTTTTTTGACCTTGGAGAAACAAACCCCATCAATATATTCGAAGTTCTCACAAAATTCGTCTAGGCTTCCGGGATCAACACGTTTGCAAAACTCGAGCTACACAATTTTTCCCATTTTTTTCTCTATAGTTTCTACCAAGATAATAAATCTTTCTTTCCTACCCCAAGCAAGATCGATGCACATATCAAGAATGTATTTTGGTTGGGTAGAAGCAGCTTTCTTGAGCTGGGTTCCTCGAACTTTTCTTGCAGTTTCTTTCCTGGAAATTGGTTTAACTTGCATGTCATCTTGCTAAACCAGTTATGGTTCCCCCTCAACTTGTAGCTTTTTTTCTTGCTGAATTTCAGAGATTATTGGAGAAGATGGTGGAGGACCATTTTGAGTTGCGTGCGGTTATTTAGGAACTGAGGAGTCCATGGTAGAGGTTGAAGGTTGAGAGGATGAAGGAATTGAATTGATTCAGACATAGGTTGATTAGTTCTTGGGTTTGTGTTTGCACTGGTTCTTGCCATGATTGAAGTGGTCAATTTATATGGGAGGACGAGAAGCAAGATCCGAAAGGCCGTAGGGAGGGACATGTCGTTTGGGAGAGATACAAACTAAGGGGGGTGAAGTAAGATAAAAGGGGCATGCGATTGAATGTCAGAATATGGCGGTAGAAGTAAAAAGTGACGGTTAGGTGAAATAGGAGATGGATAGCCTAATGATAACATTTATCCCTAAAAGATATTTTTGGATTTTTTATTTTTCAGAAAAGATAGAAGAACAACATCTAAACAAAAAAATTCAATAGGAACCGAATTTGGCACGTAACTTTAGGTCACCTAATTTCCAAGCGACACATTCGATAATAGGGGGCAATTAGAAGACATTAGTGAGTAGTTCCTAATCCGTTCATGTCAATGCTTGGAACATGGTGAGCTTGTGCATGGATCCACTTTAATTTTCTTTTATTGATTCTTTCTTACACATATCAATATTCAATTTACAGGGGGGAATACATGGCAAATACAATCAACATAGTTTTCACAAACCTAGTTCCAACTTTAATTGTTCAAATCTCTCTCTACACAAAGGTTTAGTAAGTATATCAGCAATTTGACGATCAGTTTGACAAAATTCCAACTTTATCAATCATTTTCAACATTGTCTTCCAAGAAGTGGTGTCTTACGTGAATGTGTTTGACTCTAGAATAATGCACTGGATCTTTAGAAATACTTATAGCACTCGTATTATCGCAATAGATAGGAACACAATTGAGTATAATTCCATAGTCAAGAAATTGTTGCTTGATGCATAACATTTGGGAACAGCATGCTGCAACAGCAATATACTCAGCTTCTGCTATGGATAATGCAATAGTGCTTTTTTTTTGTCCTCCAAGAAATTAGATTGTGACCTAGAAAATGTACCATGCCTAACGTGCTTTTTATATTTACCAAATCTCCAACATAATCAGCATATGCGAATCCTTTAAGCTCAAATGTGTCACTCCATGGATAGTTTAAGCTTAGGTCATCAGTTCCTTTTAAGCATCTCAATATCCTCTTTACGACAGTTAAGTAAGATTGATTTGGAGCTGATTGAAACCTAGCACATAAACCAACAATAAAAGCAATGTCTGGTCGACAAGCAGTTAGATATAACAAGGAACCAATCATACCTCTATATTTCTTCTGATCCACCATTGTTTCTATGAAATCTTCATCTATCCTAGTTGCGCTTGTATGGTTGATTTTAGAATTTTCAAGACCAAGCTTCTTGATTAATTCTTTAATATATTTTTGATGATGAACACAAATGCCTTTTTCAGTTTGTTTGATTTGTAACCCTAGGAAGAAATTTAACTCACCCATCCTACTCATTTCGAATTCATTACTCATCAGATCTGCAAACTACTTGCATAAGGATTCGTTAGTGTAGACACAAAATCGTGTCTCCCCATTGAGTACCCTATAGTTAAACATACCGTCATCCAAATTGGTTATGTCCAAAGGAAAAACAATCGAACGAGTTAAGCCCAAAAGCATTTGGAAATATCAAGTCTATTTTTTAAATCCATGCCCAAATTTTAAGGTCCAATTAATTATTCCTGCTACTTAAATATATTTTTAATATTTTAATATTAATTATTCTTCATAAATAATTTTAAAGGATACTTCGAAAATCATATTTTTATTTCTAAAGATAGCTAATTTTTGGATTTCAAAGGATATGATGTGGATGCGGACGTACTTTAGTTCAGTTTTACAGAAATCCAAGAATCTTGAAAGAAAGACTGGATCTTTAGGGTTTTCTTTAAGTATAAAGGATAGAACAATTCGATCAAACACAAAGTAATTCACGAGTTGGGTCTTGATTCTCTCTCAAACACAAAGTAATTAAGCAATCAATCTTAAATCTCAAACACAAAGTAATCGATTAAAGGTTTGGAAATCATAAAGAAGTCCGAAAATTTTCACAAAGAAAATTAAAACTCTAATCTTATAAATCTGTCTATCTTCTTATTAATGAAACACGAGCCATATATATAGGCTTACAAACAACGGAATTCCTACATCTATTAGGAATCCGACTAAAAGTAGAATTCTAACTTAACCATAATCCTATCACACTTAAGATTATTAATCCAAGTAGAACTATGACTGCTACTAGGACTACTAATCCAAATAGGACAACGATAACACAAATCCTAACAGAACTAGGATCTCTAGTAATACTTATAATAAAGCAATAAAAACAACTTAAGAACTGAATTTAAATAAGGGAATTTCTAATTGTAACAACTAAAACTAACACTAAAACACTACTTATGACCTTGAATTGTAAGATTTTTGCCTGTTATTAATTTGTTAAAACATTTATGTGTACTTCGCTTAAAATCGTGTCTAAAAAATCATCAAATTGACCAAACTTTGGCCGAATTGACAAATTACATGCCGGGGGAAGTGCGCTGAACACCTCGCGGTGCTCTTGGCGCACAGCTCTTGCGACGGAGGCAAAGGCACCATGCCGAGCGCAAAGCTACACGCAAGAGGCACCACTGTGCGCCTGGCGCACAACTTAGCTTTGCGCCGAGCGCAACACTGTTGTGTGGCACTGCATCCATAGTGTCTCAGGCTATTGCCAATTTGGCTATCATTTAGTCCTAAAAAGTGTGTCAACAAATCCGTCATTATGTCACGTTTGTCATTGATTTCGTAATTATGTGGAATTAGCCAAACCTCGCCTAAATCGCCAAAAAAGCATGTCGGGAAGTAGTGCGCCAAACACACATTAAGTTGCGCCTGGCGCACAGCTACCGCACTAGACGCACTGGCTTCGCGCCGCGCGGAACACTGTTGCGTGCCGCGCATCCTGTGCATCTCAAGTTTTTGTCTATTTAGCCGCCGTAGTGGTTGAATATGCGTTTCAAAAAAAAAAGTCATACATATAATATAAGGTTGAGTCTATCCTGAAACGTGCATCTAGAAAAGTGATCATGGTAGAGTTAGAGTCGTCATTCATGTCTACCTCGTTCCCTCTCATCCCATCTCTAAGAAATTTTCCCTATCAATCCTACACCCTCTGCTTTCTATCTTTTTTGAAAACATTTATTAATCTTCATCATACCACCTATTCAAGAAAAAAATAAATCAAAATTAATCCATCATCTTTTCCAATAAAAGATAAAAACAAGGGGTCCCTTTCAAAAAATAAATTTTGAAAATTCGAGGCACAGTCCAAATACCTCTAATATAATACAATCAACTCAATCGCAATCCATTTGCATTCAATATTAGGCCCATTTTGTGTCCGTATACATTCATATTAGGCCCACTTGCATTATAATCCATCTTAGGCCCAATATAAGTCTCATCTCAGCCATTCCAATCTAAGTCCATACCTAGTCCATTTTCATTGTCAAGCCCATGTGCACCCCCTAGTCTAAGAAATACATATATGTTAATCCCAGTCCAAGTCCAAACATAAGTCCATTTAGGCCCAATTCATATGCAAGGTCTAGTTTGCATCTCTATGTAGGTCCTTGTCAAGTCCAACTCCTTCCCTAAGTCCATAATGGCCTAGTCCTCAAGTTTAGCGAAGCTACTCCTCCCTAAGTCCATAATGGCCGAAATCCCTTAAGTCTAGCGCAGCTGGTCCTCCCTTAGATCCATAACAACCCAAATCCTAGAGTTTAGCGAAGCTAGTCATCCCTTACGGCCATAAAGGCAACCCCTAAGTCTAGCGAAGCTAGCATTCCTTAAGTCCACATAGGCAATCTTCTTTGAGTCTAGTCTGCTTACTCACCTATAAGTTCATAGCTTAGTATACCCTAAAGCCAAGTCATTGAGTCCAGTATGCTTGCAGAGTCCAGTTCAGTCAAGTCCAACGTCTGCATATATAGTTAGGCCCATGTCAACAACATGGTCAAGCCCATCCCATTCCAAACCCCCTATCAATTTCTCATTTCCCATTTCGATTTCCATTTACATTTTCATTTCCATTTCCATTTGAATTTCCATTTCCATTATCATTTCCCATTTCCAAATCGTCTATCTCATTTCCAATTCCATTTCACATTTCGAAATCCATTTCCAAAATCTTACAAGCGAGGTCCACTTTATTCTGTTCAGGGCCGATCGAGAGATTACAACTTAGGAACGCCTAATGGAGGAACAAAAGGTGAGCTTACTCTAAAGCTCATCAATCGCACTATCACCAACACAGGCTATGCATTAAGCGCAAAGCGGTGCGCCAGGAGCACAGTTTTATTTTATCCTTTTAATTTGTTTTCGGTGTCCTTTGCCTATTAATACCTCGTTTCTTCGAACGACTTTTCAGAATGCTTTCCTACGACTTCTGCACATACTCTCCTGTACTCAAACTCATATTTAAATACATCCAAACACATTCAAACACTTTTATACCTTCGAATTTAATTCTGAAAAGTCCCAGGCGACAAAGGTAAATTCCTAAAGGTCAATTCCAATTTAATTCTTATTTTACTAACCACTGACTTGTCACGATGTAGATCTTAAAGGGAATTAGTGCTATATTGTACATTCTTCTCTAAACTTTCTTTTTTTATATTTTCTTTTACATTACATTGATATTATTTATATGCCTATGCATGATTATATGGTTTAATGCTTTCATCAACTCACATGATTATTATTGCTAATCAAAGATCTAAAGACATGTTCTAACATTAAATTAAGATAATTTGGACAACCTGTTAGGTTCAATGTAATTTGATTGCATAATAACATGTCACCAAAAATTAGTCTTTTGTTTGTCTAATGAACCAACATAGATTAATATTCAGATTGCATTAAAACGTTGCTTCGTTATTTAATTGCATAAAACATGACATGAATCGATATTAAGTAGAGGCCATCAATGAGCAAATTTGATTCCTTATCTTATTCGTACCCTAACCCTTGAAATCTATCTATTGTTCATTGACTATTAATGGAGTCATGACGGGAAAATCTACATTGGATAAGTCCCTAAGTTGTTTGTACGATTTCCCAATATCCAATTAGGTTTATGATTCTTCCTTTAAAGACTTGTTGGCGACTTCAAAACGTTTGCAATAAATCCTTTACAATGAGCTAGTCAAATACACGTTCATCCCACGTAGGCGAATAAAAACACGCCTACAGTTAGTAGCACCAAATATAAGGTCATCAACATAGATCAAGATAATCAGCAAATCAACATTTTTCGATTTAGGAACAATGTTTTATCAACTCTACCTATTTTAAAATCATTTTCAAGTAGGAACTTAGATAGTCTTTCATACCAAGCTCTAGGTACTTACTTAAGTCCATACAAAGCCTTATCTAGTTTAAAAACATGGTTTGGAAAATTAGAATTTTCAAATCCAGGAGGTTGTTCCACATAGACGTCCACATTTAAGCATCCATTCAGGAAAGCACATTTGACGTCCATTTGGTACAACCTAAAACCCATGAAACCATCAAAGGCAATTAAAATTTGAATAACTACTCATAGTTAATATCTTCATGTTTAGCCTTTTTCCACTAAACGAGCTTTGTTCCTTACTATAGTTCCATACTAATCCAGTTTGTTCCTAAATACCCATTTTAAGTCTGATCACTTTATGATCTTTGGAATGTGGTTCTAAGTGCCATACCTTGTTTCGATCAAACTGATTTAGTTTATCTTGCATGGCCACTATCCAATTCGAGTCAGTTAGGGCTTCTTCATAATTCTTCCATTCCATCATTGATAGGAAGGCTTGGAACGCACAAAATTTCCTTAACTAAGCTCTTGTATGAGTTCTTTTGGATATGTCGCTGATGATGAACTCCACAGGGTGAGCTTCTTTTTGTTTCCATGGCTTTGGTTGAAATTCTCGAATTGGAACAGTCTTTCTTCTATTGTTTCCAACTTATGTTCTTCTCCAGTTTGGGAACCTGTTGATGTAAATCTAAAAACTCCTTCCAATGGATTGGATGATGATTCTAAACTTAGGGACAATAGAGCACTCACTTTGACAAGAAATCACTCGAAACAAGGATAGATGCAAAAACTCAAGAACACACTCAAAGTTTTGGGGTTTTAGGCCAGAGATAAGACTCACTCAATTTCTCCTAGGCTTATCACTCAAGACTCACTCAAAGAAATAAGGGTTAGAAAACACTTGAGATAAACTGTAATACCTCGACTTTTTTATCTCGTTTTATTAATTACTAATTATGTTT
The DNA here is from genome assembly GCA_947646795.1 of Beta lomatogona. NCBI lineage: Eukaryota > Viridiplantae > Streptophyta > Magnoliopsida > Caryophyllales > Amaranthaceae > Beta > Beta lomatogona. The sequence goes on along the minus strand of CANSNZ010001204.1, from coordinate 863,271 downwards.
ATTAGCTTAATTGCGTCCTAAATTTCTCTGAAATGATCATGGTTTAGTTATTTTGTAAAATAAATATATTTTGGATCTTATTTATTAAAGTTAGTTGAGTAGTATTTGCCGAAGAGGAAACCTGAGATCCCAAATTTATTTGCCCTTGTCGGCTGCGAAGTAAAACCCAAAACTTGTTTTCCTTTTCCCTTGGTCGGTTAAATGAAACCCCAAATCAAGCCATTCTCTCTCATCATTTCTCTCACCAAAAGGAAACCCCAACCCATCATTCCTCTCTCCCGGTGAAACCCGAAAACCCCAATTCTCTCCTCTCACCTGATGTTGCCCGGAGCTTTGTTGCTCGATGAACGTCGGCCGCACCACTCTCCTGTCTCACCGGAGCTTGGGGAGCTTAACCTGCAGCTCGCGACTTCTCTCTCTCTCGTGTTGTTCCCTCCTTTATCTCGATGCTCGCTGCTGCAGTCGCTAAGGTCGCAGAGCCTCACTGCGTGTTGCTGCTCTCGTATCGCCGGATTACGCTGCCGCTGTCGGAGCTCAGTCCTCCCCTGTTGCTCAGTTTAACGTTGTTCTTATGAGCAGAGGTATAAGCGTACCACTTAAACTTTTGTTTTTAAGATTTGTGTTTAATTAAGCCCAAGTTTCCATTTGTTAATTAGTTTAGTAATTGAGCCTAGAACTGATTTTGTTCCATCATAATGCTACTTTGATTTGTAAATTAGTTAATTATTACTTATTAGGCCTAAATCAAATTTCATTACAAATTAATTAAAGCTATCTTGTGAATTAGATTAAGTCTTGGGCCTAATTAGCTTGACGACTGATTTGTACCTATTAAGTTGATTTTGTTTTCAAAGAACTTAGAAGTTTGAATGACACAAAACCTTTTCAAAGACTCAACTGTTAGTTTTACAAAATATGGAACTTACCTTTTCTTTAGGTTAAAGTATGAAAGATTAACTAATTGGAGTTTTAGCTAATTATGTCATTGTTATGGAATGAGTTATGGTGGATTTCAAGATTGAGGTCGTAATCAAGTGATATTGATATTGGGATTCAAATTTGGAGTTGATGAAGGTTGATGAAGTTGTGAAGTTCTCAAAGTCCTTATTTGTCGGAGTCAAAGAGTTATTAAGCATATGAGGTAATGTTCATGTCCAGCATCTATGCGTGCCCGTATGTGTTATGTGTAACCTTTCATGTCAAACAATTATGCATGCTCGTATATGTTATGTGCAATTGTATGCTCGATTCTATGGATATGACTTTGTGATGATATGACTATGTGATGCTATGAATCGATGAATGCTCATGAATGTTATTAATAGTCATGTTTATGAAGTATGGTTATATGAATTATGGATCTATCATGATCTATGGGTGTTGTTCGGGAATATGAATATATGCAAATCTGTAAAAGTGGATGGTTCTGCTGGCTTGACATTATGAAATGAAATGGCAAATGCGCAAGTTACAGGTGGAGGAATTATGTTTACGATATACGAATGAACACGGACCAAAAGGGTCATATGATAATGTTAATGCTATGTCCCAAACCTGTACTTGTCAATGAACTATGCTCACGCAAATGGTCCTTGCCGGCAGACTATTCAATGATAAAGTTTTCTGATAGTGTTTTCGAACAAGTACCAATATGATGTGATATATGCTTGTGCATGAAAATGTTTACGAACTAAAACCGTTTTTACGGGCTGGAGTGAAGTTACTGAGTTTTCAACTCATTTTAGGTTATTTTATGTGTTTTCTCTTTTCCCTATTTTATGAAATTATTTAGGTATTACGAAGATAGCTCAGGATCAGTTATGTCAAGGTTGCTCCGGAAAGGTTGAGATAAAGTGACTCTGTATATATTTGGGTTATCTAGAATACTCTGTGTATAAGGGTAATAATTATTGCTTAAAGATGATCATTTGTATGTTTAAGAGGCCATTTTAGGCGATTATTTTATTAGTGGCCCCTAACCCACAGGTTGTGCTTCCGCTGACGATTAAGGTTATGTGTTTCCGGGGCGTTACATAAACTCAAAGCATAAACTATGAACACAATGGTTTTTTAATCAAATCACAAAGCTGATGATGTGAATTTTGTTGGCTCGTTTCGAACTTTGATTGTGTTTGTGGATGGTAAACGAATATCAATGAAATTTAACAGGATAGGCTCTTAAATCTTGGTTTAAGAGGTTCTCTTGTGAGTCTCGGCTCCAAGATCACACAAATCTCGGTTTGTTTATTTTGAACACTCAGTTCTTATGCAAGCAAACAAGCTTCACACTTTCAATTCTTTAAACTCAAAGCAAAACTGATTTTTATTAATGAACATGAAAGCCTTTATATAGGCGTGTAACATAAAGCAAATAAACAAACCCTAGTCCTTCTAAGTCTAGGAAACTACGAATAAGATAAGAAAGAAATCACACTCCTAAACCAAGTAGAACAAGCTCAACTTGGCGCCTACTAACTAGACTCCTATAACTACTATAGCTCAACTCCAATTAGAATCCTAATCCAACTAGGATTTGGACTTCTAACTCAACTAGAATTACAACCAAACTAAAACTTTAAGACTCCTAATAGAACTAGGAGTTCTAATCCTTCTAGTATTAGGATGTCAAGAGTCCTATTCCTACTAGAATTACGAAAAACAAACAAATCCTAACGGAACTAGGACTTGTTTTATGGAAGCCATCCATTTCCACATCATACTCCCCCTCTTGAAAAAAACTTGTCCTAATGTTTTGATGTAACCAAGCAATCATCCACACATGATAACCATGAACCATAAGAACGAGTACACTGATGAGAAATAGAAGTGGAATCCATGAGGTTTTTTAATGTGTATGACAAAGAACGACATCAAGACAGCAAAAATCAGTAGAATGAAATAGAGATAAACCTCTCAAATGAAATGGAGGACTCACACTCTTCATTATTGACGCATCATAAAGGAAATACGTGGCATTCTCAAAAGATCTTATTGTATCACCCCATTCGAAATCTCCCTTCTTCAACAATTCGGTGAATGGACTCATGAAAATAGTGAAGTACGTACGAAACCTCTAAGAAAAGAAGACCAAAAGCACTATTAACGACTCATACACCCTTTGTTTTGTTCTATTTTGTTTTGGAATCCATTTTCCTCGTAGCCCTCTTTTTAGACCTCTTTGGATGGTAATCATTCCTCAAGTCTATGTCGGACAAGATCAAGGTACCACTCAATTCATGCACTTTGTCCTCAAAAGCCTTGGTATTTTCCGTGTCACACGCATAGACAACTTTGTTGGGCCATGATGCTATTTGATTCAAATCAAGCAAGTCAATACCATGCTCAAAGTCTCTTATAGGAGAGAGGCCTTTGGGCATGTTATTGCGAATCACCTCTTTGTACTCTTCTAACAACTCATTCAAAGGAGATGAATCATTGCAAGTAGTACCATTCTCCTCTTTGGCCCTTATACCCAAAGCATTCCCTCCCCCATTGGTTTCCACTATCTTTGCATGTTCATTACAAATTACAAGGTAGTAGCTTTTCTCTTTTTCTTTTTTAGCAACTTTGGGAGGTAAAGGCAACAACTTAACTTTTCTACCATCACTTGGATACATTGAAGCAACCATGTTTGAACTTGTGAGACTTTCACCACCAATACTAGAACCTTGCTTGGGAAAATCTTCTTCAAAGGGATCAAAATTTGTGACATCATATGAGCTGATGAGCACTAGTGGAAAAATAAGGAAGGGCTGCAGTCAAAACAGCCCTAAGGGCTGCGTTTTTTGGCCAGCAGCCCTTTCGATAGCGGCCCTTCACTAGAAAAGAAGGGATGTGGTTTTAAACTGTAGCCCTTCACAACGAAGGGCTGCGGTTCAAGCCAAAAACACCGCCCTTGTATAAATGAAGGGTTGCGGTTTAAGCCTAAAACAACAGCCGTTCGTATTCGAATTTTTTGTTTAAAAAGATAAATCTGCTAGCCCAGCACCCCCACCCCAGCCCCTGCCAGCCTTGCACACCCACCCCTGCACTCCCCCTGCAGTCCTCTACACCCGAACCCCGCCCACGGCAGCCACCGCACCCCCACCCCCGCACCCCCACCCCCCGCACCCCCCACCCCAACCCCAACCCCCCCCACCATGCACCCCAACCCCACCCACCCCCGCACCCCCACCCCACCCCCGCCACCATGCACCTCCACCCCTGCTCCACCCCCGCACCCCCACCCCACCCCACCTCCCGCACCCCCACCACCACCCCACCCGCCCTGCCCCCACCCCAACCCAACCCCACCCCCTACACCCCCAACCCGGCCCACCCCCCCGCACTCCCCTGCACCCCTCACCCCCCACCCCGCCCAGCCCACCCCGCACCCCTACCCCACCCCCGCACCCCCACCTTAGCCCACCCCCCGCACTCCCCCGTAGCCCCTACACCCCCCACCCCATCCCACCCATTGCCATCCCCAACCCCCCTGCTGCTTGCCCCTCCACCCACCGCTGCCACCACCCCAATCCACCCTCTACCATCCCCAACCCCCTTGCCGGTCCCCCCACCCACCGCTGCGCGGCACCCCAAAGACCCCACCAGCCCCCTTAGCCCAGCTTAGCACCCCACCGTTGCCGCCCCATCCCCCACCCAACACCTCCCTTCGACAAAAAAAAAACCGATCGAATTGCAATATAGGACAAGTTTTTCAACGTAATAATTAACTTTAAATATATATATTTAATAATGAAAAAAGTGTACATAGAATTGATACCAACTAGTAGATCTAGCTAATTATATCGCGAAATCCACCAAAATGTATCATAAGCAATCATCACAAAGGTAGGACGCCAACTTATCCCGAACTTCATTTAATTCCTCTATGGTGAAGGCCCTCAGTGTGTTATTTATATAAACCTTGCAAAACAACCAAGGAAGAATTCAATCATTTACCGTAGTTAGTAGTTCTAAAAATGATATATACCTTCCCGAAATTCAATCAAAAACACATGCAAGCCTAAAACTATACACACTAGTTATATTATACCTCATATTATCATGTTCAAACAGAAAATGGAGTTAAATGACTCGAGAAATAAGAATTGGACGCGAAAAGGCGAAAATAGGCCTAAAATCACATTTACGTTCCCGAAATTTAACCAACAACAAATGCAAGCCTTCAAATCTACACAATAGTTACATTTTACCTCATATTATCATGTTCAAAAATAATTTGGGGTTAAATGACTCGATAAGTACGAAATGGACGCGAAAAGGCAAAAATAGGCCTAAAATGACCTTTTCGCTCCCAAAATTCAACCAACAACAATTGCAAGCCTAAACATCTACACAATAGTTACATTAGACCTCATATTATCATGTTCAAAATGAATTTGGGGTTAAATGACTCGATAAGTACGAATTGGACTAGAAAAGGCAAAAATAGGCCTAAAATGACTTTTTCGTTCCCAAAATTCAACCAACAACAATTGCAAGCCTAAAAACTACACAATAGTTACATTATACCTCATATTATCATGTTCAAAATGAATTAGGGGTTAAATGACTCGATAAGTACGAATTGGATGCGAAAGGCAAAAATAGGCCTAAAATGACCTTTTCGTTCCCAAAATTCAATAAACAACAATTGCAAGCCTAAAAATCTACACAATAGTTACATTATACCTCATATTATCATGTTCAAAATGAATTTCTGGTTAAATAACTCGATAAGTACAAATTGGATGTGAAAAGGTAAAAATAAGCCTAAAATGACCTTTTTGTTCCCAAAATTCAACAAACAGCAAATGCAAGTCTAAAAATGTTCACACTAGTTATATTATACCTCTTATTATCATGTTGAAAAATATTTTGGGGTGAAGTTACTCAAAATCTAAAAATTGGAAGCGAAACGGCAAAAATAGGCTTAAAATGACCTTTTTGTTCCCAAAAATATGCATGTGCTACTTTGGTTTCTAAACCAATTAATATCTATTACCAATCGATCTAATCTAAACTAACATATACTAATAAGTTACATACCTTTTGAAGATCATCGACGTTAGTGCAATGGTTGACGATATCGAGCATGTACCTCAGCACATAATAGCCACATGCAAGTCCATCATCTTGTTGCGGACACTAAATGTTCACCAAAGGATGCATCCAATGACATTCATGTTAGATATGTAGTATCTGGCGAAAAGTGCTTCTATATAAGTACACACAAATTAGTCATGTTACCTCGACTGATATCCAAGCAGGAGCTTTTGGTGTTTGAAGTCCTGTTGCACTAATATGCTTCATCACACTACCTCAAAACATTATTATAAGATTAGATGTACTAACTGTTTATATATATAAAGATGATGAATAATGTGTAATATTAATAAGTGCGCGTATATTGAGTTTCGATTAGGCTACCTATTTAACAATGATTTGATTAGTAAGGACCGTGGTGGTTGTCGAAGCAAAGAATCAAAGTGTTAGACTTCGTTACGTGACAAACATATCGCAAGCAGTATCCAATGAGCCCTACAACAAGAAAATATAGTTATTATTAATCATAGAACAATTAATAGGTGAATTTAATTATCGAATAATAAAAGTAAAGCGAGTTTAACAAGCATACTGTTCAATATAAGGGACAAGGATGATTTGATGATATCCAAAACGAGATGATGCTTTGAAACTCATATCAAGATACTCTTTCACTTCGGCTTTAGCAATTGTCATCTCATATTATGTTTGGACATAACCAACCAAACATTGACTCATCACTTGATGTTACAATCAATTCATTGTATAATAACCTGAGAAATCACATTGATTAAAAGTAAACTTACTTATTATGGAAGTTGAATTGAAAACTACTTAAGGCATATGTATATGTATATTTAATTTATATACTTATGTATTACCTCATGAAAGTTTGTATCATGGAAACATTCCAATTATACCCCACATAAGAATTCTTTAATATCGAGCTTAGAAATGAATGTCGATGACTGCTCAAAGTAGTGGAATTGTTGCTCCTTCAAAGGAACCTCAATTGTACTATGATCAGGTAAATGACTAGCGTACTCATGTAACCAATAGCATGGAATACTAAGGCCTCGCACCACCTCTGGCTCGATAATAAGTGGATTCTTTGTCATAGAAACATTTCCCTTCAACACATTTCGTTCACCTTCATCACGTAAACTTGCCTTCTTATCAGGTGAACATGCGTTCTTTGCCTTGCTGTCATGTGAGTCGGCCTTTCCCCAAACCTAGTAATTAGTTAAAAGTAAAGATATTACTGACTATCATAGGAACTATAAAATAAAACACGCATACATATATGTATGTTAATCATTGTACCTCATCTGAAAACCGCACCAATGCACGCGGCCATAGAACATAACTGCCAAGGGCATCATTCAGTAAGTGTAGACCAACTTCCGGCTTCGGCAGCGGAAGAGGTAATTTTTTGAAACCAGACACAATTTCATTGAGGGTGACCATATAGTGATTATCATCCACTAACTGGTTATGCAATCGTACTCGGTCAGTAAGGGGTTGTGCATGGCGATAAGCTACCAGAATGAAACTATCATAGCCATCTCCTCGACCTAGTAGTTCACATAGCGTCTCCTCCTTTAAAAAAAACTCCATTTATAGTTAGTCTATGAAACAACATTATTATAGTAAGAATTGCATGCATTTAAGAACAATAGTTGTTTAACAAAGCAAATTGATTAAGTGATTACCTTCAACTCGGGTACTACAGCTGGATCAGGTAAAGGTATCATCTGATCAATAAATGTTCGTGGATCACTGGTCGGCTGGCTAGGTGTAATATCACTACCCTTCTTGAATGCAGCAAAAGTTGGTAAACCCATTTGCTCCAAAATGGCGTTAAAGTTATGTGTCATCTCCTCCCTGAGCTCCTCCCGACTTGCAGCTTTCATAGCCTCCACATCTACTGACGCTGCCGAATTCACACTACTTACACTTGATTTTTTCGCTGTAGTGTATTGATCACCATATACCTTTCTCAAATCGAGGCGGACACCTCCTACGCCCCTCACGCGTCTACTCTGGTCCTTTCCTAACGTTTCGTGCGATGCATCAATGTGTTCTTTAGGGGTGAACTTACCAGTTGCCTCTTTTTCCTTCAAGCCAATCTACATAAGGATAAGAGAGAAATGCTCGTGAACGCAAAAGTTATATTATATATACCTTATATAACAATTTTTTTTGTACTTACAATGGCGTTGGTTATCTGTTCTGTAATGGGATCAGGCAAGACTCGTTTTCCCTTTGCATCAACCCCATGCATCGAACACCACCGATCGAGGACTCTATCTGGTTACCGAGGCTGTGCATCTGTCGTCGTAGAGCTAGTCCCCGTTGCCGTTGTCGACCCTATTGTCGGGTAATGGCTGAACATCCACTTCTCTCTTGCCTCATTGTACGAATGAGCACCCAAATGATGATAATACTTCCTAGCTTTTGCACTCGCGCTACTTTTCTCACGACTTGCCTAAAACACACAATTATAAACAAAGGTTAGGTACGGTGTTATAAAATAATACTGGAGCTAAGTGTAGTAAATCTTAAAAAAATATTCTTACAATAGCTTGTGGGGTTGGTTTTTTTTGGCAACAAATGATTCCCACTCTTCAGGTTTGATAGTTTTCCACATCTGAAATGGTAATTTGGAGGGTTCAGATGATGTTTCCAGTGAAGCCTCATGACCGAATGGTGTTTCTCCGCCGTTGATGTTCTTCTTCTTTGTACCCACTACTGTCCTCCGCTTAGTGATCCACCAGACACTAACTTAGCCTTGAAATCTCTGAATCTCTGGGCAACCGCGGATAGAAATACATTCTTCTTGGCTTCATCATCTTCGATATTCAATTGAATCTACAAAAAACGCATTTCACAAATTAGTTTTCGCAAATGTTGTAATTTATATGCTATCAGTAATATTACACATATATTTAACTAAATAATTAAGAAACTAAACGTTATTGCACGTGAAGCTTACCATAGTATCTTCCCATAGACCCCGCTTCAAACCCTCGGGCACCTCTTTCCATGAGTGCAGAATGGAGAGTTTATGCATGTAAATGCCAACTTGCATGCCATACTTTTGACGCCACTTTCCAAAAGGTTGACTGAAATTATTGTACACCGAAGTCATATTTGTGTGTTTCCCTAGTGACTTTGCGGGTCCCCCCCCCTTTTTCTTTTTCGTCGCCAATGACTTCCTAGACATTTGTTCATTTATTTCTTCACGGCGAGGTCGAGCCAATTAACCCCGTTCCTTTCTCGCATCGAAAGACTCATCCTCGGTAGTGTGTTCAGCACTCGTGTTGCTATCCGTATGCACCTCCGCCATATCCCTCAAATTGTACAAATATAAGCATTAATATCCATAAAGCTCAAGATAAAAAAAAATCACATTGGCAGTAAAGGGGGGGGGCGTCTGTGTGTAGGGAGGAGGGGTCCGTGCAGGGAGGGGGGGAGGGAGGGGAGGGGAGGGGTCTGTGCAGGGGGGGAGGGAGGGGGGGTTTGTGCAGGGGAGGGGAAGGGGGTCGGTGTGCGGTGGGGTCTGTGCAAGGGGGGATCCGTGCGGTGGGGTGCAGTGCGAGGGGGGGTCCGTGCGGTGGGGGGGTCCGGGCATGGGAGGGGGGGGTCCGTGCGGGAGGGGGGGTGTTTGTGCATGGAAGGGGAGGGGCTGGCGGGGGGTGGTGGGGTCTGTGGTAGGGCATGGGAGGGTTGGGGGAGGGGTCTGTGCATGGGAGGTCTTTGGGCGGGGTGGGGGGGGGTCCGTGTACATGGGAGGGTAGGGCTGGGGAGGGGTCTGCGTGCGAGAGGATGGGATGGGGGTCTCGTGTGCAGTGGGGGGGGTCCGGGCAGGGGAGGGGAGGGGTGTGCGGGGGAGGGGAGGGCTCTATACGGGGAGGGGGGGTGTTTGTGCGGGGGGGAGGGAGGGGCCGGGGAGGGGGTGGGGAGGGGGGTCTATGTGCGGGGGGGATCTCGTGCAAGGGAGGAGGGGGTCCGGGCAAGGGAGGAGGGGTCTGGGCAAGGGAGGGGAGGGATGTGCAGGGGAGGGGAGGGGGTGTTTGTTCAGGGGAGGGGAGGGCGGTTAGGGGCTTAGGAGGTGTGTGTGCAATTAGGGGGGCATGTGCAAGGCAAGGGAGGGGCTGGGCATTAGTGGGGGAGGGTTGACAGGGAATTGGGGGCCTGGCAGAGGTAGATACTAACCCCGCCGGCCCTCGCCAACCCCCCAAGCCACCGCTAACCCTCCCCCACTGTTGCCCAGCTTTGCTCTCCCTTGCACAGCCCCCCACCCGCACAACCCCCCGCCCCCAAATAACAACCCCCCCCCACCGCTGCCCCTCCGCACAACTTTCCCCCCTTTTCTTTAAGCCATTTTTTTGTTTCCTAATTTCATATACATAAAAATTTATGCACAAAAACCTAATATGTTGTTTTATTCCACTTCATATTGGCATATGCAACAAAAGTTTGGAGATAGATCAACAAAAATATAAAAAAATGAGGCGAATAGGCCGAAAATGACTTTTTCGTCCATGAAATTCAACCTATAACAAATGCAAGCCTAAAATTCTACACAATAGTGACATTATACCTCATATAATCATGTTCAAAAAAAAAATTAGGGTTAAATGACTCGATAAGTACGAATCGGACGCGAATCGGCCAAAATAGGCCTAAAATGAACTTTTCGTTCCCGAAATTCAACCAACAACAAATGCAAGCCTAAAAATCTACACAATGGTTACATTATACCTCATATAATCATGTTCAAAATATAATTTGGGGTTAAATGAATCGATAAGTACGAATCGGACGCGAATCGGCCAAAATAGGCCTAAAATGATCTTTTTGTTCCCGAAATTTAACCAACAACAAATGCAAGCCAAAAAATCTACAAAATAGTTACATTATACCTCATACAATCATGTTCAAAAAAAAATTGGGGTTAAATGACTCGATAAGTACGAATCGGACGCGAATAGACCAAAATAGGCCTAAAATGACCTTTTCGTTCCCGAAATTCAACCAACAACAAATGCAAGCCTAAAACTCTACACAATAGTTACATTATACTTCATATAATCATGTTCCAAAAGAATTTGGGGTTAAATGACTCGATAAGTACGAAATGGACGCGAAAAGGCAAAAAATGGCCTAAAATGACCTTTTCGTTCCCGAAATTCAACCAACAACAAATGCAAGCCTAAAAATCTACACAATAGTTACATTATACCTCATATAATCATGTTCAAAAAAAATTTAGGCCTAAAATGACCCGAGAATCAGGTCACATGGCAATGGAATGCCCATCAGCTGGTAGCGGCGGAGATGGTGGGAATTGTTACAAATGTGGAGAGCATTCCATTACCGTGTGACCTCACTCTCCACATTTGCAACAAAGTCCCACCACCACTGCCACTACTTCCCCCCCCACTGCACTCCATCATTGCCATGTAGGCGTAAAATGACCTTTTTCGTTCCCCAAATTCAACCAACAACAAAAATAAGCCTAAACATCTACACAATAGTTACATTACACCTCATATAATCATGTTCAAAAAGAATTTGGGGTTAAATGGCTCGATAAGTTCGAATCGGACGCGAATCGACCAAAATAGGCCTAAAATGACCCGTGAATCAGGTCACATGGCAATGGAATGCCAATCAGCTGGTAGCGGTGGAAGTCGTGGGAACTGTTACAAATGTGGAGACCATTCCATTGCCATGTGACCTGATGCTCCACATTTGCAAAGGGTTCCCACCACCACCTCCACTACTGCTCCTCCCCCCCCACTACACTTCATCATTGGCATGTAGGCCTAAAATGACCATTTCGTTCCCCAAATTCAACCAACAACAAAAATAAGCCTAAAAATCTATACAATAGTTACATTACACATCATATAATCATGTTTAAAAAGAATTTAGGGTTAAATGACTCGATAAGTACGAATCGGACACGAATCGGCCAAAATAGGCCTAAAATAACCTTTTCGTTCCCGAAATTCAACCAAAAACAAATGCAAGCATAAAAATCTATACAATAGTTACATTATACCTCATATAATCATGTTCAAAAATAATTTGGGGTTAAATGACTTGATAAGTACGAAATGGACGCGAATCGTCCAATATAGGCCTAAAATGACCTTTTCGTTCCCGAAATTCAACCAACAACAAATGCAAGCCTACAAATCAATAAAATAGTTACATTATACCTCATAAAATCATGTTCAAAAATTATTTTGGGTTAAATGACTCGATAAGTACGAATCGGACGCGAATAGACCAAAACGGCCTAAAATGACCTTTTCGTTCCCGAAATTCAACCAACAACAAATGCAAGCCTAAAAATCTACAAAATAGTTACATTATACCTCATATAATCATGTTCAAAAACAATTTTGGTTTAAATGATTCGATAAGTACGAAATGGACGTGAAAAGGTCAAAATAGGCCTAAAATGACCTTTTCGTTCCCGAAATTCAACCAACAACAAATGCAAGCCTAAAAATCTACACAATAGTTACATTATACCTCATATAATCATGTTCAAAAAGAATTTGGGGTTAAATGACTCGATAAATACGAATCGGACGCGAATCGACGAAAATAGGCCTAAAATGACCCGAGAATCAGGTCACATGGCAGTGGAATGCCCATCAGCTGGTAGCGGCGGAGATGGTGGGAATTGTTACAAATGTGGAGAGCATTCCATTACCGTGTGACCTCACTTTCCACATTTGCTACAAAGTCCCACCACCACTGCCACTACTGCCCCCCCCCAACTGCATTCCCTCATTGCCATGTAGGCGTAAAATGACCTTTTTCGTTCCCCAAATTCAACCAACAACAAAAATAAGCCTAAAAATCAACACAATAGTTACATTATACCTCATATAATCATGTTCAAAAAGAATTTGGGGTTAAATGACTCGATAAGTACGAATCGGACGCGAATTGACCAAAATAGGCCTAAAATGACCCGTGAATCAGGTCACATGGTAATGGAATGCCCATCAGCTGGTAGCGGCGGAGGTCATAGGAACTGTTACAAATGTGGAGACCATTCCATTGCCATGTGACCTGACGCTCCCCATTTCCAAGAGTTCCCACCACCACCGCCACTACTGCTCCCCCTCCCCCACTGCACTCCATCATTGCCATGTAGGCATAAAATGACCTTTTCGTTCCCTAAATTCATCGAACAACAAAAATAAGCCTAAAAATCTACACAATAGTTACATTATACCTCATATAATCATGTTCAAAAAGAATTTGGGGTGAAATGACTCGATAAGTACGAATCGGACGCGAATTGACCAAAATAGGCCTAAAATGACCCGAGAATCGGGTCACATGGCAATGGAATTCCCATCAGCTGGTAGAGGTGGAGATGGTGGGAATTGTTACGAATGTGGAGAGCATTCCATTGCCATGTGACCTCACTCTCCACATTTGTAACAAAGTCCCACCACCACCGTCACTACTGCCCCCCCCCACATTGCACTCCATCATTGCCATGTAGACCTAAAATGAGCATTTAGTTCCCCAAATTCAACCAACAGCAAAAATAAGCTAAAAACCTACGCAATAGTTACGAATTGGAGAAATTAGACAGACCTGAGTATATGTCTCATGATTTATTGACCTTCCGCCGTTTCTTAGGATCTTCAAGTACATGTATCCCTTCCGTGTGATCTTCACGCATATAGCTCTCCGACATATTCACATCATCTTCCACACTATTTTCAGGATAGGTAAAAGTTGGGATGTCCTCAAATGCATCATATTTTTCCTCATTATCAACATCACCAATACTGAGGATACTCCTTTTACTAGGTACAACAATTGACCACTTATTATCAGTAGGATCAGTTACAAAAAAATACTTGCTTAACTTGTGATGCAATTACAAATGGCTCCTGAGTTTCACGTAGACGACTAAGGTCAACAAGAGTGAATCCGCAAGGATTATCTGTTCTTACGCAACGTCGATTATCTTCAACCCACTTGCAACACAAGAGGCAAATATTAAAAGTACAGTAGTCCAGCTCCCGTATTTCTTGTATTCGCCCATAATAATTGTTGTCAGCGAGTACATGCGACTTATCCTTTGAGCTTGCGTATTGTGTAGATGACTCCACAAGTGAAACACCACTATTTTGTTGCGATGTTGACTTACGATCTTGACGTTCACTCCAAAATGTATACCCATTAATATCATAACCCTCATAAGAGCGTACAGCTTCACGAGGACCAAATGCTAACCAATTGACTGTTTCAGGAACACTTTCATCCAAATCATTCACTACTCGTTTATGAAACCAAATCAATGAAAGTCTTGTTATGCATTTGCGTCAATGCCCATATTCCGTTTCCAGGATTGCTAACACCTAATTCCTCCATATGTTCATTTAAATAAGGATGGACAGCTGCTACGTGATGCAATACAAATAAGTGAGCTTGTGTACGCTTTTCTACGGAAGGTGTCATCAATTTTGAACCAATTGTACCCTTTCCCTCAAGTCTGCCCTCGTGTCGGGATGTCGGAAGTCCAACAGGATCAACACTAGCAAAATACTCAGCCACAAAATTACTGATCTCTTCACCCACAATCCCTTGAATTATACTACATTCTAGTTGTGCAGGATTTCGAACTTTATCCTTCAAAGTATCCATATATATCTCAAAAGGATAGCACCACCTCAAAAATACTGGACCACACATCTTAATTTCTCGAACTAGATGGACAATGAGATGGACCATAATGTCAAAGAATCGGGGGGGGGAACATCTCAAATTTGCATAGAGTTTCAACTACTCTGGCATGCAAGGAATCGAGGGTTGACGGTTCTAGGACTTTGCTGCATATTGTATGGAAAAATGAACAAAGTTTTGTAATGGTGTGCCTCACATGCTTTGGAAGTATCCCACGAATTACAATCGGTAAGAATACTTGCATCATGACATGACAATTGTGAGACTTCATACTCGATAACTTCAACTTTCCACTTAAGGTAACAAATCGCTTCATATTCGATGAGTAGCCAGTTGGAAACTTAATGCCATACAACGACTCGCAAAAAAATTGTTTCTCTGCACGCGACATCGTGTAGCAAGCTGGTGGCAAATAATTCTTCTCCGAATCCTCCACCTTTTTTTTACTTTTCTGAGTTTCATCATCAACCTATTCCTCCACTACTTTTTTCTCCCTTCCATCCCTTTTCTGAGCCCACAACTCTGGTCAAAGCCCCTGTTTTTCCAAGTAAAGCCATGACGCCTTAACATCTTTTGTCTTGCCCAGAATATTCATAAGTGTCGCAAGAATAGCTTCACAAACATTCTTCTCTATGTGCATGACATCCAAACAATGTCTGACCTTTAGATCTTTCCAATATGAGAGTTTCCAAAAAATTGATTTTTTTACCAAATATTATTTCAATGCCCTTAACCTGATTATAAAATTCTATTACAGTTAATGGTCTACGAGCAACTTCTTCTTCAACCGTCCCATCGAATGCCTTCTTCTTAAACCAATAGGGATGGTTGCGTCTGAGGAGCCTTCATGTGCGCATATAGACATGTTTGCAGCCCTTAAGGTGTGTAGACTTCATGTCATCTACACAAATTGGGCAGGGTTGTTTTCCTCTTGTCTTATACCCAGATAAGTTCCCATAAGCTGGATAATCGTTCATAATACAAAAAAGCATGGCACGCAGAGTGAACATCTCATTAGCATACGCATCAAATACTAACACTCCTTCGTTCCACATCTTCTGTAAATCTTCAACAAGCGGTTGGAGGTATAAATCAATGTCATTTCCAGGTTGTTTGGGCCCCAATATAAGAAGTGACAGCATGATGTACTTGCGTTTCATGCACAACCAAGGAGGCAAGTTATAAACCACTAAAACTACTGGCCATGTACTATGCTGCGAACTAAGATTGCCAAAAGGGTTCATGCCATCCGTGCATAATCCAAGCCTCAGATTCCTATCCTCATTACCAAATGCCTTATGCACCCTGTTGATACTTTTCCACTCAGGCGAATCAGCTGGATGCTTGAGCAGACCGTCTTTCTTCCTACGATCTGCATGCCACCTCAAATTCTTCGCATCTCCTTTAATTGAGAACATGCGCTTAAATCTAACTATTTTAGTGTAACACCCCTAGGTGTTCAGGAGCCCACTAGTAGATATTGTCCTCTATGGGCCCTAGCCCGCAAGGATTTGCTTTGGTGCAGGATCGAAATCCTACCCAAAAGGCCTCTACTAGGTTGAGATGTCCGCCTCTATATAATGAAGGTTTCGTTCTCCTCAACTTTCGATGTGGAATAGCCAAGATCTTAGGCACCTTCTCCCCTCTTTTAAAGAGCTTGCATCCCCGTAGGCACTACAAGACACCTGAATGGAATCTGGCTCTGATACCATGTGTAACACCCCTAGGTGTTCAGGAGCCCACTAGTAGATATTATCCTCTATGGGTCCTAGCCCGCAAGGATTAGCTTTGGTGCAGGATCAAAATCCTACCCAAAAGGCCTCTACTAGGTTGAGATGTCCACCTCTATATAAAGAAGGTTTTGTTCTCCTCAACTTCCTATGTGGGATAGCCAAGCCTTTTGGGTAGGATTTCGATCCTGCACCAAAGCAAATCCTTGCGGGCTAGGACCCATAGAGGACAATATCTACTAGTGGGCTCCTGAACACCTAGGGGTGTTACACCACGAGCACAATTTTATTTTATCTTTTCGATTCATTTTCGGTTTCCTTTGCCTATAAATATCACGTTTCTTCGAACGACTTTTCACAATGCTTTCATACGAATTCTACACATACTCTCCTTAAACGTTAATTATACATTGCATTAAACTGTTACTTGGTTATTTAATTGCATAGAACATGTCATGAATCGATATTAAGTATTAGAGGCCATCAATGGACGAATTTGATTTCTGATCTTATTTGTACCCTGACCCCCAAAGTTAACATGTGGTTCATTGACCATTAATGGAGTCATGATGGGGAAATCTACATTAGATAAGTCCCTTAGTTGTGTCTACGATTTCCCAACAGTAGTGGAAAAAATCTTATATGTCACAAGGTAACTGATCCGGTTTTGAAAAACCGGATCAGCTAAAATTAATTAGCTGATCCGGTCTTTTATCAAACCGGATAAGTTATTTCAAGATTTATTGGCGCAAAAGTTTGATTAAAGAAACTGATCCGATCATTTATCAAACCGGATCAGTAACTTCCCCAAATCAGTGTGGCCCAATCTAATGCTCACCGGCCCAGATTCCACTTGAATGCTATCATTTAAACGCTTCTCACATTCTAACCCACAAAACCCCTATCCCTCTTCCCTTTCTCCTCCTTTCACCCACAAGAAACCCTAACCCCTCTTTGATCTCTCTGCTATCTCCTTTCTCCAGTCCATCAATTCACCAACAAAACACCGACAATCACACCACCACCCTTCTTCGATTCCACTAGCCTAGCAACACCGACGAATCATACCATGTGAATTAATCAAAATCACATGCTTACCTCCATTTTTCTCTCTATAAACACCTCTAATGGGTCCTTTTGAAGAACAACTTCATACCCCTCAGCTAAATAAACAACAATGACAGAAAACCCATTAATTTTCTCCTCAGAAAATCGCTGTAAATACAGCTTTTCTCCTCAAAACTACTCTCAATCACACTAGGAACCTCAAACCGCTTTTTTGGAGGATTCAATGAAGGATCTTCATCAATCTTAACCCTCAAAATCCCATCTTGGTAAGCTAAAACCCTCAAAATCAAGGGTTTTTGAGCAGTATCTTGAGCTAATTCTGGTTTTCGTTCGCTCGCTAATTATGGGTTTCGTTAGTTTGCTAACAACAAAACGAAGACGAACCAACCAACGACTGCAACAAGAACAATTTTTAGTGGCCAAAGACGAAAGTGATAGTTTTTCCTTTTTTAGTTTAATTTCTTGATTTATGTTTTGATTAACTTTCATATAATTCAGATCTATAATTTCTTCTTTTTTTGTATTTTCGTTCGTATATTTAAATTTATGGTTTTTATTTTCTATGGTTAATTTATGTTATGTAATTTTTGTAATTTATGTTTGAGCTTTGTCCTTTTAATTTTCGTTAGATCTATTGTTGCAATTTCCTTTTAATTTTGTATTTAATGTTAGAGGTGGATTTTTTATTTATTGTTTTTTGAATTTAAATTTACTACTAATTTCTTGCTGAATGTTGTTGTTCGGTTCTTTATTATTGTTAATTTTGGTGGAGTTTTGTATAAAGTGTCTTTTTGTGAACGGGACAAAGTAAATCAGTGGATTGTTTAAATTACTGCCTTTTTGCGAATGGGATAAAGTGTCGTTTTGTGTATAAGGTGCGCTTTTTTTTTAATATGCCACTAGCATTAGCTGATCCAGTTTTGTCAGAAAACAAGATCAGTTAACTCTGTTAACTGGTCCGGTTTTCTGACAAAATCGAATCAGTTAATGCTTAACTAATCCGGTTTGCAACCGGATCAGTTAATTTCTTATAATCGCTGCTACACCAACCGTTCCGCCCCGAAAACAGATCAGTAACCCTTGTTTTGACTGGTTCCGATGATGTTTTTTCAACTAGTGCAATATCAAATTAGTTTTATGAGTCTTCCTTTAAAGACTTGTTGGCGAATTCAAAATGTTCTGAATAAAACCTTTACAATAAGAGTCAAATAAGCTCTCACACCGCGTAGGAGAAATAAAATCACGCCTACAATTTGGTTACTTCACTGGGGAGTATTTTTTAAAAATCAATTTTTTAAATGAGTGGGTGAAACTCGAAAAAATACGATTCATACTTGTTTTATGCTTTTAAATAATATTAAAGTTTTGCATATGCATGGCTATTGATTTAAGCCACTATAAGAACAGTAGTCCCTGTTTTATTAGCGCATGTTCTATGCGTGAGGCCACCCCCCGAGGGTTTGTGCTTTGTCCTTCCGAAAGCTTCTTGAGCGATAGTGTTGGATTTTAGTCATATCATAAGCAAACTCATCCAACCATGGCATTGTTCTCTTGTTCTTGACTTGAGAACTAGAGTTCGGCTTACACATGGCCATCTTTTTAAGCAAAGGTACGAAGTATGGGATCAATCTCTTAGTCATGGACCTTTTTCACCCTTAACCTAAAACTAACTCTAACCATAGTTGAAACGTAGAAATTGACTTTTAGGTTGAGAATTTTTGCATCGATATTATATGACATATGCTTGTGATTGCGATTTTTGCCTGTTATTAATCTGTCAAAACATTAATGCGTACTGCGCGTAAAAAATTGCGTTTAAAAACATCGTCAAATTGACCAGACTTTCATTGAATCGACAAATTGCATGCCATGGGACAGTGCGCCGAATGCACCGGTTGTGGGCCTGGGGAACAACCCTTGCTCCTGGGCACCGCGCCAAGCGCACAATTGTGCGCCTGTCGTACCACTGTGCGCCTGGCACACAGCTTTGCGCCGAGTGCAACTGTAACGTGGCGCGTAGCCTTTTCGTCTCATGATATTGCCAATTCGGCTATCGTTTAAGTCCTAAAAAGTTTGTCAAGAAATCTGTCATTATGTCATGTTTGTCGTCGCTTCCAGAAATTATGTGGAATTAGCGAATATTTCGCCTAAATCGCCAAAAGGCATGTCGGGGAGTAGTGTGCCAAACGCATTATGTTGCGCCTGGCGCACAGCTCCCGCGCCAGACGCACTAGCTTCGCCCCGTGCGCAACATTGTTGTGTGGTGCGCATCTTGTGCATCTCATGTTTTTGTCGATTTAGTCGTCGTAGTGGTCGATTCTGCATTTTTCCTTCTGCATTCATGTAGAGTCATGATCGCTCTTAGAGTCCTTTTGTCAACAATACAACTCACCTAATTCTAACAAACGTTTTTTTATTCTTTTCATACATATCATCTAAGGTTGCATCTAGAAAAGTTATCATGGTAGAGTTAGAGTCGTCATGCATATCTACCTCCTTCCATCTCATCCCATCCCCAACTAATCTTCTCTATCAATTCTACCCTATCATATCCCAATCTCTTTCAAAAAGCATATCCTTTTTAAAATTAGTCCTACACCCTTTTCTATCCTATCCTTTTTGAAAAAAATTACTAATCATCATCATACCACCTATTCAAGAAAAGAAAAAAAAATTCGACATTACACCATCATCTTTTCCAAATAAAAGATAAAACAAGGGGTCTCTATCAAAAACGAATTTCGAAAATTCTAAGCCTAGTCCAAATACCTCTAATCTAATCCAATCAACCCAATCCCAATCCATTTGCATTCGTTCTGGGCCCATCTAAGCTTGAGTCCATACATTCATATTAGGCCCATTTGAGTTCATGCATTCACACTAAGCCCACTTGCATTACAACCAATCTTAGGCCCAATCTAAGTATCATCTCAGCTATTCCAATCTAAGTCTAATCCTAATCCAATAAAAAATTTAGGTCCATTTAGGCCCAATTCATAGCCTAGGTCTAGTTTATATCTCTATGTAAACCCTAGTCAAGTCTTAGGACTATAAAAGCCCAATTCATACCCTATGTCTAGTTTACATCTCCATGTAAGTCCTAGTCAAGTCCTCATGCTATAAAAGCCCAATCCTATGTCTAGTTTGCATCTCTATGTAAGCCCTAATCAACTCTTAGGACTATAAAAGCCCAATTCATACCCTAGGTCTAGTTTCATCTCCATGTAAGCCCTAGTCAAGTCTTTAGACTATAAAAGCCCAATCCTATGTCTAGTTTGCATCTTTATGTAAGCCCTAGTTAAATCCAATTCCAAACCCATATAGGACGAAGTCCAAACTCTAAACCATTAATCTTTTGGTCTAGTTTGCTTGCTCTAAATGTTAGTTTAAAGTATAGCCACCCTTAGGTATAGCTTGCTTATTCTAAATATAAGTTCAAAGTCTAGCCTTCCTTATTGCCTAACCTACTTACTCTCCCAAAAGTTAAAAGTCTAGTTACCCTTAGGCCTAGCCTGCTTATTCTAAATATAAGTTCAAAGTCTAGCCTTCCTTGTTTCCTAGCCAGCTTACTCACCCGTAAGTTCAAAGTCTAGTCACCTTTAGGTTTAGCATACTTACTCTAAATGTAAGTTCAAAGTCTAGCCTTCCCTATCACATAGCCTGCTTACTCTCCCGTAAGCTCAAAGTCTAGTATTCCCGAAAGTCCACATAGACAATCTTCTGTGAGCCTAGTCTGCTTACTCTTCGTAAGTTCAAAATCTAGTACTCCCTAAAGTCCACATAGGCAATCTTCTTTGATTCTAGTCTGCTTACTCACTCGTAAGTTCAAAGTCTAGCATTCCTTATCATCATCAAAGCCCAATCATTGAGTCCAATCTGCTTGCATAGTCAAGTCCAGTTCAGTCCATGTATGCATATGCATATAGTTAGGCCCATGTCAACATCATGGTCAAGCCCATACTAGTCCAAAACCATACTCATTTACAACCTCAATTTCTAATCATTTTCCATTTCCATTTCCCATTTCCCATTTCCCATTTCCCATTTCCCATTTCCCATTTCCCATTTTCATTTTCTATTTTTATTTTCCATTTGCCATTTGCCATTTCCCATTTCCATTTCTCATTTCCATTTCATGTTTCAAAAATCATTTCTTAAAACTTACAACTGATGTCCACTCGATTCTGTTCATGACCGGTTGAGAGATTACAACATTAGGAAGGCCTAATGGAGGATAAAAAAGGTGAGTCCACTCAAAATCTCATCAAGTGCACTATCACCACCCCGACTTCATTTAGAGTCATGAAGATTATTTTTTATCGCCTTCACAATAGAGGTGTGATAACTTCTATTGGGTTTACTTCGAACCCTACACCTGAAAGAAAAAATCCAAACAATGAAACCTAAACTTCTACGGCAA
The DNA here is from genome assembly GCA_947646795.1 of Beta lomatogona. Taxonomy (NCBI): domain Eukaryota; kingdom Viridiplantae; phylum Streptophyta; class Magnoliopsida; order Caryophyllales; family Amaranthaceae; genus Beta; species Beta lomatogona. The sequence goes on along the minus strand of CANSNZ010001204.1, from coordinate 841,290 downwards.
ATTCCAACTGACATTTAGTGTCAAATACCATCAATGTGTTGCGAAACATGGTTGATGACAATAGAATTATAATACTTGCTACGATGAGAATATGCATGACCAACAACCCCTTCCACAATGTATTCACAATTCAAAGGCTTAGCCTTTTATCTGGTTTCCTAGGATGAGTCAGAGCGTCCTTACCCTAAGCTATTTTTGTTCTTTCCCATCGAGTCTATGTCACTATAGGACTTCATCTATTATAGCCTTTCCACTTTCATTTCATTTTATTTTTTTATTTTTCATTGGCCTTTCACTGTCACTTATGCTTCGAGTTCGATGATGAAACTCAAATCAAATTGTTTCTAATGAGCTTAATTAATAGAAATGATAAAAAATTAAAAAACAAAATTGAAAAATGAAAAATGGACATACTTTGGATTATGAGTTGTTTCTCTCTTCCCTCCATCATTTCCAAGAGCCATCATCCTCATAAACTATTATTTCCAAGATCCTTAGCCATATAGCCTTCAAACCTTCCAATATCCATAACCAAAAAAAAATTGTGTGCAAGCCTCGTACATAAAAAAAAAAAGACAATGCCAGGCAAAACCAAAAAAATATGAAAAAAATCCAAAGTGCGAAAAAAAGCAAAAGCAAAAGAAAACGCACAGGACAAAAAGAAAAAAATGCAAAAAGAAAAAGCCAAAGGCAAAAGAAAGTACAAATCAAGCTAGAGGACTTGCACACAAGTTCTACCCCTCATTCAAATCCTTCAATCCATCAAACCCTTGACCCATATAATCCAAACCTATGATGCTACCTTATCCCAACCCATTAAACCTTTATCAAAACCTCAAGCCTTAAACCATTCAACCTTTCATCAACCTTAACTCCTTCAAGGTATGTCCAAGCCCGCTAGGTTGAGAACCAGAAATGGCGGCCTAGGTAAAAGTTAGGGCACAAAAAAAAAATCATATCAGGAACTACGAATGGTCTGGTACCGCAAAGATACGTAGGAATCCTCATCTCGAGGTCCGACCGCTTCAATAAAATAAAACTAGTATTTTTTGCACGCGATGCGTGCGTGACATCGTGTGTAAGTGATTTTGGTGTAAGTTTTAGTTGTCATTCAAGTAATATCGCTCTATTTTTTGTTTTTACTGGTGCAGATGTAAGATGTAACTGCTTTGCAGTTGTAGGGATTCTTATTCTTTTCCCTTTTTAAAAAAATGAGAGAATTCAATTAGTAATATTATTTGTTTATTAGGGGTATTTTGGGTAAGAAAGGTGAACACCAAAAGGTCAGGAGTTTCCATATATAATAGAGATTCAGATACCATTACGACTTTTTAAAAAAAGAATGTGATAAAGCTAAGTTTGTGTTTTTAAGCGTATTTTTTTCTCTTTTTATGGACATCAATTTATGGAGAATTGTTTTACAAAAATAGAGAAACAAATATTATAAATACTTTTTTAGAAAAAACTAAACAATGCAAAAATTTCCAACCTCTGGATCAGTCTTATTAAGCAAATTTTATGTAACCATTTTTTGAGGTCATACCTAACTAATGACTAAAATCATTCAATGGGTCATTAAGGTCACTCACTGCATAGTCATTAGTCATTACCTGTTTAGTATTTCCCCTCTCTCTTAAACTCTTCAGCTAAAAAATCTCATCTTCCTAAAATCATCAAACCCATCTCCTGACTCCTTCCTACCACCGCCACAACCACCCACCTTCAACCTTTGAATTTATCCCAAAAAAACCCTACAAATCACATCTCAATTACTCATTCTATCGCATCTTTAATTTGGATTAGGCTCTTTCGTTCTGTCTCGCGTCACTCCATTCGATTACCACATTCACCCACCACAACAACCACCTTCCACCACCATCAGCACCTCATCACAACCACATTCGACTACCTCATACTCGACTACCACATTTTCTCTCTCCTCGTGTTTCTTAGTTTCTTTCTCTTTCTCTCTTAAGTATCCCCATTTTCTCTCTCCTCCGTCGTCACCGCCGACGCTTCTGGCGTATGTCCGCATCTTTTTTACCCCTCTTTATCTCCCCACTTTAAAAATCACAATATAAATGTTTCACTGGAAAATAACCGTTTACACAAAAAAAGGAGAACTTTTATTTGTTCCCGAATAATCAGAGGAGAGAGGAGTGGGTTTAGACTAAAAAAATTCTGGTTTATTGCTATATTAGGTTTTTTTTTAATTGATATAAAGTTGGGAATTTGGGATGTTGAAGAACATTCGATGATTTATGTTTATGGGTATTTGATTCAAACAGGGGGAAACGAATGTGGAGAGAAGTCTTGTTTTGGTCTTCAAATGCTATTAGACTTGAAACTGGGTCCAATGCATACTATTATGGGCATTTGGTTAATGGTCCTTTGATTAGCAAATTAGACTTGAATTGGCAAGAATGTTGTGCGCATTGTATTGGTGCAGTATTATACCCTATCTACATACTGTGCAATTTATTTAGAAAAGGTAAGAATCCCTTGCTATTCTTGGTTTGGCTGGTAAATGTTTTTCTCAATGTTGAACTTAAATCAACTTGCTTTTTTTCTAATTTATTTCGTTTTACTTGCAACTACATCTTACTTCCATTTCATTTCTTTCACATAAGTACATTCAATTTATGTAAAAACATACCTTTTTCTCATTTTCCTGATTGAACGTGCAAATGATTTGCTTGTTGCTTTTTAAGGTCTGTGGTGGTTCAATTATCCTTGACTCCATAATTAGAATCACAAAAAAATAAGATGCTAGACGTTATATGTACAGGGATTATGGGAAAATCAAATGGACTTATGCTTTATAATTACCTAATGTCGATTTCAGTTTTAAATTGTGTAGAGGCGTGGAAGAGGATGAACAGAATAGTTGCAGTGTAATTGAAGGCTTGGAAGAGTAAGTGGAAGAAGATGGAGCAGAAATAGAGAAAAAACTGTCGTCTTTTGTTTTTGTTTGTTTGGTTTTTTTTTTCTTAATTTATTGGTACACTGAAGTAACTACTTCAGTTAGTGGCAGTTTCTTAGGATTTAGGAATCGTATTCCCCATTTTTTTTTCTGAGTGTTTTTTTAAAAAAATTTATTTATTGATTGGTTGGATTTGTAAAATGTGTGGGTAGTTGGGGGTATTTAGGTAATTAAGGGTGGACACCAAAGGTCATGAGTTCACATATAGAATAAAGATAATCAAGGTCTAATGATTTGACTTTCTAGAATTCAGAAGCATACTTTTTTCTAGATCCCGACATAGACTCGAGTCTGAACCTAGCCACGTCAAAGTGCTTTTCCACCTACATTTATTTAAGTCAAATATTAAACCCTTTTAATTTTCAATCCAAACTCTCCTTGTCTGTGAAGTACTCTCCGATAATTCCATGGTCTCTGGCGACATTTGACTTCGCCTGTATCAACTCCCCAAAGAAGAATCCCTAGTGAAGAACTCTGAATGCTCAATACAGATCAATTACATTCCAATCTACGCTCGAAACGCCTAATTCAAGACAAGCTTACCCAAAGTAGGGGATTCCTGTATATTTGGTGGTTCCTCCAAATCAAACTCCCAGTAGTTGTAATCTGCATATCTCATTTGCGGACCCCGATTCATTACAAAAGTAGTTTACAAAAATTTATCTATCTCTTTCTAATCAATCCACCTCGCTATACCTATCCAGATTTCCCAACCATGCAAAACCCTGACCTTGCATTACATTTCATCTTTCCTAGCCTTTGCATAACTCTAACTTTGCATGACATTTCCTTCATTCTGTCTATCCATCCTTAGCTTTGCATAGCCCTGATCCTTGCATAGCATCTCGTGCATCCTTAAAGAGTCTAAGTTTGCATCCTTGCATCAATATGCGCTCAATTATCTGAGTTGTTTTCACCTATCTGCTAACAACTTCTCTTGCAGGTAATCAGATTACTTGTATTTATCGTCTTGCAGACTAAATTTGTTTTGCAGAAACAGGCGATATATAGATCAGTTCTAAACTGCAGAGCTTTTACAATCATTCTCCGTCTCGACATTGTATACTTTGAGTTTCGGTTTCCTGAACCTCAGTCAAAGTGGGGGCTCCTGTAGATACAAAATCATGTCTCCCCATTGAGTACTCAACGATGTAACATACCGTCGTCCTAATTGGTTTGGTCCAAAGGAAGAGCAGTTGAACGAGCTAAGCCCAAAAGCATTTCAAAAATATAAAGTCTATTTATTATATCCAAGCTCAATTTTAAAGGTCCAATTAATTATTTCTGATAATTAATTTTATTTTTAATGATTCTTGATAAATTTTAAGAATATTTAGAAGAACAAATTATTATTCCTAAAGAAAGCTGGTTTCGGATTTCGAAGGATAGATTTTAATTAAAGGATAAAAAAATCTTAAAACAATTATAAAAAGTCGACCATAAAGCAAGTGCGTGTGCACATCAAAGCTGTGCGGCTGGTGCACAGGTTGTGCGTCAAGCGCAAAGCGGTGCACCAGGAGCACAGTTTTATTTTATCTTTTCGATTCGTTTTCGTTTCCTTTGCCTATAAATACCTCATTTCCTTGAACAACTCTACACAATGCTTTCCTACAACTTCTACACATACTCTCCTATACTCAAACTCATATTCAAACACATTTAAATACATTCAAACACATTCATTCCTTCTAATTTCTTATTTTAAGCTTCAAGATTGCTCATCCTGAAGATCGTTGCATAAGCCCCGGGCGGCAAATGTATAGTTCCTGAGGGTCAATTCCAGTTTAATTCTAATTTTACTAACAATCTACTTGTCATGATGTAGATCTTCAAAGAATTAAAGCTATACTATACATTCTTCCCTAATCTCTATTCTTTTTATATTTCTTTTTTATATACATATGCATGATTATATGTTTAACGCTTCCATCATCTACATGTTTATTATTGTTAATCAATGACCTAAAGAACTGTTCTAACATTAAATTTAGTTAATTTGGACAACCTGTTGGGTTCCCTGTAATTTGATTGCATAATAACATGTCACCATAAATTAGTCTTTTGTTTGTTTAACTAACCAACATAGATTAATTATACATTGTATTAAAACGTTGCTTGGTCATTTAATTTTATAAAACATGACATGAATCGATATTAAGTAGAGGCCATCAATGGGTGAATAATTTGATTCATGATCTTATTCAACCCTCACCCCCGAACTCAATATGTGGTTCATTAACCATTAATGGAGTCATGATGGGTAAATCTACATTGGATAAGTCCCTAAGTTGTCCTTATGATTTCGCAATATCCTATTAGGTTTATGAATCTTCCTTTAAAGACTTGTTGGCGACTTCAAAACGTTTTTAATAAAACATTTACAGTAAAGTAATCAAATACGCGCTCACACTGCATAGGCGAAATAAAATCACGCCTACAGTACTGCTAATCCAACTGTACTGTATAATAAAATATCCATTATTAATCTCAATGAACTTCCAAGAAGTATAAACTAACTTCCAACATTCCATCTACATAATCCTTAGTCTAATACAAATACCAAATTTATAAATTGATACTTACAAACTAAGAGACAACTAAACTTAATAAATGCGGCTCAATTCATAAACTGATTTGTATGATGTAACCAATTCACAATCATTAATCTCAACAAGCTCTACAATAATACCAATTAGATTGAAATCACAATTAATAGAAATTCACACTGAACCCACAAAGAAGACTCCTACAGAAGTTTGAATTTAAAACCTTAACAAAATCGTATCACCCTTTTACAATCTCATAACAAAATATAGAACCAAACTATTAGTAAAAATCATCCGACAACAAAGCTCATGTAAATATAATTTCTGTTTATACACTACTGCATATTTGGTCAAAAGTATCACCCCAAAAGTGTTATCTAAAGGCCTAAAATGTTGCTTTAGGCAATAGGTAGCACTTTTATAAGTGAAACATCTGCCCGTGCTACCTATTCTCTAAGGTAACACTTTCCAATACTAATGTTTCACTTTCTCAAGTGTTACTCCAAATTATGTATTGTAATACTTTTTTTAACTAATGTAGCAATTTTATAGTGTTACCCATAGTTTTATGTAACACTTTTTCATCTATAGTAGCATTTTCTACGTCATCTCTTGAATTATAGTAACATTTTATTAGATGTTATGGATCATTTTAAGTCAACATATGTAACACTTATATTAGATATTAAGCAACACTTTTTGTTAGCTAGCTTGATAGTAAAACTTCTATTTCACATGTCTTATAGTAACATTTTTAAATTTGTCGGCTCACATACAATGATAATGATACTAAAACTTACAAACATAATAACAAAGGGGAATTCGAATGATATTATAAATATAAATGAGTACATATACTCAAATGTTATTGTAAAGAATGAGCCAAAGTGTAGTATTCATCAATTGAAAATATATTTATTGCGTTCAAAATATATATAGTTGATGAAAATCCAGTCATAATATATATCTCTCTCCCAAAATAAACCTAAATCAATCTTATATTCTTTCTTTCGTCTTCAATCCCATCGCCCTACCCATGCATGCTTGTTTCTTGAAAAATGATGCCTATTTGCTACTCTAATCCATTATCTTCATCATCCTATAGTAGGAAAAATAAATATTCAAAGTCTTACACAGTATATGCATAACATGAGCATAAGATGAGTAACAATTACTGCTTTAACTTGATTCAGAGTTGGTCCTCCAAGAATAAGATTGTAGACTGTTAAATCTCTGACGACTAGGAACTTGATGAACAGAGTTCGGGAGATATCCTTCTCTCCTACTCGGACCGGCAAAGTAACCGTCCCCATAGGATGAATGACTCCTCCCTCAATGCTAGTGGAAAAAAGCTCATCGGATCCGGTCAAAATCGGGCTTACAGATCCGGTTTTAGGGATCGGTTGGGCTCGCATCAGTTGGATCAGTTACCTAGGAATCGATTTGGTTTTCACCAAGAACTAGACTAATTGATACATTAACTGGTCAGGTTTATGGTGAAAACCGGATCGATTCCTAAGGTAACTGATTCGGTTTCCAACAAAGAACCGGATCAGTTTTTGAAGGGTAAGAAAAAAAAATTGGCCACACAATCTCAGCTACGCCACATAAGCATTCCAAATCAGACGAAATGAAACTAAATTCAACCCAAATCAGACGAAACGAAACTAACAAAAGCATTATAATTTACCCAAATTACGAATTCAACCAAACTAACAAGAAAATGAAGCTAAATTGACGAAATCACATCACAATTACAACGAAAATATAATCAAAAATAAAAAAAATTACCAGAAAAAGAAAACGAAAATCAATTGAGAGAAACGAAAAATAAAAAATACCCTAAAACTAAGAGAAACGAAAACTAAAAACTAATATCTGAAAAACCCTAAAAAACTAAGAGAAACGAAAACTAAAAAAACGAACAAAACAAGATATGACTACATACATCTTGAAAGTAATATAGATAATGAAATGAAATTATAAACTTAAACCTAAGAGAAACATAACAAGATATGGAAAAACCTAGATCAGAAATGATAAACTTGCGTTCCGAAACAAGATCTAAATATTCCGGTTTCGTTGCATTTTAAATTCGGTGAAGGAAACCCAACGAAACGCACGAAGAGATGATGGAGATCTGAAACGCACGAAGAGATGGTGGAGATGATGGAGATTTGCGTGTTTCATTTTGTTTGAAATCCTGTGAAGGAAATCCGGAGATGATGAACGATGCACAAATTGCTCTATTTCGTTGCCTTTGAAATGTCGGTGAAGTAAATCCGGCGAGTATTGAGGAGAGAGGAAGAAATCCAGTGAAGGATTGCGTGGATGGTGGTGGCGTGGGTAGGAGAGAGGGTTGGTGGCGTGGGTAGGAGAGAGGGGTGGTGGCTTGGGTAGGAGAGAGAATAGAGAGAGTTAGGGTTTGAGGATTGAGAAGAGAGTTGGGTTTTGAGGAGGAAAAGAAATGGCGTTGCGTGCTGGCCCAAGTATTTTATTTGGCCCAAAAGTAACTAATCCTATTATTTGGGCCTTGATCGGATCAGTTACTTGACGACATGATTGAGGCAACGATAAGGCTGGCCCAACAAATTTAACTAATCCGGTTTGGGCCTTGACCGGATCAGTTGACTTTAGTTGATCAGGTTTGGGCCCAACCGGATTAGTTATCTTGTGACAGATCCGCTTTTTCCCACTAATGCAAACCCAATGATGGGGTGATGAACGGGAACCAAGTTCTTCTCAGCAAACTTCAATCTAGACAAGCAATATGCACTGATGATGTCCATCGAACTTCCAGTGTCAATCAAAATCCTTCTCACTCTTAGATTTGCTATCTTCATTTCTACAACTAGAGGGTCATCATGAGGGGTGTTCAATTTCCCCCGTTCTTCCTTATTGAACACTACCTTTGTCTGTTCAGTTAACAAAACTTGGTCGAGCTCCCGGAGATAGTTTTTGTGTCCCCGATTGGTAGGTCCTCCAACTACAAACCCGCCTGAAATGACTAGGACAACATCTTCGTCGGTGCTTTCACTCTCCTTCTTTTTGCTTTGACGATCATCCTTGTTCTGAAACTTCCTTCCCCCTTGGGGGAAAAAATGAGTTCATCTTTCCTCGCCTAGCCAAATCCTCTATGGCCCTCTTAAGATGTTTACATTCATTAGTCTCATGTCCGCAGTCCTTATGGAAATAACAATACTTGCTTTTATCCCTGTTTCTATAGGGAGTTTTCATCTCAGCTGGAGCTTTGAGCTCATATTGATCATTTATCTCCATAAGAATGGAATACTAATCTTTGCTGAATTTTATAAGGTCGGCTGAAGCTTCTGACTCTTTTCTCTTTCCTCGTTTGGACGAGGTAGTTGTGGAGGTTACTACCCAAGTCTCAGCCTTCTTAGGGTTGTTCTTTTTTGCCTCCTCAGCCTTTTTAGACTCGGGGTACTTAGCCTCGGCACAAACTTCAGTAGAATGTATAAAGGCCTTAGCCTCCTTCAGGGCTTCTGTAAGACTAGTGATTTTCTTCTTGACAAGATCAAACTTAAAACTCCCTGGATGTAGCCCTTTGATAAAGGCATCAAAGGCCACTCCAGCATTAAGATCTAGGATCTGCAAAGCTTCTAGATTGAACCTCTTAACAAAACTCCGAAGAGCTTCCTTTGGACCTTAAATGACCTTTCCCAAATGCATGCTAGCCTTTTGTTCTTGCCGATTAGCTACAAAATGACTTGTAAATAAGTAACTGAGTTCAGTGAAATTGTTGATTGAGTTGGAGGGAAGATTGTTAAACCATTTTTGAGCGACTCCCTTCAGCGTAGCACGAAATTTTTTGCACCAAGTAGCATCACCTACTGCTTGAACATACATTTGATGCTTGTAAGTGGAAAGATGATCGTCAGGATTAGTCGTTTCATCAAATGGCTCAATTGTAGGGAGTTTAACCTTCCGGAAAAGGGGAGCCTCCATGATCCTGGCGAAGTAAGGAGTTGGCCAGTTGATACAGAGGGCTCCCAGCTGCCCTTCGATGGGTATGAACTCCTTACGGTACTCCTTCCAAACAGGATTAGATGAGGTGTTTGTTGTAGCTGCACGTTGATAGACCATCGGTTGCACCACTGTTTTCTCTCGCCTCGGACGAACAGGGAAGGACCAAGACTTCTTCCTTCTGTCCGAGAATGTATCTTCAAGGGTGGGTCTCCTGAATATGATGTAGACCCTGTTGCCGATCGTTGTAATGCAGCAGCTTTCTTTGCTTCAAGATATTCCCGAGCATCTGTTTCCATCCGATGCCCATTCGGACGCAGGTCATCCTATGACCTAACCACCAGGTTCCAGTCCATCTTCCTTCGTTGTTCACTATATGCTGGTTGTTTCTCTCTGGCTGTCCTTCTTGAAACTTCTGGAAGAGTAGGTCGACTTGGACCTGCAACATTCTCCTGAGAGCGTCCCCAGAGAGGAGCTGGGTTGGGAGCAGCCGGCTCTGGATTCACTTGAAAAAACAGCATATTGTTCTTGATGTGTTTCTGGACGACTGCTGCCATCTTGGTCTAGAATTAGGCCCTGTTCTTTTGGACTTATTTTCAGCAAAAATAAGTAAAAATAAGTTCAGTTCAGCAAAAATAAGTTCAGTTCAGCAAAAATAAGTAAAAATAAGTTCAGTTCAGCAAAAATAAGTAAAAATAAGTTCAGTTCAGCAAAAATAAGTTCAGTTCAGCCAAAATAAGTTCAGTTCAGCAAAAATAAGTTCAGTTCAGCCAAAATAAGTTCAGTTCAGCAAAATAAGTTTAGTCTTGTCTAATTTTGTAATTATTATTTTTGTTTTCAATATTACTATTACTATTGTTATTATTATTATTAATATTATAATTAAAATAACGATGAATTTGTATTTTTTATTTATTATTTAGTATTTATTATTTATTAATTATTATTATATTTATTATCTAGTATTTATTATTTATTATTTATTATTATTATTATTATTATTCTAATTATTTATTTATTATTATTATTATTATTATTTTTATTATTATTTATTTTTTATTATTATTTTATTATTTTATTATTTATTATTTATCATTTATTATTATTATTATTATTATTATTATTATTATTATTATTATTATTATTATAATTATTATTATTTATTATTTATTATTTACTATTTATTATTTATTATTATTTATTTTTTATTTGTTTATTATTTATTATTTATATTTATTATTATTTATTATTTATTATTATTATTTATTATTATTTATTATTATTATTATTTATTATTATTATTATTTAATATTATTTTTTATTATTTTTTATTTTTTATTTTTTATTTTTTTTTTATTTTTTATTATTATTTTTTATTATTTATTATTTATTATTTATTATTATTAATATTATTTTTTATGATTTATTATTTTTTATTTATTATTATTAATATTATTTTTTATTATTTATGATTTATTATTTTTTATTATTATTATTTTTTATTTATTACTATTATTTATTATTATTTATTATTATTATTATTTATTATTTATTATTTATTATTATTGAGAATCAAGCAGCTTTTTCCTTCTATATGTTCTTGGAGAGGCTTGTGCAAGCGATGTCGGTGCTCCGTTCTCCGAACCTGCAGCAATGAAAACCAATCCAAGAGGTTTGGGTGGTGGTTCCCCCTCCGAAGCTTAAGTCAGTTTAGGTATGGAATCAGGTTTAGAGATAGAGAGATAAAGGGAAAGTATTTTAGCATAGTAATGGCATAATATTCAATGATCTACCTTTTACCTGATTTTGAGGGGACTATGTATAATGTTTGGAATCTGAAAGGCGCCATTTGATGTCACCCTATAATGGGGCCATTTGATGTCACCCTATAATTGGCCATTTGATGTCACCCTATAATGGGGCCATTTGATTGGCTAAGCAATTAGAATTTAACACGTGGCATACAATGATTGGAGGCTGAATTTTAACTAATCATATGCAACCGCATTTTGGGAATTGGGCTTTGTTTATTCCTTCTGTCCAAAAGTGGGCCTAAAACACTAGAGGGATGAAACCCTTTAAAAATCCAAGTTTCCCTCCAATTTCAAGGACACGTGGAGGTCTCTGATTGGGCCATGTATCCGCTCTTCAGCCCTTCATTTTTAGGTCACAACAAATAGTACTTCAATTAATTTTTTAATTGAAATTCATTGATCATTGACTATTTGGACCTTATTGGAACTTATTGGACTTGATTAGACCTTTTTGGACCTGATTGGAACTTATTGCACCTGATTGGACCTTATTGGAACTTATTGACCTAATTGGACCTGATTGGACCTGATTGAAACTTATCTGAACTGAACTAAACTAAACTAAACTGAACTAATTGGACCTGAAACTTAATTGACTTTAATTAAAACATATATTAGACCAATTGTCCAAATCATTATAGTACTATGCAAGTCTTTCAAAAGAACAAAGGAGATGAATATGCTCAATACTTGGTTCGCAAAATTAACAACCTAAGATTGCAAAATTATGATTCTTGAACAATACGAAAGCACTAGCTATATATCTTACTCCAAAACAAACAAAGCAATTTAATTTATGAAGAAAAAATGAAAAATGACATTCCCTAATAATCTTGTGAATTCTAGTTTATGACTTAACCAATTTGATAGTGATACTAAGTAAATTGGCTTACCTTGCTCAAGTAAATTGGCTTGGCTTGCTCAAAACCAATTCAAATCTTTTTTTTTTTATTTGAGGAGGAAGATAAGTTTGAACTCTACTTTGCTATAAGAATCTTAAGGAATTAAAAGGATTTCATAAAGGTTGTGTTTATTGCTTTTGTGTAAAACTTGCTTATGTACAAACTACTGAGGCGAAGAGCTCTTATATAGAGCTTCAGGGCATCAGATAAGGTAAAGGAATCACGTTTCCTTTTCCTTTTTTGAAAAGTAAAAACAATAAAGACTTCTCTTTTCTACAAGAGTGGTCGAAAATAAAGATGCTTAAAGTAAAAGCACTAAACATGGGTAATGACTCATTGTCTTTAAAAAGTAACTTATTACTAACTGACAAAACTAAGGCGGTTGTGGGTCCCTCCTTTGTTTCATCTACTGTTGTTGATTAATCATGTAGATCTCTTTCCTGAACCATTTCTTCTAATAGGGAGTTATCGCCATGATCTTCATCACTATCTTCTTCCATGGTGAAAACTTTTGTATCGTTAATATTATATCCATGAAAAGGGATATTAATCTAAAAATTATCTGGTCCCCAAATCTTAAAGGTTTTGCCTTCTGCAAGGAAGATCATTGCAATGGCTCCTCCTTGTCTGTGATTAGGGGGTCTTAACATTAATTCTCTATAGAAAACTTCATCTTTTACAAACTTGAAATTACTTGGTGGAATTTCATCAAGTTTCCATGGTGGATTAATGTAGATGTAATGAAGTGCTGGTTCTTCTAGTAATCCTTTTGTAACTGGGATCTTGCTGTTGAACTCAATTATTAACTCTTGATTGTTACAAGAGTGAAGATATCTCTTAACACATGTCTCGAATTTTAATCCAAAACTATCAGGGATCTGTTCTGGATGGTCTATAGTTAGGCTGCTCAACATGTCGTAGTCATAGAATTCAATAATCTCATAGCGACTTAGATGAGTTCGTCTGACATCAATATGAATCTTGAAAAGGCCTGTTTCAACTGTTTTTCTTCCTTCAAAACTAGGAAGACTGTAATTTAACAAGTCTTGCCATACTTTGTTACCTGGTAAAGCTCCGTCTTGGGTCAAATTATGAATGGCACTAAGTTTTTTCTTGTAGTCTAATGAGCTTCTGGATAAAGCCCTCAATATATTTTTGTTCTATGATAAGTTCAGCTTCTGGGAAATTCTAAAACAAGGGATTTAAAGTGGAAAGAGTTGTTTGTGGTCTTTTTAAGCTTATCATAAGCTGTTCATAGGTTAGGTTTTTGTGACTGGATTTGAGAGTGTTTTTAAAGGCTTCTAAAATATCCTTTAGGTAGGTTAATTCTGTGTTTTTGGATTCTAACTCAATGGTTAGGCTTTGATTTGTTTGGAGGATGTTTTGGTTGTGTTTAGAAATCAGACTTATAGTTTGTTGTTGGTATTCAAATTTGTTGTGGAGGTCAAGGAATTCGCTTTGGAGAAAAGCAATTTTTTCTTCTTTTTCATGTAACAGACTGTTTCTATTATTAGAAATTTTCTGCTGTAAGGCCATTGCTCTTGAATTCAATGGTCTTTGTATGCTATGTTTTGACTCAGAGCCTGTATCTATCTGAGTTAAAATCTCAGGATGTATATAAAAATTTATGCCCAAATGGGCTTTGGCAAAGTCTGCGGCATCACCAAAAGAGTGAAAGCCTCGAAAAACAGGTTTTCTAAAGTCTTTTGTTCCTGTACCTCATGCCATGATCTAAAAATTCCTGTTTTCTAACCATGGATGATAACATAAAAACTGTAATTTTTGGAGAGGGGTTTCTCCAGTATTTTTGGAAAATAGAAAGCAAGACAATTTAATATTAATAACTTGTGCTTGCTTGCCATAGGATCTGCTTTTAATTCCCATATGTTATTACATAGGGCCTGTTGAGATTTATCTAGCTCAATTCCTCTTAGGGGATTGAATCCTCTTGTAGGTTTGCTGTAAAGTTTAAATTTTCCAAAGGTAAATTCCTCTGCCTTGGAACCTAAACTGCTACTGGATTCTTTGCTGTTCATCTTCCGTTATGTTTCTTACAGTATCTTTCGTTGTCAAGAACACGAGACAAACAGTCAGCTAAATTATTATTCTGTCCCTTAATATGTTCAAAGGTTATTTTATAACCATTTCCTAAAATTAATTCTTGGAAATTAATCCATCTTTTATCGTTCACTTTTTTGCTATTCTCGTTCTTTATAAATTTTACAATGGCTTCACAATCTGTTCTTACTGTAACTTCTCTGTCTAGGTGTATCTTAAATTTTTCTAGGGCATTAATTACTGCATGTATTTCATAATCAATAGAGGTCCAATTTGTACTTGGTCGAAAATTACCACTAGCATAACCTGCTAATTTTTCTGTTGTTTTGTTAGAATATTTGGAGGGTTTAGAGATAAGGATTGTTCCCCATCCTTCTTTACTCCCGTCCGTTTCTATAATTATATAATATGTTGTTAGGGGTAACTCTAAGGGTTGTAAATCCTTAACTCTTTCTTTGATACTTTGGACTAGAGCTACATCTTCTTTATTGAAGTATTTTTAACCATTTTTTGAGATTTTTCCATCACTAGTGGAAAAAAACGGAAGGGCTGTGGTCAAAACAACCCTTAGGGATACGTTTTTTGCTAGCAGCCCTTCACAACGAAGGGCTGCGTGGAAGGGCTGCGGTTTTGGGTCTAGACCGCAGCCCATCTATGTGTGAAGGACTGTGGTCAAGACCCAAAACCGCAGCCCTTCGTATTCGGAATTTTTTTTAAAAAAAAAATTCAGCACCCCCACCCCACCCCAGGCCCTGCTAGCCCTGCACCCCCACCCCCCCCCCCGCTGCACTCCCCGCACCCCCACCCACACCCCACACCCCACCCCACCCTCTGCCATCCCCAACCCCCCGCTACCAGCCACCCCAAGACCCCACCAGCCCCCCCTAGCCCAACCCCAAGACCCCGACCTTGCACCCCACCGTGGCAGCCCCCCCCGCCCAACACCTCCCTTCGACACAAAAAAAACCGATCGAATTGCAACATATCACAAGTTTTTCAACGTAATAATTAACTTTAAATATATATTTAATAATGTAAAAAGTGTACATAGAATTGATATATACCAACTATCTAATTATATCACGAAATCCACAAAAATGTATCATAAGCAAGCATCAGAAAGGTAGGTCGCCAACTTATCCCGAACTTTATTTAATTCCTCTATGGTGAAGGCCCTCAAACTTGTTGTGTTATTCATATAAACCTTGCAAAACAACCAAGGAATAAACACATAATATAAGAATTCAATCATTTACCGTAGTTAATAGTAAAAAAATGACATATACCTTCCCGAAATTAAATGCAAGTGTAAAACTCTACACACTAGTTATATTATACCTATATTATCATGTTCAAAAATAAATTGGAGTTAAATGACTCGAGAAATAGGAATTGGACGCGAAAAGACGAAAATAGGCCTAAAATCACATTTACGTTCCCGAAATTCAACCAACAACAAATGCAAGCCTAAAAATCTACACAATAGTTACCTTATACCTCATATTATCATGTTCAAAAAGAATTTGGGGTTAAATGACTCGATAAGTACGAATTGGAAGTGAAAAGGCTAAAATAGGTCTAAAATGACATTTACGTTCCCGAAATTCAACCAACAACAAATGCAAGCCTAAAAACCTACACAATAGTTACATTATATCTCATATTATCATGTTGAAAAATATTTTGGGGTTAAATGACTCGATAGGTACGAATTGGACACGAAAAGGCGAAAGTAGGCGTAAAATGACTTTTTCATTCCCTAAATTCAACCAACAACAAATGCAAGCCTAAAAATATACACACTGGTTATTATACCTCATATTTATATGAAATGCATCAAAGTACCATGTTTTAGGGTAGAATGGGGTCATTTTTTTCAATTATGCATGTGCTACTTTTTTTTCTAAACCAATTAGTACCTATTACCAATCGATCTAATCTAAACTAACATATACTAATAAGTAACATACCTTTTGAAGATTATCGACGTTAGTGCAATGCTTGACAATATCGAACATGTACCTAAGCACGTAATAGCCACATGCAAGTCCATCATCTTGTTGCGGACACTAAATGTTCACCAAAGGATGCATCCAATGACATTCATGTTAGATATGTAGTATGTGGCGAAAAGTGTTTCTATATAAGGACAAACAAATTAGTCATGTTACCTCGACTGATATCCAAGCAGGAGCTTTTGGTGCTCGAAGTCCTGTTGCACTAATATGCTTCATCGCACTACATCAATACATTATTATAAGATTAGATGTACTAACTATTTAAATATATATAAAGATGATGAATAAAGCATGTGTAATTATTAATAAGTGCGCATATAGTTAGTTTCGATTAGGCTACCTATTTAACAATGATTTGATTAGTAAGGACCGTGGTGTTTGTCGACGCAAAGAATCAAAGTGGTAGACTTCGTTACGTGACAAACATATCGCAAGCAGTGTCCAATGAGCCCTACAACAAGAAAATGTAGTTATTATTAATCATAGAACAATTACGAGGTGAATTTAATTATCGAAAGAAAAGAAAAGCGGGTTTAACAAGCATACTGTTCAATATACGGGACAAGGATGATCTGATGATATCCTAAACGAGATGATGCTTTCAAACTCATAGCGAGATACTCTTTCACTTCGGCTTTGTTTTTTAAGCAATTGACATCTCGTATTATGTTTGGACATAACCAACCAAACATTGACTCACTTGATGTTGCAATCAATTCATTGTATAATAACCTGAGAAATCATATTGATTAAAAGTAAACTTACTTATTATGGAAGTTGAATTGAAAACTACTACTTAAGGCATTTGTATATGTATATTTAATTTATATACTTGTGTATTACCTCATGAAAGTTTGTATCATGGAAACATTCAACTATACCGCACATAAGAATTCTTTAATATCGAGCTTAGAAATGAATGTTGATGACTCCTCAAAGTAGTGGAATTGTTGCGCCCCCAAAGTAACCTCTATTGTACTGTCATCGGGTAAATTGCTAGCGCACTCATGTAACCAAAAGCATGGAATACTAAGGCCTCGCACCACCTCTGGTTCGCTAATAAGTGGATTCTTTGTCATAGAAACATTTCCCTTCACCACATTTCGTTCACCTTCATCACGTAAACTTGCTTTCTTATCAGGTGAACATGCCTTCTTTCCCTTCCTGTCATGTGAGTCGGCCTTCCCCCAAACCTTGTAATTTGTTAAAAGTAAAAATATTACTGACTATCATAGGAACTATAAAAGAAAACACACATATATATATGTATGTTAATCATTGTACCTCATCTAAAAACCGCACCAATGCACGCGGCCATAGAACATAACTGCTAAGGGCATCATTCAGTAACTGTAGACCAACTTCTGTCTTCGGCAGCGGAAAAGGTAATTCTTCAAAACCAGACACAATTTCATTGAGGGTGACCACATAGTGATTATCATCCACTAACTGGTTATGCAATCATACTCGGTCACTAGGGGTTGTGCATGGCCATAAGCTACGAGAATGAAACTATCATAACCATCTCCTCGAGCCAATAATTCACATGGTGTCTCTTCCTTTAAAAAAAAACTCCATTTATAGTTAGTCTATGAAACAACATATAGTAAGAATTTCATGCATTTAAGAACAATAGTTGTTTAACAAAGCAAAGGGATTAAGTGATTACCTTCAACTCGGGTACTACAGGTGGATCAGGTAAAGGTATCATCTGATCAATAGATGTTCATGGATCACTGGTCGGCTGGCTAGGTGTAATATCACTACCCTTCTTGAATGCAGCAAAAGTCGGTAAACCCATTTGCTCCAAAATGGCGTTGAAGTTATGTGTCATCTCCTCCCTGAGCTCCTCCTGAATTGCAGCTTTCATAGCCTCCACATCTACTGACGCTGCCGAATTCACACTACTTGCACTTGATTTTGTCGCTGTAGTGTATTGATCACCATATACCTTTCTCAAACAGAGGCGGACACCTCCTACGCCCCTCAGACGTCCACTGTGGTCCTTTCCTAAAGTTTCGTGCAATGCATCAATGTGTCCTTTCGGAGTGAACTCACCAGTTGCCTCTTTTTCCTTCAAGCCAATCTACATAAGGATAAGAGAGAAATGCTCGTGAATGCAAAAGTTATATTATATATACCTTATATAACCATTTTTTTGTACTTACAATGGCGTTGGCTATCTGTTGTGTTCTGGGATCAGGCAAGACTCTTTTTCCCTTTGCATCAACCACATGCATCGAACACCACCAATCGAGGACTCTATCTGGTTGGGAGGCTGTGCAACTGTCGTCGTAGAGCTAGTCCCCGTTGCCGTTGTCGACCCTATTGTGGGGTAATGGCTGAACATCCATTTTTCTCTCGCCTCATTGTACGAATGAGCACCCAAATGATGATAATACTTCCTAGCTTTTGCTCGCGCTACTTTTCTCATGACTTGCCTAAAACACACAATTATAAACAAAGGTTAGGTACGATGTTATACAATAATACTGGATCTAAGTGTAGTAAATCTTAAAAAAATATTCTTACAATAGCTTGTGGGGTTGTTTTTTTGGCAACAAATGATTCCCACTCTTCAGGTTTGATAGTTTTCCATATCTGAAATGGTAATTTGGAGGGTTCAGATGATGTTTCCGGTGAAGCCTCAGGATCGGATGGTGTTTCTCCGCCGTAGATGTTCTTCTTCTTTGTACCTACTACTTTCCTCCGCTTAGTGATCCACCCAGACACTAACTTAGCCTTGAAATCTCTGAATCTATGGGCAACCGCGGATAGAAATACATTCTTCTTGGCTTCATCATCTTCGATATTGAATTGATTCTACAAAAAATGCAGTTCACAAATTAGTTATCGCAAATGTTGTAATTTATATGCTATCAGTAATATTACACATATATTTAACTAAATAATTAAGAAACTAAACGTTATTGTACGTGAAGCTTACCATAGTATCTTCCCATAGACACCGCTTCAACCCCTCGGGCACCTCTTTCCATGAGTGCAGAATGGAGAGTTTATGCATGCAAATGCCAACTTGCATGCCATACTGATGACGCCACTTTCCACAAGGCTGACCCATATTATCGTACTCCAAAGTCATATTTGTGTGTTTCCCTAGTGACTTTGTAGGTCCCCTTCCTTTTCTCTTTTTCGTCGCCAATCACTTCCTAGGCATTTGTGCATTCATTTCTTCACGGCGAGGTCGAGCCAATTTACCCCGTTCCTTTCTCGCATTGAAAGACTCATCCTCGGTAGTGTGTTCAGCAGCACTCGTGCTGTTATCCGTATGCACCTCCGCCATCTCCCTGAAATTGTACAAATATACCCATTAATATACATAAAGCTCAAGATAAAAAAAAATTAAATGACTCGAGAGGGGGTGTTTGTGCGGGGAGAGGAGGGGCTGGGGCTGGAGGTGTGGGGAGGGTGGCGGCGGTGGGGGAGGGGCGTCCGGGCGGGGGGAGGGGTTGGGCGGGGTGTGGGGGTGTTTGTGTAGGGGAGGGGAAGGGTTGGGTAGTGTGTGGGGAGGGGGGGGTCCGGGTAGGGTGTGGGGGTGTTTGTGCGGGGAGGGGAGAGGGGGCGGGGGTGCCGGGAGGGGGTCGTGTGTAGGGGGGTCTAGGCGGGGGGAGGGGAGGGGGGTCTGTGCGGGGGGTGTGGGGGAGGGCTGGCGACGGTGAGGGAGGGGGTGCGTGGGCGGGGGGCTCTGTGCGGTGGGGTCTGGGGGGAGGGGAGGGGTGGGCGGGGTGTGGGGGTGTTTGTGCGGGGGGAGGGAGGGGTTGGGCAAGGTGTGGGGAGGGGGGTCTGTGTGCAGGGGGCTGGGCAAGGGAGGGGAGGGGGGTTTGTGTGCAGGGTGTGGGGAGGGCTGGCAGCAGTGGGGGAGGGGGTATGTGTGTAGGGGGGATCTGTGCATTGGGGGGTCTGGGCAGGGGAGGGGAGGGGCTGGGCAGGGTGTGGGGAGGGGCTGGGCGGCGGTGGGGGGGATGGCGGGGGCGGCAGGGGTTAGT
Organism: Beta lomatogona; assembly: GCA_947646795.1. Classification (NCBI taxonomy): domain Eukaryota; kingdom Viridiplantae; phylum Streptophyta; class Magnoliopsida; order Caryophyllales; family Amaranthaceae; genus Beta; species Beta lomatogona. Next base: position 820,978 of record CANSNZ010001204.1, on the reverse strand, counting down.
ATCTACCTCGCCGCCCCTCCCCCACCGCTGCTCGCCTCTCCCAAGCCCCCCGCACAGCCCCCACCCGCTCCGCCCCTCCCCTCCCCTGCACACCCCTCCCTGCTCATAGCCCTCCCCTCTCCCCACTGCTGCACCTCCGCACAACTTCCCCCCTTGTCTTTAAGCCTTTTTGTTTCCCAATTTCATTTACATGAAAATTTATGCACAAAAACCTAATATGTAGTTTCATTTTACCTCATATTGGCATATGTAACAAAAGTTTGGAGATCATCAAAAAAATAAAAAAATGAGGCGAATCAGCAAAAGTAGGCCTAAAATGACCTTTTCGTTCCCGAAATGCATCCAACAACGAATGCAAGCCTAAAAATCTACACAATAGTTACATTATACCTCATATAATCATGTTCAAAAAGAATTTAGGGTTAAATGAGTCGAGAAATAGGAATTGGACGCGAAAAGGCGAAAATAGGCCTAAAATGACCTTTTCGTTCCCGAAATTCAACCAACAACATATACAAGCCTAAAAATATACACAATAGTTACATTATACCTCATATAATCATGTTCAAAAATAATTTGGGGTTAAATGACTCGAGAAATAGGAATTGGACGCGAAAAGGCAAAAATAGGCCTAAAATGACCTTTTCGTTCCCGAAATTCAACCAACAACATATACAAGCTTAAAAATATACACAATAGTTACATTATACCTCATATAATCATGTTTAAAAATAATTTGCGGTTAAATGACTCGAGAAATAGGAATTGGACACAAAAAGGCGAAAATAGGCCTAAAATGACCTTTTCGTTCCCGAAATTCAACCAACAACATATACAAGCTTAAAAATATACACAATAGTTACATTATACCTCATATAATCATGTTCAAAAATAATTTGCGGTTAAATGACTCGAGAAATAGGAATTGGACGCAAAAAGGCGAAAATAGGCCTAAAATGACCCGAGAATCAGGTCACATGGCAATGGAATGCCCATCAGCTGGTAGCGGCGGAGTTGGAACTGTTATAAATGTGGAGAGCACCAGATGGGCATTCGATTGCCATGTGACCTGACTCTCCACATTTTCAACAGCCCCACCACCACCGCCACTACTGCCCTCCCACTGCACTCCCTCATTGCCATGTAGGCGTAAACTAGCCTTTTTTATTCCCGAAATTCAACCAACAACAGATGCAAGCCTAAAAATCTACACAATAGTTACATTATACCTCATATAATCATGTTCAAAAAGAATTTGGGGTTAAATGATTCGATAGGTACGAATTGGACGCGAAAGCGAAAATAGGCCTAAAATGACTCGAGAATCAGGTCACATGGCAATGGAATGCCCATCAGCTGGTAGCGGCGGAGTTGGAACTGTTATAAATGTGGAGAGCACCATATGGGCTTTCGATTGCCATGTGACCTGACTATCCACATTTGCAACAGCCCCACCACCACCGCCACTACTGCCCCCCCACCGCACTCCCTCATTGCCATGTAGGCGTAAAATGACCTTTTCGTTTCCGAAATTCAACCAACAACAGATAGAAGCCTAAAAATCTACACAATAGTTACATTATACCTCAGGCCTCCCCCAACCCCTCCCTAGCCCACCCCCACCCCCCGCCCAAAGATCCCTAGCTCTCCCCCCCCCCCCGCCGGCCCTCCCCCACCCCCTGTCTAGCCTCCCCAACCCTCCCCCACCCCCCGCCCAAAGATCCACAGCCCTCCCCCCCCCCCCGCCAGCCTCCCCCCCCCACCACGCCCAGCACTCCCACCCCTACCCACCCTCCCACACCCCCTACAATCATTGTTTCAGCTAATACAAGCACATTTTACAACAAAATATAGAAGTTGATTTCGAAATCCAATGAAATTAAACAAAAATTAGAGAAATGTAAAAGAGGAGAGAGAGTGAGAGGGGAATTACCGAAAGAGAGTGAGAGAAGGGATGCTCCACAAACAATGCAGTAGTGGAGGAGAGAAGAGAAGAAGAAGGAGCGCAAGGTGGTGCAGCTGCGTGGTGGTGGAGCACTGGTGGTGGCGTCAATGCAGTGGAGGAGAGAATGAACCAATAATGCGTGGTGCGCTGAGTTGGTGCGTCGTCGTGGCGGTGCGTGCTGGTGGTGCGTGAAATGCGTGGTGGTGGCGCATTGGTGGTGGGTCAATGTGGTGGCGGAGGCAGGGTTTCGCGCAAGGAGAAGTTCGCTCGTGAATTTTGTCTAAGGGAGGGAAATTGAAATGGGGGTACTGTATGTATGCGCGCAAAATTAATTGAATAAAAAAAATGAAAGTGAAGGGCTGCGATTGGCCCAAAAACCGCAGCCCTTCGTACACGAAGGGCTGCGGTTTTTGGGCTAATCGCAGCCCTTCACTAATAGGGTTGCGGTTAGCCTAAAAACTGTAGCCCTTCATACAGTATGAAGGGCTGCGTTTTCTTGTTAACCGCAGCCCTTCACTAAAAGGGATGCGGTTTCCTTGAAAACCGCAGCCCTTCATACAAGAAGAGCTGCGTTTTAAAAAAAACGCAGCCCTTCCTTTTTTTTCCCCTAGTGCATATAATGGTCCAACTAGCTTGGATAAATTAGGAATAAATTTTCTAGCATAGTTTAATAGTCCTAGAAAAGCTTGTAGCTGTTTTTTCTATTCCATTTTATCTGGGAATTCTAACAATTTTTTAGTTATATGGTCTTGTAGCTTAATTTTCTCATTTCCTATTTCTAGTCCCAAAATTTGGATATTTTTCTTAAATAATTCCATTTTTTAGTCTGCCACTACTATTCTATTATGTTCAATTATCTGAAAAACTTCTGCCAAATGCTTGGTATGTTCCTGCAAAGACCTGGAGGCAACTAAGATATCGTCAATGTAAACTAAACAGAAATTCATTTTTCCAAATAAACTGTCCATAAATCTTTGGAAGATCGCTGGAGCATTCTTTAACCCAAAAGAAAGGACCTTCCACTGGAAATGTCCTTCGCTACAGATGAAAGTTGTCCATGGCTTGAAGATGTCTGCTAATTTTAATTGATTGTATCCTGACTATAAATCGAATTTGCTAAAAATTTACTTATTTTGTATTAAATTTATGAGGGTATCTTTGTTGGGAATACAATACCCATTATCTATAATGTTACCATTTAACCTTTTATAGTTATAAACTATTCTAGCTTTTCCTCGTTTTAACTCACTATGATTCTGGACTAAGAAAGCTGCACTTCTGTGGGAACTATAAGATATTTCAATGAGTCCTGCTTCTAATAGTTCATTAATCTGTTTTTTGGATTCCTCTTTTTCTTTGGAAGAATAGTCTATGTTAGCTGTGGTTATCGTAATATCTGGATTTCGTATTTTTTGGTATACTAAGTATGTGACTCTACATTTGCTAATATTATTAGCAATCAACCCTTGTGTCCTTAGTTTCTGAACTATAGGGTAAAGAGGTAATTTATTGTGTGTTATTCCTTTTTCTAAATCTCGGAATTCTTCCTGTTGGAAAGTAATTAGGGCTTCATTTTCTGGCTGTTGTTGACTTTCCTCTCCTAAAAAATCTAATTCTTTATTTTGTCCACCATGCTTTTGCAGCAACTCTGATTTTTGCTGGTAGTAGCGGGTAGGGATGTGGTATATGTTTTTGCTAATAGTGATACTATTCTGGGTAATGGTTATACTCCCTTGATGTGAAGTAATGAAGTTTAAGCCTAATAAAAATTGAACTCGTTCATTATACGTAGGGGATATGTTAACCTGAGGAATATCATATCGCTGGCGATATCCGCCTGCAAAGTTCTTAAATTGTATAGCTAAAGGCTTTGTGTAATAATCGATTTTCGTTGTTTTACCATATGCTAGAATGGGTGTAATTATATCTTTATGTTTTATCTTAAACTGTTCTGGTTCTATTTTATGAGTTATTTGACTCTTTGTACATCATGTATCTACTATAGCATATAATTCTATATGGATTTGATTATCAAACCATATCTTACAGGCTACTTGTAGTCCTTGACTGCTATATACGGGTGTTTTAGTCAAGTATATTTCTTCTGTATTTTGTAGCGTGTGTTCTATGTCTATTTCCTCTATATGTCTCTTAAGATCCTTTTCTTCGAGCATTCTGAGTCTTTTCATGATTTCTAAAGAGCTCAATTCTAATTATTACTTTATCCTTACTATTACTTGTTTCTGGTATATCTAGTACTATCTTTGGTTGTTCGTCTTCTATAGGTTTTTCTAAACAAAACCTACATGCTTCTATGAAACATGAACTACACTAAAATCTATGTTGAATGGCTGGATACCATTTACATAAGTAGCATGGTCTGTCTTCCATTCCTTTTCTGTTAATCCAATTATGTTCACATTCTTCATTAGTCATAAGTATTCTATTATGTTTTCATCTTCTTCTATAAAACTATATACTGATTCATCATCAGCTTCTGCATCTTGTAAATTATCTATTCCTATTTTTTCTGCTTCTTCTACTACATAGGCTTTTCTGTATTTTTATTCTTTTTAGGACATCTGTTGGCATGATGTCCTTCTTCTCCGAATATAAAACATGCACAGTTTCTGTTTTTTAGTTTACTAAAATGGTGTCGCTTTTGCGGCTTTTTGCCCTTTTGGTACCACTGATGTGGATGCGGATGTACTTTAGTTGAGTTTTACGGAAATCCAAGGATCTTGAAAGAAAGACTGGATCTTTAGGGTTTTCTTTAAGTATAAAGGATAGAACAATTCGATCAAACACAAAGTAATTCACGAATTGGGTCTTGATTCACTCTCAAACACAAAGTAATTAAGCAATCAATCTTAAATCTCAAACACAAAGTAATTGATTCAAGGTTTGAAAATCACAAAGAAGTCCGAAAATTTTCACAAAGAAAATTAAAACTCTAATCTCATCAATCTGTCTATTAAAATAACGTACACCCTAAGCTATATATAAGCAAAATAAACTTACTCCTACTATGCTTAGGACAAGCCCTAAGTCATATTCCTAATAAAACTCTCAAAGATAACTTTAAACAAAACAAGATAAACAAAGAAATAATAAACTCCTAAACCAAGTAGAACAAACTCAACTTGGCGCCTTCTAACTAGACTCCTATTAAAGATATAACTCTATTCCAATTAGAATCCTAATCCAACTAGGATTTGGATCTATAACTCAACTAGAGTTTATAAGCTATTAAACTCCCAACAAAACTAGAGGTTCTAATCCTACTAGGATTAGGATATTAAGAGTCCTATTCCTACTAGAACTAGGAAAACAACACAAATCCTAACATAGCTATGATTTGTAGAAAATGACCATCTCCCATATGGATCATAAACAAATAAAATTAACATCAAAACACTATTCACAACCTTCAATTGTAAGATGATCCAAGCCCAATAATTCATAAGATCCACTAATTTAGTTATCTTCAATCTTCTCATCGGATCCATATCAACCACTTAGATTTTCTAAAATATTTTTTATATTTAGGTTTATATCCATAATTTTGTGGTGTGAAAATTGCTCTCCTACCGAAAGCATAGGATTGGCGTTTAACTTCTTGATTGGCCATTTCTTCTGTACATTTTTCTTGTAAGTATCTAAATGTGAATGCTACTCTAGGTCCTATACCTAGGTCTGTAAATTGGCCATAACTTGCTATCCATGCATCATGGATTTGTTTTCCTAATGTGCATGGTAACTTCTGGAAATATTTATTGGCTAGGGTAAAAATCTAAGGCTCGGTTTGTTAATGCTATGTTTCTCATAAATTCTCTTGAATATTCATTTATATAGTCCAAATTCGAAATTGTTAATTGTTCTAGATTTCTAATGGCTTGATCCTGCTGAAAGGTTGTATATGTATTAGGGCTTGTCCCTATTATTATCAGTTTAATTAAATTAGTAAAGTCGTTGGTATTTCCTCCCATTGCTTTAATTTCATTAATCTTTTGAGGATACTTGGTCTTATAAGCCATATATAAACCATAAGTTGTTTCTCCTAGAAATGTTTCTAAGTAGGCAAACATATCTGTTTCTTCCTTATTAGCAAGTTTCGCCCATTCTTATATAACTAGTTGTTCCCAATTTTGTAATAAACTGCCATACTGTTGTGGTGTTACATATTCTAAATTTAATAATCTAGGATTATAAGGTATGTTTTGGTAAGGTTTACCATATGTCTTTGTACTTTTGTATTCTGGATTATATTCTCTAGATGTTTTCCATAGTAATCTGTTTGTTGGTCCTATAGTATACTCTGTTGATGGTGTCCATATTAAGGAATTATCTCCCATCTCACTATCTGCCATTAGGGTTGTTTCATTTGGTATTTTTTTATGTAAACTGTCTATTCCTAGTTTTTCCTTTTTTATAAGGTCTACTTTTTCTAGACAATACTTTTCTTGTAGTTCTTCACTTGCCTCGTGAAATGTCATTCCTAAGTCATTCATTAACTCTATGGTAATGTTGTCTAATACTTCTGTAATATTACAAGTCTTAAAATCTTTGCTAAAGATTTCTTCTCTTGATTTAGTCTGTATTTGACTAATCATTACTTCTTCCCTTTCCTGAAAATCTTCATTTATTCTAGATATATAGTCTATATCTAGAGCTTCTATTTCTCCTTCATCCTCACTTTGATCAAACAATGGAGGATTATCTTCGTTAAATAATGTTATTTCATTAGTCTTTTCGTCTAATTGTTTTTCTAAATTTGCTATCTCTCTTATTTTATTTCCTTCTTTTACAAATAGCCTTGTAATAGTTGTTCTATGACATCCTGCAAATATAACATAATTTAATCTTTCGCTTATTCTTTCTTTTTCTTCTTTAGCTACTGCTATCTTGGTCCTAATTTCTCGTAATTCTTTTCATACTTTCTCTAAATTTTCTAAATTTGCTAGACTATATTCGCTTTCTTCTTCTAAGTCTTCATTGTGATCAGGTTTATTTTCAAATTTTCCAAATCTTACTGAGACTCTACCCTGTTGAACTTTATACATATAGCTACTTTGAGGTACTAAGGTGTTCACCTTGGGTTTAAATAATTCTGAGAGTTTTCATTCCTCTCCTTCTAGTAATTCCTTGTCTATAATTTTTGGCTCTATCATCTTTATGCCTTTTGACATGATTTTAATTACTTTTTCTGTTTGTAATTTATAATTCGTGACTGTTAAGTTTAGCTATGGCTCCAATGGTTACTGATAGATTATCTCCTTGGTATCCTTCAAAGCCTCTGGTTTTTATAATGACGCTGAGATTTCTAACATCATTAACTGACTTCAATAAGTCTGGAGTACAATAAACTAATCCTCTATTGGAAGATAGATCTACTTCCGTACCTGATATTATAGCTTTTTTTGGGTCATTAGCCCAACTATTATCTACTAAAAAGTAGGAGTGCTTTTGTTCATATTTCTAGTCTAATTAGTCCTTTTACTCCTATTATTACTAGTCCTAGATGTAGGTATTGATGTCCATGTACTAAACCATTAACTGTTTGTGGTGAGATAAGATCTATTTTTTCTGATCCATTTATTACGCTGATTACATCTTCCCTGTATGTTCTAAAAACTTTTGCGGAAGTGTCAAACATTCCCTGTTTGTATAGTATTTTCGGATTTAATAATTGTGCTCTATTATTTGTAAAGTTTTCTAAACTTTGTTCTATATCTACTAGTTCTTCTAATTGAACTATTGGTTCTTTTTTCTTTAAAAACTTAGCTAATGGATTCAAAAACTTATTAGTACTAATTTCCTTATTAGTACGTGTTGTACTCGGGGTTCTACTTAATCCTGGAAATCTACTCATTTCTTTGGCTCTTTTACTGGTTTTGGTATAAAGTATTTATATTCAATAATTGGTTTTGTCTTTCTAATTATTCCGTCAGGTGAGACGCTAAAATTCTTAAAATCTTTTATTAAACTATCTTCTTCTAAAGAAGAAGTTTGTCCTTTTATTTCTCTAAGTTGATCTTGTAACTCTGTAAGTTGTTTAGATTGTTCTAATAATAACTCAACTAAAATATTCAAGTAAGAAACATGAATTTGGTCTGTTTTGGCTTGAGGCCAATAAGTTTGGCAGTCTGGTGGAATCGCTACTATTTTCTTAGTCTTGTCAATTGCTTTTGAATATCTAATATTGTTATTTCTACTGGTCATTAACTTAATATAATATTTTTAACTTCGTATAATAGAGCTTCTACTTGCACTATTTTTTCAGAAGTTCGCTGTAATAATTTCTTAGTTTCTACTTCTATGAATTTGGGCTTACTCTGTTGTAGGTTTGTACAAAGGGTATTAATTTCTTCTTTAGTGGGAGTTTTTTCCTTAAGGGACTTGATATCTTTACTTAAACTACTAATCTGTGATTTTAAGTAATCTTCGTTAGAACTTATTTCTTTTATGAGCCGTCTGTTTTCAAATAAAGCTTTAGTTAATTTTTCTAAGATACTATGATAATTATGTTGTTCTCACTAGTGGAATAAAGTTCAACCGCTGCGGTCAAAATCGGGTTTACCGCTGTGGTTTTTGGCCGCAACGGTTGGACTAGCAGCGGTAGCCAATTTTTGCTGATGCGGTTCCGAACTGCATCATTTAATCAATTACCGCTGCGGTTTTGACCCAAAACCGCAGCAATCAATCTATTAACTGCTGCGGTTCTATCCCAAAACCGCAGCGGTTAACCACCCCAAAAACCAAAAAAAAAAAATTTTTTTTTTTTGCATTTTTTAATTATTAATCAATACAAAATCAATAATATATATTAATACTCATTTTATTAACCATATTATGCTCAATTGAAGCACAAGAATCCTTTACAATGTCTATCAATGTAGCTCAACTTAGCATCCCAATAAAGAATCATTTACAATGTCTATCAATGTAGCTCAACTTAGCATCCTAATAAAGAATCCTTTAAAATGTCTATCAATGTAGCTCAACCAACGAGCCAAACATCCTCCTCAAGCTTGGAGTCTTTGACTGTGTACAAGAGAATAAACATAAATCACTTTCACAGCAAGGGGTGGACTCTGTTCAAATTTCTCCACATATTCAGCAAACAGTTTAATCAGTTAACTCTAATACAGAACAAACACAAGATCTAGTATGTTCCAACATCGTACCTCTGAATGTCGCAATGGAGACTTCTTAAATACAGAACAAACACAAGATCTAGTATGTTCCAACATCGTACCTCTGAGTGTCGCAATGGAGACTTCTTCCTATTTGTCACAGGCTTTACAGCATCGGAAACTGATTCGGAAGCAGATCTCTCCTTCAAATACAGCTGCTCTGAAGCCCGGAGATCAGAAACATATTCTCTACATGTTGATCTCGATACTCTAATCTGCAAAGTCAAAAAGCTGCATAGCTGACTTAGGAAACTGCCATCTTTTGTACAAGTCAAAAATCTTAACTATAAGATTACGTCGAATAAACAAAATAGATTTTCCAGCTACATCTAAGCCACCTAAAAAGCAAGCTAACATAAATGTGGTCCAACTCAGAATCATGCTAAAATTGGAAGGGGGTGTGCGGGGGAGCGGGGTGTGCGGGGGAGGGGGTGTGTAGGGGGTCGGCAAGAGGGGGTGTATAGGTGGGTAGCAAGAGGGGGGTGTGTAGGGGGGGGGGTGTGTAGGGGGGCAGCAAGAGGGGGTGTGTAGGGGGGTAGCAAGAGGGGGGTGTGCGGGGGTGTGTAGGGGGAGGGGGTGTGTAGGGGGCAGAGGGGGTGTAGGGGGAGGGGTGTGTAGGGGGCAGCAAGGGGGGTGTGTAGGGGGGTAGCAAGGGGGGGTGCAAGGGAGGTTAAATTAAGAGAGGCACTTATAGTAGCTCAACTGATTCGGGTAGCCTTTTGCTCGAAGTAATTTATTTACAGGTCGTCAATAGACCATCTTCAACGGAAGAAAAAAAACAAAGACAGATAAAAGTACTCCACAAATATCTATACCAAGAAACGCTAACCTGCGGATCATATCTGTTGTTCTGCAGAACAGAACTAAAATGGGACAATACATTGTACCATACAGGACACGGGTTACAAATACCAGCTATCAATTATAACCATGGCATTTCTGAACCTTTCAGCTCCGTCGCCATGTCAAATATTCCAAAATTTTCACCAAAAACAGAAATCAATTGGGTTTCAATCTACAGGTGGATGTATATTCAATTTTAGATGGCCACATAGGTGAGGCTTTAATAAAAGATAGACAATCACATAACTGGCCGTCATAAAATCAAATATACGTCAAAGGCAAAAGAATCAAAGAAATAAGAAGAGAAAAAAATGTAGCTACAACCTCTAACTAGGAAGATACTGGATCAAACCTATGTAACATACAAGATAATTTACATGTATTTCTTTGAAAAAAAAAGGAAACTACAATTCATAGAGGAACCTCCAATGCATACGACAGTAGGTACTCGACACCGGATAACTCTGTCCATAATCTCTCAGCTCTCCTCTATCACGTCAACCGATGGCATATGCAGAACATAACTGAAATGGGATAGCACATTGTACCGGACAATTGCTTCAAGTGCCAGAGTTTCATGGTATGTATACCTCTATAATGTTTTTCAAGGTTGGCAACTATAGAGAAAAAGGAATTAGGGGGTATTTTAGGACTCATGATTCGTCAATGTAAATATATTGATACCTATATACATAATTAAAACCCAGCATAGTATAAAACCATCCAAAACACATCATTAACAATACAAATTGCAACAAAGCAAGAAAAAAGACCCTTAATTTAGAAAATCAGTGAATATTAGTTAAATTACAGCAATCTTCATACAACCCAACAAAAATGGAATTAATATGCTCAAATTTAACAACCCAACAGAGCCAAATTCTCAATTATCAATCTTTTTACCTCACAATTAACAGAATTTGAACTTAATTCCAAAAATTCCAAAGAACCCTACTTTTCCATTCTACAATTTAGCAATTGCAATTACAAATGAAGAAAAAAACACAAAAATAAAAGAAAGAATGAGAGACTAACAGAGAAACGACCATCTGGGTGGAGGTGAAATTGGTTTTGATGGTGAGCGACGTTTGTCCTTTCTAGATGAACAGCGACGACGAACAGAGAGAAGGTGAGGCGAAGAGATTGCGTGGCTGCGGTGGCTTGAGAGGGTGGAGTTTTCATGGTTCGTTGTGGCGATGGTGTTCGCAGCTGAGAAAGGGATTACGAGTGAGAGTGGTTGGTGCCGTGGGTTTGAGAGGGTGGTTGGTGTCGTGGGTTTGACTTGGTGTCGTGGGTTTGACTTGGTGTCGTGGGTTTGAGAGGGAGTAGGGAGGAGGGAGGAGCAGATCTGAAGAGGAGAGAGATGAGGGATTAGGGTTGAGTGAGGAGAGAGAGAGAGAGGAGTGAGGAGTGAAAAGGAAAGGCGGGTTCACTAAAGGGACTTTGGGGGTTGATTAACCACTGCGGTTCACCGAACCGCAGCGGTTTTCTGTTAACCGCTGCGGTCTTCAAGGTACCGCAGCGGTTTATGTTCCCAATTTTCCCACCCAAAATTTCAAGGATTTACCGCTACGGTTCTCTTAAGGACCGCAGCGGTTGTGTTGTGACATATAGCGTTTTTTCCACTAGTGTCTAGACTAATAATTAGATCTGTTATAGTATTTAAATGAGACTGTTCACTATGTAACTTATGCTTAAATGTATTATTAAAATGACACACAAATTTTGCTTTATCTAAAGAGATGATGTTTCCATCTGTAAAGTTGTAAGCAAGATCTAAGTATGCAATTGTTTTGAAATTTTCTTCAATTTTTGAAGACCATATAGCTTTTCAAGTTCTCTCTTATCTTCTATGTCCTCAAAAAAAAAAAATTTTAACCCTAACCCTAATCTAATAATTTGGGCCCTAATCCTAACCACCCCTTACCCCACTGCACCACCACCCCCTCACCACCACCCCATCACCACCACCCCGTCACCACCACCACCCGTCCCCTTCCCCCACCGACCCCCCCTCCCCTTCCCCGTCACCACCACCACCCCTCCCTTTAACCCGCCGACCCCCTCCCCTTCCCTCGTCACCACCACCACCCCTCCCCTTCCCCCGCCGACCCACTCCCCTCCCCCGCCCTGCTGCGCGAACCCCATCCCCTCCCCTTCCCCGCTGCGTGAACCCTCCTCCCCCTCCTCTTCCCCTGCTGCGCGAACCCCCTCTCCCCCCTTCTCTCGCCGCGAACCCCCTCCCCGCCACAAAGAACCCGGATGCGCGAAAATCGAACCCCCTTCATGCGTTTTTTTGTTCTTCTCCGACGAGTTTACGTGGGAGGGGAAATTGAATCGGGAGATGCGAGGGGGTGGGGGGAGGGGCTGCGGGGAAGTGGGGAGGGGGGGCTTCGGGCGTTAGCCTTCCATTAGTCATAAGGGTAAGTTGATTTATTTTTTGAAAAGTTGAGGGTATATGGTGATTTTGGAAACTCAAAGGGGTATATGGTGCAAAAAAAAAATTGTCAGGGGTATATGGTGAAAAAACCGTAATTAGAATATATGACATCAGATTTTGTTTTAAGAAACCTTACCTGTGGGAAGAACCTACTGCATGGAACTGCTCCGACGAGTTACTACTCCCTTCACTCTATAACAGTACTCATAGGCCTCGTATTCTCCTTCCAGATGTAGTTTCTAAAAGTTAATCTAAGATTGAAGTTCTAAAACCAACTCTGATACCAAGTAAATTGGCTTAGCTTGCTCAAGTAAATTGGCTTGGCTTGCTCAAAACCAATTCGGATCTTCTTTTTTTTTTTTTTTTTTTGAGGAGGAAGATAAGTTTGAACTCTAGTTTGCTATAAGAATCTTAAGGAAATCAAAGGATTTCATAAAGGCTATGTTTATTGCTGTTGTGTAAAACTTGCTTGTGTACAAACTACTGAGGCGAAGAGCTCTTATATAGAGCTTGATCTAATCAATTCAAATGCCAAAGACGAAGAACAGGATATCAAAGCCTAGCTACATATAATCCCTTCATTAAAGGAAAAAAAAATTACAAACCTAGAACACCCTTGTGTTCATGAATTCGATATATCCTCATTCTTCTTCTCTGCGAAAATTAATCTTTTCTTTATGGATTCCCTCGCTTTTTTCATCTTCCATCCATCTTCAAATTACCACTTCTTCAATCCAACAACTAAAGGCCTTCATATTTTTACACCCTCTTTTCCTACCACTTTAATTTTTGCGTAAATCTTTGAAATTTCAAAGAGATACAGCTCGCTCTCAATTAATGGGGTTCAAGTTCCTAATTTGCACCAGGAGATGAAAAAGAAGACGAGAGAAGATAAATTCATCTTTGTTATACTATGATTTGTAGAATTGAATGGTAAAATTGGTAATTGAAGAACCCTAAAATTTTTCTAAAGATATACAAATGAGGAATGAAAAAGAAAAGAAACACGTAACAAGAGAGAGAGAAGGGACTGTATAATACTATATTGATATAAGTTAAAAAAAACCATTGAATTACAAAGTCAACTAACTAAACGGTCGAGATCTTGCAGCAAAAACGAATGGCCTAGAGATTACATATATTACAATAGCTACAACAAAATTTTAACCATTGTAAAATTATCATTGAACGACACATAAATATAAAAACAATCGTATGTTTCTGAAAAAAAAAACTTTTGTACTTTAAGGCCAACACAAAACCAAAAGAAAATAGAAGAATGGTCAGGAAACACCAACATATGCTTAATGTGGGCTAGTAAAGACACCAAAATTTGGATAAACCAAATTCAGCCAACTTAGCCTTTAAACAAATTTGTCTTGCACAACATAATTAGTTTGAAGGGAAAGATCAATCCTTGAACATAAAATTCTCCTGAGGCGTAGCATAACTAGGCACCAGCAGGTAATTCCTTCGCTTGTAGAAGCCTAACCCGTTCTGACAACTCTCTCATCACATTCACAATCAAGGACTTCTTTTCCAATCTAAACTTGATAGCCAGCTCTGAGAAGCTCGAGACACCCTCTTTCAATAAGGCTTCGTCCTCCATAATTTGTGTGGGAAAATTTTGAAGAATTACCAAACATAACCCGATAATCGTTCTAAGAGCCGCGAGTTCATTTGAAATCCCAAGAGGAGCTTCAGCGGACAATGATTGAAGGGTACTTAATTCATGCTTACTAACTGATTTGGGGTCACTTGCATGAAGTACTCGTGAAGCAGCCAAGAGGAGACCATCCACTAAATCTGGACCACCCAACGTTACCTTTCACCAGAAAAAAAGACAAGGACCATGAAATCCAGATATGATATCTCAAGCAATGAGGGAATCTCACTTTGATTTATGGAAAAGATAATATAAAAAACTCCAAAGTTTCAATAATATGTATTTCTAATGACTACCTTTTGCAACCTTATACTGGCATATCACTACCATTAATCACAAAAATGACTGATTTTGACCTTCAGTTGATCACCATTTTATCGTATTCAGGTGGTATAGTGGAAGTTACTACCTTCAAGTGGTCAATTCAGAACAGGATGGCATTCAACGATCATTTGAAGGTCAAATTAGATTGTATTTTTTCAGCTTAAAGTTAGGGAATTATGTAAGAAACAAAGTTACATAGTATAATCCTTTCAAAAAAAAAAAAGTTACATAGTATAAGGTAGTTTTGAAAAAACAATTATGTAAAGTACTTAATTTCAAGAATACTACATAGAAACTATTCCTCCCGTCCCTAAATAATAGGCCACAGTCGAATTAGGATAATTTTTAAGGGACTTGGTCAAAAAACAAAAATTATCTTTCATATATCAAGATTAACATTCGATAGTATCAATGGAGTTTTTCTCTAGAATTCTTCTAAGCAAATCATTAACATGAGAATATTAAAATTACAACTTCCTGAATTTGCAAGGTTGCTTATTATGCTAAGACGAACCAAGACATGTAGCTGATTCTTTCGGGTAGGAGGCAGTATTTGTTAACAAAATTTCCTTCACTAAAATATAAATTCCTAAACATTTTGGTGAAACATACTCTTGCAATCATAGCAAAACAAAATATAAGATAAACTATAAGCCTCAAAGGCAATCATGTAAAAAAAAAAAAAAAAAACTTATACCTTCAGAGATGAACCCTCACTGTCTAATTTTAAAGCGGACAAGATTTCAAGCTGCCATGAAGCTGGTGAGGTAAAATACGGGGCTGAAACCCCAACGGTGACATTGGCAGCATCTAGAAGAGCTGCCTGATACCAGAGCTCGATGGAGTCATTAGGATTAGCAGTTATCACAAACCCATAATCTAAGAGGAAAAGATCATTGCTCATATTGCCGTAGTTGAGCTCCAGTGGAGTGTCCCTTTTGATATGTTTTTCTGCTACAACCTGCAAGCAAAAAACTCCAGCAAATGTAACAGATAAGACTAATGTCCAGAATTCTGTCTCACCATGTCTCCCAGGGCACATCACCTTGGGATGCACACACTGAGCAAAAGGATAGCGAGTTCAAGGTGAGAAGAGAAGACGTGACAATGAGAAACGGGTGTAAGGATAACATACAATGAACTATTTTGATAAGGTAGAAGCAACTTACCTTCACCAGCATCTTTGCCTTTTCTGCACCTTGACTCTGAATTATTTTAGCATTAGGACAAAAACTATGGTTGCACATGTCGATCAAAGGCAACATCATAGGGACATATTCATTAATCCCTTGAGAATTTTTATCTCCATGCAAGCGAAAGGCTCTGGATGATACAGCTGACATTGCCCATCCCAGGGAAGCTGCATCAATGTCTTGACCTCGAAAAGGATGATCAACTGGTTTTATGTTTGCAACTGCCCCTTTGACTTGCTTCTCAAAATCCAGAAGAAATCGACATCTCTTATTTACCTGTTACAGCACAGGAAAGCAGTTGTAAGAAAATAGCAATTAGGTCCATAGTCAATCAAATATGGTCTAGATGAATCAAGATTCTTAACAAAAGTCAGAAAACAGTACCTGATTTACAATAGGAGCATATTGCAAATTTTTTATATCCTGTCCCCCAAAGAAGATCGGAACACTGTATGTCTCAGGAAGATTGCTTATGTACGGCCACCAAAAGGATCCAGTTTTTGCCCTTTCTTGAAGAAGCTTCAGACCCAACCTCATAGCCCAGATCTCCTCTGCCAAATGATCCAGTTTCCAATTTACTCATTTTCAAAATTCAGTTCAGCCTAATTTCACAAAATAGTCACTACCTAATGCGCGGTTGAAAGAGGTAAATCCTAGCAAAGTTACAGTAAAGGACACAAATGCCACAGAAACCATGCCTATGAAGTGAGAGGGAAAACAGTATCTTGGATAGCACGAATTGACTTGGTAATTCTTTAGATCACTAAGGAACAGATATTGTCATATTACACTATGCAGATATGTGCAAGAAACAAGTAATCATAATGTGCTAATTGCAGACAGAAAATTACCCAGCACCTCTAATAGATTAATCTTCCATCAAAAGATTTTTGTTATAATTGCATATCTCAGCTGAGTCAACTAACACTACACTACTATACTTGTAGAATTAAAAAATATTGTTTTTTCCTTACAATTGTTCTTCGTGAATTATAATACCATCAAGTCAACATTACCAGGAACTTGGATTCCCAACATTTCTTCTATTTTTTTCGAATCAAACATAAGTTGCCAAAATGTTCTTGGCAGCACATGGTATTTCCCAAGCACTGCTGAAAGGGATGCAAATGTAAGATCTTATTGACCTCTGATCAATACTTCTCACAGGAAATACAGGTCTCACAACCTTATTTTTCATTTTCATTCTTACACAGAGCAGCAGAGGAGAAATTTTTCACTGTCAGCTATGTCCATATAAGACTTGTTCACAGCAGATATTGTGTTGATTCCTAATATTACCAAGTTAAAACTTTATGGAGGGAACATATTCCTATAATTGTACTCAAAGGTCATGGAGCTTTCATGCTTATGTCTTTGCACCATTATAATCTAGACCCTTATGGCCCTATCCACTATTTGACCAAGTTCACTTTCAATGCCAACTATATAAAAGACAGAAAAGATAAAATATATAAAGTGAGAAAAAAGATAGAAAGAGGAAAAGAAAAAGAAGTTAGAAGGGACGAGATATAAATCCCTCAATTCCCCTCAAATTTAAAAAAAAAAAAAAGATAAATTCCCCAAAAAAAAAAAAAAAAAAGAAAAAGAGAAGAGATAATCCCTTAAAAAAAAAAAAAGACGAGATAAACAAAGGAAGAAGAAGAACGACATAAGAAAAAGAGAAAGACAGAAGAAGAGAAGAAGACCGACGAAAAAAAAAAAAAAACTTACCGAGGATAGCCGACCACCGGCGAGGAGACCGAGAGAACATGGCGACCACCGGCGACAGGCGACCACCGGCGACAGCGACCACCAGCCAGCAGCAAGTATATCAAGGGTTTCCACAATGGAAAGGCAGAGGAAGGGTCGAGCAATTAAGACCCGTTCAAAACCCTAAAAACGTGGATTTTTTTCCAAAACAGAGGAGGTGCACAGCACGCGCGCCTCAGCTCCAAAGGCGAACGCCCTTTGCGCCTTACGCCTCTTGAAAAGGCGCACAAAGCGCAGGCCTCCGTGCGCCTCTTGTTGCGCGCCTCACCTGGGTTGGTCAAGGCGTTTTTCTCGTCGCCTGAGGTCGCCTTAAGCCTAGGCGCGCCTTGGGCGCGCTTTTTAAAACTAAGGCCAATTCCATACCCATATTTCAAGATTTAAAATTTTGGAATTCCAAATACACTTTGCACGCCTATCATTTCTGAATCTAGGCTCCGTTTGGTTGGGTGTAAAACATTTTCAGCGTAAAATGATTTTCATGGAAAACAATTTACAATGGAAAACACAATTCCAAAATTAATTTTCCGTTGTTTGGTTCCATGTAAAAAAAATGATGAAATGAAAGGGAAAGTAAGCAAGTAGTAAGAGGAGTGTACAAGAGAGCTAAGAAAAAGGAAGGAAAACAGTTTTTCCTTCATTTTAAATGGAAAATGATTTTCCATTATTAGGAGAGCAATTTTACTCCAAAGGAAAATGGTTTTACACTCATTTGCAAACCAAACAATGTAAAATTGAAAATAGAGGAAAACAGTTTTCCACGAAAATATTTTACGCCCTACCAAACGGAACCCTAGTTTCTCTTCTAATGACCCATTCTCTTTCTCTTTCTCTTTCTCTTTTTGTTTCTTCAATATTGCACACAGCGCAGTTATCTTCGCAGTTCACACATCATTTCTCTCTCTAGCAAGCTCCTCAATCCTAATAATCTCTCTACTGTACCATTAAAGCAGCACATCTACTAAATTATATGCCTCTTAATTTTTATTTACAGTTTATTATGTGGATATAAAAAATAAAATATTAAAGAAGTAACCAAAGGTCAAGTTTGATTGAAATTTACTTTTCAAGTTCCTTAGCTTGTTGAATTTAATCATAACAGAAGGTCTTATTTGTCAAAAACTACCTAATAAATGTCCACTTTTGAAAACACATACCTTATATAATTATTTTTTAAAAAAACTAACTCAAAAGTTCCAAAACTTTGAGTAGCACTACCAACTAACGGAAAACGTTAATTATTCCGTTAAATGGGTTCAATTTTATTTTTCCCCATCCATTTCTCAATGTGAAATGACTGAAAGACCCCCATTAGTTGAAATATGAGAAGAAAACCCCAAAATTACTTGCAAAAATATCCTAAAATTAACTAAATTCCACGGGAGGGGGTTGATTTTTGTTTGAGAAAGTCACACCCATCATCAATTGGGTGAGAATTGGGTCGGATTTCATAGCAAGAGGGATTCCTCTGTTTTAAGTATGTAAAGAACGAGAGATTGGTATAAACATGCGAGGAAAAAAATAAAATGACACTCATTTGACGAAATAGTTAACGTTTTCCGTTAATTGGTAGTGCTACTCAAAGTTTTGGAACTTTTAAGGTAGTTTTTTAAAAAATAATATTATATAAGGTAGTTGTTTGCAAAAGTGGACATTTATTAGGTAGTTTCTCAGAAAAAAGGCTAACAGAAGTATGGTAGCTTTATGGGAAATATAAGCTGACAACCAAATTTAAACGGTCAATTTTTTTTCTAAAATTTAAACTAGTTTTGCAATTTAATCTTTCATTACCTTACGCATCAAATATTAAAAAATCAAAAGGTTTAAGGTGAATATTTCCTAAGCTATATTATCGTACTTTTTTTATTTTCCAGTCATCTTGTTTACTACTACCTCCGTTTTTTTCTATTGCAACCATTACCACTTTGGGTAGTTTCACATCTATTGCAATAATTCCACTTTTGGACTTTAGTTGACAATATTACCCTTACTTTATCTTACTAAAACCATCATTAATTACTCAATTTCCCTCATAAAGTTGTTTTTACTTTATTAAAAAATAATTTCTCTCTTACTCTAGTTAATTAAAGGGGTCCCTTTACGCTAAACTATCCACTTTTTCCATTTCCTTGAAAAACATGTCAAAACCCATTGTTACAATAGAAAAAGAACGGAGGTAGTATTTGGTAGAAATTCTAGTAACTTCCCAAACAGTACAATGAAATTCGAATCCTGGAATTCAAAGTTTTAGTATTTGCAAACCGCTAGGTCTAGAATTGAATTATGGCATTTTAAGTTCTAAAATTTGAGTTTTATTATTTGAAATGACATAAAAGTTGCCAAATAATACCTTAATGCTATGTTTGGATTATGGAATTAGAACCCTCCCGTTCAATTACAGAACATCCGTTCAATAACGGATTTTGGATTTGCCGTTCTGCAAATCCCGTTACGGAACGCCATAACAAAAATCACATACTTCTCGTCGCGTTGCCTGTTCCGTAACACGAACTCACCGTGTTAGAACGTTTTTATTCCTATTACATCCGTTCTTTTCAAACATTGGCAAAAATATTTTATGAATTAATTATATAGCTGATGAAACATGACGTTTCATAAATTTCATTATATTTATATTTGTAATAATGCTTTAGAAACTAAAACAAAACAAAAAACCTTTGGATACTAGTATATCATTTCAAAAGCTGGAATTCGCCAAAATCTAGTGTTTGGAAACCAAAGAATTTCATATTCTACAATCTAGCCCAAATCTAAGATATCTTTTATAAGCCTACAAGCAAAAATTCCACAAATGAACATTATACCATGTCATTTGAAATTCCCAAGTCCATCAATCTAATGTCTTAACTCTTGATCCTTGGTCCCTAGTGCGCTCTCTCCCTCCCTCTACCTATCCCTCTCACCCTCACCCTCATCCTCACGTAGTTGTAGCTGTTGAAAGGGATTTCGTTCTTATCGCTGCGACTTCCGATCTATATGACCCCCGGACGGTACAAAGAAAACTTCTTCTGCAGAGGCAGGAACCTAACTTTGTCAACAAGGGAGCCCTACGTACTTGTCCAGTCCATTCCGTTTTGCGTGCCGTGGGAACAGTTCAAACAAAGAAAAGTTTGGTGTGGTCTGAATTCAGGCGTCCCCCCGTGTGCTGCTAGGTTGGGAAATGCCGCCATTTAAGGAGCCGTTATGCCCTATGATCAATCGGATGGTCCATCAACCCTCGCTTGATTTTTGCAGTTGGCATAGATTTTATGAGACCCGCCCACTATTACTAAGAAAAAAGAGCCATACCCTTTTACTTCGCTACCATTCTCCCCTCCCTCCCTCCCTCTCCTCCTCCCTCTCCCCTCCCTCCCTCCCTCTTCCTATATCCCTCTTCCTCTTCCCTCTCCCCCCCTCTCTCTCTTGTATATAAGAGGCCCAACTACTATATTGCCTAACCCCTTCCTCATGTCCTTCTTTCTCTCTCCTACCTTCACCAAGTTTCTCTTGATAATTTTGGCTAAAAGCCTACAATAATACTTCTATTTCTTTTTTATGTCTTATCTCAATTTTTGAGTGTCTTTATAAGTGAAAAGTAATAGATCAAATGATAGTATATTATTTCAGTAAAATATCACAATTTTCAAAAGAAAACAATCTCTCCTAATTTTATTGAACTTGGATTAGTAGTGCCATTCTTCAAAATTATGTTTGTTGCTCAAAACTGAAAATTGTAGTAGAAATAATAATTTATATGCTTGGTTTTCAATGATTCTCCAAAACATTAATTAAAAGCTTCATGGACAGAAGAAGACACAATTAAGGAAGTTTTAATATTAGTTTTTGGAATTGACACAGCTGAGAAGCTTTTATATCCCGGCTAAACTACGCTTTTGAAGGAAGATAAAACTTACTAAGCTTTTGAAGATGTTCAAATCATGCACATTATGTTCCATTGACTTTTCAAACACAAGAAATGAAATGGTGGAATCAAGAATTTACATTGATTTACCAAACATACAAACAAGAATTGTAATTCACGATCCTGAATTGAGTTCGAAAATTTGTAATGAAATTTCAGTTCCCAAAGGCAACCTAAAACACTACCTAATGCTATGTTTGGATAGCAAGATTTCATTTCAAATTTTGGATTTGGATGGCATAGAATTTCCCATGAATTTATAGTGACCAAACGGGGGATTCGTAATTTATTTCCAATGTTTTGTCGGACATTCCATGTTCCATAAATACTCAATTCCTTCATTCTTCTTTGTAACATCAACCAAACAACTCTCAAACCTAGTATATTCCATAAAAACACTCACTTCCCCATCATTCGTCGTGAACCAAATAAGCACTTAATATTATCTTCTAAAAAATAGGCATACATGTTACACAATACTACACAAACTATCCTACAACAGATGAGCATAAACCAAATACGGTAAAAATACCCAAGACCCACAAACCAGTATATAATCCAAACTCCATGAAAATTTGCACAAACTTTACACTGTAAAACTACTTAAATTACGATAACATACCGGGAACTCTGTTAGCCAAATCAATCAAGATAGGCGAAGAAGAAGCAGACCCATCAGCCAGTTCATCAAATTTGAGAGGTAAATGAGGAGGGAGGGCAATTAAGTCAGAGCCTTGAGGAATATCATGAGAAGCAACAAGACCTAGACCATAAGATGGAATATGGGAGAAGTTGATGGAGTCATGAACAAACCCTCCTTCTATGCGAACCCATTTGAGAAGATCGGGAGGATGTGGCACCAGACGTGAAGGGTAAGAGATAGCGGAGCATGTCAATGGAGAGAAAAAGGATGTGTAAGTGCAACTCGATAACGTTACCACTTCCCTGCTACTGCTTGCTCGCCACATTGCGCATCTCTCTACTACTCACAATATCAGGATTGATTTCTCAATAATTTGGGAGGGGTGATAAAACGCTCATTGTGAGCGGTTTATCTGCCCACTCACACACAGCCAATCATTATTAAAAAAGGTTGGTGTGACACCTCTGTCACAAAAAATATTAATAAAAAATTATAAGACGCATTAAAATAATATTAAGTCAAAAAGTGACACTCACAACTTTTCCCCCAAAAAGTACAATTAAGACTACATATTTGTGTATTTGAAAACCTATGTTTGTGTGTTTGAAACCCATGTTTTTGTTAACTCAACCCCTGTTTGTGTATCTCTATTTCTCTTCCATTCCCTAGTCAATTTCTTAATATTATAATAACTTCATTCAATTGTTAAATTACCACTTTACCCTTTTTGTAATTGTTAAATTACCACTTTACCCTTTTTGTAATTGTTAAATTACGCATTTATCCCTATGCGTGGGTAGTGATAACTGCTCATGATGAGCATTTTATCACTACTCATAATTTGGTCAGGGAAGTGCAATTAGGAAGATGCACTATAGAGTAAAGATGACTAAAGACTAGGAAATGCCTAATTCCTCCCTACCAATAATATACTTCCTCACTTCTTTAATACTCCCTCAATTTTCTTTTGTTGTTCCTATTTGGAATCGGGTGAGAAACCAATGCAACTCAAAAAATGAGTAAGATTCCACTATTTTAAATAAAGTTAAATTAACTAAAAATAAAGATTCTAGCCATTGGAATTATTTTACGTTTGGCAACCAATGACACAAAAGTTTGAGGGGTAAATGAGTAAAAATGACTACAAACTAGTATGAACGCATTTATTACCCTTTGAGGAACTCTATGTTAGACAACCAATGAGAAAAAAGTTTGAGGGGTAAAAAAGTAAAAAATGATTACTCAATAGCGTGAACACATTTATTGCAACTTAAAACTAATGAAAAATTTAATTTATAAATTACACTATATATGGAAAGATTCAAAATATGAACAATATATTGAAATTTCCCCATGGGGAATACAGGAACAACAAAAGAAAACGGAGGGAGTAATTGAAACAGGTAGGGGTTGCATATTTTCTTAAGGAGATGAGAGAAATAGACAGAGATGAAAAAAGGAACCCATTTTCAGATCCCTTTTTAGCGGATATGGATCCTCAAATTTTGAACCCTACGGATCCGGTGGATCGGGTCCTAAATTATTACTCGGATCCAGATCCATACCGTTTTTGAAAGTTATTTTAAAAAATATAATTAAAAGGGTAAAAATTAATGTTAAACTCTTAATGTTATTTATGCTCGGATTTGTTATATTAAGGTTGAACGCTTGCTTACTTCAACATAGACAAATGAAGATGTTAAATGGCGTTGTTTTCTTCTTTAAAATCTCTAATTACTGTGAAAATTAGGGTCGTTTGAAGAAAATAAGTTAGGATCCATTGGATCTGGATTCTCAATTTTATTACCCAGCGGATCCGGGTAGGATCTGGATCCTTGCCTAAAAAACGGATATGGATCTGGACCCTAGAGGACCCTGTCCAGATCCCACCCATTGCCATCTCTAAATAAAACAACAAACATAGTCAAATTTAGTAATGTTGCAATTTATATGAAAATTTCTACGGTTTTTTCACCATATACCCCTCACAAATTTTTTTTGCACCATATACCATTTCGAGTTTCAAAATTTACCATATACCCCCGACTTTTAAAAAAAAATATACAACCACTTGCCCTTAATGACTAACGTCCGTTAGTCATTAACTCCTAGTCTTCCCTCTAACCTTAATTAACTGCCCTAAACCCTAACCTCCTCTAGCCCTAACCCTAACCCTAATCCTAACCCTAACCCCTAATCTAATACCCTAACCCTAACCACCCACCCACCACCCCCACCCTACCCTTTCCCCCACCACCCTCACCGCACCCCCCATCCCCCCCACTACTCCCGAAGCCCTCCCTAACCCCTAATCTAATACCCTAACCCTAACCACCATCGGCACTCGCAAGGTGATTCACGGCAGCAGTAAGGCGGCAAGAAGGAGGTTGCAGGGAGGGGTGTTGCGGGGATGCGGGGAGGGGGTGGGGGCTGTGGGGGTGGTGGGTGGAAGGGGTGGGGTGGGGTGGGGGGAGGGGTGGTGTGTGGGTGGTTAGGGTTAGGGTATTAGATTAGGGGTTAGGGTATTAGATTAGGGGTTAGGGTTAAGATTAGGGGTTAGGGTTTAGGGTAGTTAATTAGGGTTAGATGGGGTTAATAGCTAACGGACGTTAACGCCGTTAATCATTAAGGGCAAGTGGATGTATTTTTATTAAGTGGAGGGTATATGGTGAATTTGGAAACTCGCAAGGTTATATGGTGCAAAAAAAATTGTCGGGGGTATATAGTGAAAAAATCAAATTTTCTAATAAGGAAAATGTTGCAGTAATAAAAGAACGGAGGAAGTAAGTGACATAACGTTCTTGGTGCTTTTGTAAATAAATGAAGTAAATTTAAAAAACAATAATATTGATACAGTAATAATGTATGATAAATGAAAAATGTTGTATATGTTACTAATATTGTAACAAAAATTTGCTGAATTTTGCTCATGGTATCAACATCATATGTTCCCCTTTGGGAGGAATTATTCAAAGCTCGAGTAGAGTATGTAGCTCTTCGTTCACCTCCTATAAAATGACAAATATTATACTAAGCTAACGACAATTTTAGTTTTACTATGTAAAAAATAGGAAAACTGAAAATCAAGTATGGAATCTTCTTGTTGTACCCGATGATGATATACATCGTTGTCCTAATTGGTTTGATTCGAAGGGAACTATTCAAAGAGTTAAGCCCAAAATCATTTTAAGAATGCGAAGTCTATTTATTGGATGTTTCTTCCATGGTTTGATTTAATTTCAGACCATGGGGACAAAACAATATGAGCCACACATTTGTATTTGTAGGACCCCCATTGCTTTTCTTTTCCCTTTCACTACTACATTAAAGGGCAAAGGCAACACATGAAAACCGTTGCAATAGGCCAAAAAGTCGTTGCAATAGACCTAGTGCAACGGTTTTGAACCGTCGCATTTGGTGGCGTTGCAATAGGCCTAAGGCAACGACTTTTGGGACCTATTGCAACGGCTTGATGAACCGTTGCTCTAGACCAATCTTTTATGCAACGGCTGTGTGAGTCATTGGTTTCATGTAGATTATGCAACAGTTAGGCTATTGCAACGCCCATTAGCAAAAGCTATTGCGACGCCTATTACTCCAAACTATTGCAACACCTATTATTCCAAGCTATTGTACTATCTATAATATTATATATATATTTGTACAAAAGATTAAAAGTTGCTCCAGAAGCTCAAAATAATTGTCATTTTTGTATTGAAGTTTCTCAAGATAATGAATTTATAAGAGTACTACAATCATGACTAAACTCTTATTAATATAAACTAAATGTTTTAAATCAAACCAAACTAAATAATTGTTTACAATACCACAAGATATTTCTAGCATTTACATTCCCAAATTCCTTCTAAATACTGCCTACAAGCACCATATTGCAATATATTGCTAGCTAGATTTGGCCACCAATAGCGTATATAGTGAAACATCTATGTTTGATCTCCTCCATCGGCTCATAGTTCACCTAATAATTCAAACAGTGTAAATAGTTAGAAAACACTAAATTTAGCAATTAAAATAGAAAATGGAGTTGACATAACAATAAAAAGTAACAGAGTATGAGTGCAGTAATATAGAAGAAACTAGAGGAAAATAGATTAAGGTGAGTCAAAATTGAGTCCATTATAATGGTCTAATTATATTAACAATAAAGATAGCAAGACAGACAACTTTATAGGACTGAAAGCAAGAAGTTCAATAGAAATCCATCACTGCATGTCTGCACCTGATGTATATTATTTTCAGGAAGCGAGATTAGGGCTGGCAAGACACAAGCATCATGATCATAAATTTGGAAATTCTACAACAAATTACAACGTCCAAGCAAAGCATTCTAGCATATGCATGATTGCAAAGTGATATATCAGAAAACATGAATCCAAAGATAAGCTTCAAAGTATCAGGAACAGCTAAAGTTGATTTAGGAAACTCAAGATGGATAATGCAGCCAAAAGAAAACAGAACACTATGCATGATTACTTGTTCCACTAATATCAGTTCCAAATCAGATGCAGCCACAAGCAATGAGACACAAATTATACTTCGAATTTTGAAATACCTAGAAAAATTCTTTGCAATTCCCAAAAATGGATAATCACTTGAATGAAAAATGATTGCAGAACATACAAAATTAGAGTCCAAAATATGGCTTTGGTTATATACCCACCAAAAGATAATGCACCCTGCTGAAGTACTAACCCGGGTAAATTACTGGAAGAATAGATGGCTGCTAAGAGACAAAGAAGAATTGGACCCTGACCTAGTTAAAAAAGACGCAAGAGGCAGAATAGTAAAGCAAAAATTGTGGGCGAACAGTTGGAGTACGTACACATTTGAGTGATAAGGAGCTGCAACACACGCTCATTGTAGATGGAGCGTGGAAAGATAGCAGAGGAAAATAAGGTAGAATGAAGGCTGTACATGGGCTATGGATGGGTTTAATGGAGAAGAACAGCAAGAAAGAACAAGGTCAAAGTAGAATCCATGCAATATCAGCGCTACATGCTGAATCGTATGCTTTACTTCATGGTATCAAAGGGCAATCCATAACAAAGCCACTGAACTTGAAGTATGGATAGATTCAAGGGGGTTACTAGAAAGCTGCCAAATGCCCACCTCTTCGCCTACTGAAATAAGAGAATCACTACATGATATCCTTTTATTATTGGACAATTTTAATATTGTTTGAATAATTCATGTTCCTAGAGTAAAGGTTAAAAGTCCTCACATTCTAGCTACTACAGCAAGGAAAGAGTTGGTGTAGTATGTTTATTATAATTCTGTCAAAAAAGAGAACTTGGAAATTGGGTTTTTCTTTGAAGAATGAATTAGATTTTTTTATGTGGGAGTGAGCAGCTAATAATAAGCTCTGTTTCTATTTCACACACACACACATACACACACACACACACACACACACTATCTCTCTCTCTCTCACTCTCTCTCTCTCTCTCTCTCCCCCCATCACTGCACGTTTGCACCTGATATAGACCGTTATCTGGATCACAAAGAGAGCACTCCAGTACTTCCTATATGTTAGTACCCTTGTTTGCTACTCCTTTTGTTTATACATAGTTGCAGACCAATAAATTGAATAGTGTCATTGTTATAGATATACATAGCCTACAATGCAGAGCTTGCAAAATAATGTGCAGTCCAAGGATCCAGTTGGAATTTATTATGACAGCAGATTTTTGTGCAAATTTTAGGATGCGAGCCTAAAACAATAGAGAAGCTTATACTTGAAGTTCTCAAGATACCTTAACTTACAATTATGTATGTTAAGGTGAAGGGTATATCCCAACTGTTGCTGGGTACTATGATGAAGGTCTTGTAAATTTTGAGGGGTTGGGATAGTATTTGAATGTATTTCTGCTTCTATCTTGGAGAAATTCATATCTGATTTTGAAAGTTCATCCATGTTCAGATTCATATGTGCATATACAACTGATTATAATATGAATGTTTCTTGATAGATGAGGGTGTCAATTTTTTGGACGTGCTTTTAGTAACCTTGTTTGCTGCTCCCTTACAATAACTAACACTGTTTGGATACCAAGAGTGGAGAATAAGGTGCTGAAGTCATGCTTAGAAGGTGAGGGCATATAAGAAAATCTCAAAGACAACATAGAATTCCATACAGAAGGTTACCAACAACAACTCTTTTATAACGCAGACTGCACAAAGCAGATAAACTGTAAAAACAAATTACCATATTCAATCCATGGACAATGATTTCATTAATTGCTGCACAAGATTAATGTGCCCTCTTCTTATTCTACTAATCAGCTACTCTCTTTGAATTGAAAATTATATCATTTTCAAACAATGAAACAATGGGGGGATATAAATTATATAGGTTCAAGTAACACTCTATACCTTTGGCTAAACTAACTGAATAAATATAAAACTTGGTTTATGATGGTAGCTATAAGCCTACAAAGATATTGACTGGTAGTGTACAATCTATAGCCCAAAAAAAAAAAATCTCATGTTATACTTCTTAGCCTTAGGGGGGAAGGAAAACAGAGAGGCTTTTTTGTGCATGTTGGTTGTTGGGCTGTAGAACTTGTGTGCTTATTGAGATATCAAAGCATTGGAATTCAGCCTTCATGATAGATTGAGTCTATCTGCTCATGATGTTATCCCTTGATAGACAACATAGGAATGACATCCACCCTTATTTCAAACCTCGGATAACAGGAACTAAAAAAATAAAAAGTCTCCGTATAGTAGTTTTTTTATAAAAAAAAGTTCAGTATCAGATATAACTTCTTCTTTGTGCTTTGAAGAAAAGCACGAATTGGGATCATACACTACTCGATCACCATATCATAATTCTGAAATTAAACATTCTGAAATTGTGTTTTGGAGACTGAATTGAAATTGAAGAATTTACATAATACATGGTGAAACTAAAGAAACTTATTAAAAATAATGGCAACTAAAGTGAAATTCACATATTTGAACAATTTACCTTGTTAATTTGCTGCTAATCACAATCTAGCCTTCTTCGTCGCTGCTAATCACAATTCACCCTTCTCCGTCGCTGCTTATCACAAGAATTCGCTCCTATGACAACAATTCGCTGGTAATCATTCAGGATTTCATGAGGTTGAATTTGGAGCTTGTGCGCGGAATTCCAATTGTATTTTAGGGATTCGAATTTTGATTTTGGGGGTTACACTATGATGGGGAAAAATTGGCAAGGTGATCGATTAAAGGGAGGTTAGGGCACGACTAGGAGAAGCAATAGAGCTGCTGCTCGTGGAAAACTGACATAAGGGTTTGAAATTTAGTGAAAAAATACGAGGGAAACATTAATACTTTGATGCCCTTAGATGCATGCATAATTCATTAAATTAAGATCGTTGCCATAGGTTGTCCTTATGTGATGAAGAATAGAGAATTCAGGTAGCTATTGCAACTACAATATATTGTCGTTGCCATAGGTTGTTATAATGGGACAAGGAATATAACTTGAGGTAGCTATTGCAACGACATATTCATTACCGTTGCCATAGATCAAACTAGCGCGACGATCTTACATTACCCGTTGCCATAGCCCATCATATTGATCTAAATTCTTATGAGTCGTTGCACTAGACCCATCTATTGCAATGACATCTATTAGGTCGTTGCATTGGCTATTTTAATGTTGTTGCCTTTGTTAGAAAATGTAGTAGTGTTTTCTTTTAATTGCCAAAATTATTTTCTTTTGATTTTGTTTATTTACCAAAATTTATGAAATTAATTTCTGAAAATCGAAAAAATAATTAAAATTTTTTTTTTTTGAAAAAATCGAAATTTTTTTTACAGCTTCCAAACAGTAATTCATGTTTGGAAAAAAAAATTGAGCCAATTTTTTTTTACCCATTTTCTCTCTCCTCCTTGTTCTTGGTGTTCTTTACCAAAAATTCAAGAACACTTCCTCTTCCACCATTCTCAACCGAATTCCTCCCAAATTCGACCCATTCTTCCACCTTCTTCCTCAATTTCGACCCTATCTTCCATCTTCTTCCTCCATTTCGACCCATTCTTCACCCCCATTTCGCCCCAAACCCTCACCTAGCTCCATTGTTGAACTTTACCTCCATGGATTTCGATCTAAACTCTTCACCCGTAGATGAAATGGATGTAAGTTGACTTGAACATTTCGCATATAGTAACGAATTAATGATTTTCTATCTTCATTTGTGTGTTTGAGTAAGATTAAACTTGCAATTTATGAAAATTTTCACCAAAAAAAATCTAGGGTTTTAGGGAAAATAAATTTGCCGGTATTGGTGATTAAATTGCTCTAAATCAATGCACATCATACTTTTATGCGACAATTTGTGGTTACATTTGAGTAGTTCATACTTTAGTTTAGCTATGATGAAAAAAAAAATCAGATTTTTCGCGACCTCCATGGGAGGTTGAGCTGGTTTTCTGTCTAAATTACTACAGTAATTTGGTAATTACTAGAGATATTTTGGACATGACCAAACATAAAGAAACATTGGTAATTACTAAACATATTTTGGACATGACCAAAAACAAAATTAAGGTGTGTGAGATAATTGCAATAAATCAATGCACTTCACACTTTTATTGGGTTATATTTGATGCAAAGATCATACTTTAGTTTAGCAATTAGATGAAATAAATTTGCAGCATTTTCGGGACCTCCATTGCAGTGGAATGTCACTGGTTTTTTGTGCAAGTTATTGCAAGGTTTAGGTAATTACTAGAGATATTTTGGTCATAACATAACATACCACTATATATGTTAGGTAATCACCTAATTATATTAGGATATTACCAAACCTGTTAGGTCATTACCTAACAAATTTTAGGGCATTACCTAAAATAATAATTGTCTTGGGCAATGACCTCAAATCATGTGACTATAACATATATATGATGAGGGAATTGTATGGTTAAGATGTGGGTTATTGATAACCTAATCTATGAGATTTTAAGTGGTTTATATGAAAAGATTGTATCAGGCTAAAACGTTACATATTTTTTCCTTTTTCTTTTGCTTTCAATGATAGAATTGAATGACTTTGGTGATATAAAAGGTTCATTGATAGAATGTTTATGTGAACAACGGATTGAAATGGTGGAACAATCTCTAAAAAGAATCCTCTCCATTGTAGTGGAATGTCACTTGTTTTTTGTGCAAGTGAATGCAGAGTTTAGGTAATCACTATAGATATTTTGGTCATGACCTAATGCAACCACTACGAATGTTAGGTAATCACCTAATTAGATTAGGATATTACCAAACCTTTTAGGTCATTACCTAAACCATTTTAGGGCATTACATAAAATAATAATTATCTTGGGCAATGGCCTCAAATCATGTGACTATAACATATATGATGGGGGAATTATATGGTTAAGATGTGGGTTATTGATAACATAATCCATGAGGTTTTAAGTGGTTTATATGATAAGATTGGATCGGGCTAAAACGTTGCATTTTTTTCCTTTTTCTTTTGCTTTAAAATGATTGAATTGAATGACTTTGGTGATATGAAAGGTTTATCAATAGAATGTTTATGTGAAACAGGATTGATATGGTCGAACAAGCTCTAAAAAGAATCCTCTCCCTTATAGTGGAATGTCACTTTTTTTTATGCAAGTTACTGCATGATTTATGTAATTACTCAAAATATTTTGGTCATGACCTAACATATCCACTATATTTGTTAGGTAATCATCTAATTAGATTAGAATCTTACCAAAACGTTTAAGTCATTACCGAAATCATTTTAGGGCATTCCCTGAAATAATAATTGTCTTGGGCAATTGTCTCAAATCATTTGACTATAACATATATGATGAGATAATTTTATGGTTAAGATGTGGGTTATTGATAACCTAATCCATGAGATTTTTTGTGGTTTAAATGATAAGATTGCATCGGGCTAAAACGTTGCTTTTTTCTTTTTTATTTTGCTTTCAAATGATTGAATTGAATGACTTTCGTGATATGAAAGGTTCATCCATCGAATGTTTATGTGAACAACGGATTGAAATGGTCGAACAATCTCTCAAAAGAATCCTCTCCATTGTAGTGGAATGTCAATTGTTTCTTGTGCAAGTTAATGCAGGGTTTACGTTATTACCAAATATATTTTGGTCATGACCTAACATAAGCACTATATATGTTATGTAATCACCTAATTAGATTAGGATATTACCAAACCTCTTAGGTCATTGCCTAAACCATTTTAGGGCATTACCTAAAATAATAATTATTTTCTTGGGATGGCCTCAAAGCATGTGACTATAACATATATGATGAGGGAATTATATGGTTAAGATGTGGGTTATTGATAACTGAATCCATGAGGTTTTAAGTGGTTTATATGACAAGATTGGATCGGGCTAAAAAGTTGCATTATTTCCTTTTTCTTTTGCTTTCAAATGATAGAATTGAATGACTTTGGTGATATAAAAGGTTCATCGATAGATTGTTTATGTGAAGAGCGGATTGAAATGGTCAAACAATCTCCCAAAAGAATCCTCTCCATTGTAGTGGAATGTCACTTGTTTTTTGTGCAAGTGAATGCAGAGTTTAGGTAATCACTATAGATATTTTGGTCATGACCTAACATGACCACTTTGCATATGTTAGGTAATCACCTAATTAGATTAGGATATTACCAAAACGTTTAGGTCATTACCTGAACCATTTTAGGGCATTACCTAAAATAATAATTGTCTTGGGCAATGACCTCAAATCATGTGACTATAATATATATAATGGGGGAATTATATGGTTAAGATGTGGGTTATTGATAACTTAACCCATGAGGTTTTAAGTGGTTTATATGGTAAGATTGGATCGGGGTAAAACGTTGCATTTTTTCCATTTTCTTTTGCTTTAAAATGATTGAATTGAATGACTTTGGTGATATGAAAGGTTCATCGATAGAATGTTTATATGAACAACGGATTGAAATGGTCGAACAATCTTTAAAAAGAATCCTGGCCACTATACTGGAATGTCACTTGTTTTTTATGCAAGTTATTGCATAGTTTAGGTAATTACTAAAGATATTTTGGTCATGATCTAATACAACCACTACAAATGTTAGGTAATCACCTAATTACATTAGGAGATTACCAAAACTTTTAGGTCATTACCTAAACCATTTTAGGGCATTACCTAAAATAATAATTGTCTTGGACAATGTCCTCAAATCATGTGATTATAACATATATGATGGGGGAATTATATGGTTAAGATGTGGGTATTGATAACTTAATCCATGAGGTTTTAAGTTGTTTATATGATAAGATTGCATCGGTGTAAAACGTTGTACTACCTCCGTCCCAAAATAGGCTGAACACTTTCCTTTTATGTTTGTCCCAAATTAGTTTGAACACTTCCATTTTTGGCATGGTCCCACCATTAATATATTATTTTTTTTACACATCTTTGGCCCACATTCTACCTTTTATCAATAGAAAGTTACTCAACTTTCTTTCTCCTTTAATAAAAAATACCCAACCAACTCCTATCACATCTACTTTTTAAATAAATAACATTTGATAACCACACCACAACTTATCACCTTAAACTACGTGTCCCAACAAGTGTTCAGATCTTTCTGAGACGGAGGGAGTACTTTTTTTCCTTTTTCTTTTACTTTCAAATGATTGAATTAAATGACTTTCGTGATATGAAAGGTTCATCGATCGAATGTTTATGTGAACAGCGGATTGAAATAGTCGAACAATCTCTCAAAAGAATCTTCTTCATTATTGTAGTGGAATGTCAATTGTTTTTTGTGCAAGTTAATGCATGGTTTAGGTAATTACTAAATATATTTTGGTCATGACCTGATACAACCACTACATATGTTAGGTAATCACCTAATTAGATTAGGATATTCCCAAAACGTTTAGGTCATTACGTAAACCATTTTAGGTCATTACCTAAAATAATAATTGTCTTGGACAATGGCCTCAGATCATGTGACTATAACATTCTTTCAAAAAAAAAAATGTGACTATAACATATATGATGGGGAATTATATGTTTAAGATGTGGGTTATTGATAAATTAATCCATGAGGTTTTAAGTGGTTTACATGATAAGATTGCATCAAGGTAAAACGTATCATTTTTTTTCTTTTTCTTTTGCTTTTAAATGATTAAATTAAATGACTTTGGTGATATGAAATGTTCATCGATATAATGTTTATATGAACACCGGATTGAAATGGTCGAACAATCTCAAAAAAGAATCCTCGCCACTGTAGTGGAATGTCACTTGTTTTTTATGCAAGTTACTGCATAGTTTAGGTAATTACTAAAGATATTTTGGTCATGATCTAATACAACCTCTACAAATGTTAGGTAATCACCTAATTACATTAGGAGATTACCAAAACTTTTAGGTCATTACGCATTACCTAAAATAATAATTGTCTTGGACAATGGCTCTATAACATATATCATGGGGGAATTATATGGTTAAGATGTGGGTTATTGATAAATTAATCCACGAGGTTTTAAGTGGTTTACATGATAAGATTGCATCGGGGTAAAACGTATCATTTTTTACTTTTTCTTTTGCTTTTAAATGATTGAATTGAATGATTTTGGTGATATGAAATGTTCATCGATAGAATGTTTATATGAACAACTGATTGAAATGGTCGAACAATCTCTAAAAACAATCATCGCCACTGTAGTGGAATGTCACTTGTTTTTTTATGCAAGTTGCTACATAGTTTAGGTAATATCTAAAGATATTTTGGTCAAGACCTAATACAACCACTACATATGTTAGGTAATCACCTAATTAGATTAGGAGATTACCAAAAAATTTATGTCATAACCTAAACTATTTGAGGGCATTACCTAAAATAATAATTGTCTTGGGCAATGACCTCAAATCATGTGACTATAACATATATATGATGAGGGAATTGTATGGTTAAGATGTGGGTTATTGATAACTTAATCCATGAGGTTTTAAGTGGTTTATATGATAAGATTGGATCGGGATAAAACGTTGCATTTTATTCCTTTTTCTTTTGCTTTCAAATGATTGAATTGAATGACTTTGATGACATGAAAGGTTCATCGATCGAATGTTTATGTGAACAGCGGATTGAAATGGTCGAACAATCTCTCAAAAGAATCTTCTCCCTAGTAGAGGAATGTCAATTGTTTTTTTTGCAAGTTAATGCAGGGTTTAGGTAATTACTAAAGATATTTTGGTCATGACCTAACATAACCACTATATATGTTAGGTAATCACCTAATTAGATTAGGATATTACCAAACCTTTTAGGTCATTACCTAAACTATTTTAGGGCATTACCTAAAATAATAATTATCTTGGGCAATGACCTCAAATCATGTGACTATAACATATATATGATGAGGGAATTGTATGGTTAAGATGTGGGTTATTGATAACTTAACCCATGAGGTTTTAAGTGGTTTATATGGTAAGATTGGATCGGGGTAAAACGTTGCATTTTTTCCATTTTCTTTTGCATTAAAATGATTGAATTGAATGACTTTGGTGAAATGAAAGGTTCATCGATAGAATGTTTATATGAACAACGAATTGAAATGGTCGAACAATCTTTAAAAAGAATCCTGGCCACTATACTGGAATGTCACTTGTTTTTTATGCAAGTTATTGCATAGTTTAGGTAATTACTAAAGATATTTTGGACATGATCTAATACAACTAGGTAATCACCTAATTAGATTAGGAGATTACCAAAACTGTTAGGTCATTACCTAAACCATTTTAGGGCATTACCTAAAATAATAATTGTCTTGGACAATGTCCTCAAATCATGTGATTATAACATATATGATGGGGGAATTATATGGTTAAGATGTAGGTATTGATAACTTAATCCATGAGGTTTTAAGTTGTTTATATGATAAGATTGCATCGGTGTAAAACGTTGTACTACCTCCGTCCCAAAATAAGGTTGAACACTTTCCTTTTATGTTTGTCCCAAATTAGTTTGAACACTTCCATTTTTGGCATGGTCCCACCATTAATATATTATTTTTTTTACACATCTTTGGCCCACATTCTACCTTTTATCAATAGAAAGTTACTCAACTTTCTTTCTCCTTTAATAAAAAATACCCAACCAACTCCTATCACATCTACTTTTTAAATAAAAAACATTTGATAACCACACCACAACTTATCACCTTAAACTACGTGTCCCAACAAGTGTTCGATCTTTCCGGGACGGAGGGAGTACTTTTTTCCTTTTTCTTTTACTTTTAAAAGATTGAATTAAATGACTTTCGTGATATGAAAGGTTCATCGATCGAATGTTTATGTGAACAATGATTGAAATAGTCGAACAATCTCTCAAAAGAATCTTCTTCATTATTGTAGTGGAATGTCAATTGTTTTTTGTGCAAGTTAATGCATGGTTTAGGTAATTACTAAATATATTTTGGTCATGACCCGATACAACCACTACATATGTTTGGTAATCACCTAATTAGATTAGGATATTCCCAAAACGTTAAGGTCATTACGTAAACCATTTTAGGTCATTACCTAAAATAATAATTGTCTTGGACAATGGCCTCAGATCATGTGACTATAACATTCTTTCAAAAAAAAAAATGTGACTATAACATATATGATGGGGAATTATATGTTTAAGATGTGGGTTATTGATAAATTAATCCATGAGGTTTTAAGTGGTTTACATGATAAGATTGCATCAAGGTAAAACGTATCATTTTTTCCTTTTTCTTTTGCTTTTAAATGATTAAATTAAATGACTTTGGTGATATGAAATGTTCATCGATATAATGTTTATATGAACACCGGATTGAAATGGTCGAACAATCTCAAAAAAGAATCCTTGCCACTGTAGTGGAATGTCACTTGTTTTTTATGCAAGTTCTTGCATAGTTTAGGTAATTACTAAAGATATTTTGGTCATGATCTAATACAACCTCTACAAATGTTAGGTAATCACCTAATTACATTAGGAGATTACCAAAACTTTTAGGTCATTACGCATTACCTAAAATAATAATTGTCTTGGACAATGGCTCTATAACATATATCATGGGGGAATTATATGGTTAAGATGTGGGTTATTGATAAATTAATCCACGAGGTTTTAAGTGGTTTACATGATAAGATTGCATCAGGGTAAAACGTATCATTTTTTACTTTTTCTTTTGCTTTTAAATGATTGAATTGAATGATTTTGGTGATATGAAATGTTCATCGATAGAATGTTTATATGAACAACTGATTGAAATGGTCGAACAATCTCTAAAAACAATCCTCGCCACTGTAGTGGAATGTCACTTGTTTTTTTATGCAAGTTGCTGCATAGTTTAGGTAATATCTAAAGATATTTTGGTCAAGACCTAATACAACCACTACATATGTTAGGTAATCACCTAATTAGATTAGGAGATTACCAAAAAAATTTATGTCATAACCTAAACTATTTGAGGGCATTACCTAAAATAATAATTGTCTTGGGCAATGACCTCAAATCATGTGACTATAACATGTATATGATGAGGGAATTGTATGGTTAAGATGTGGGTTATTGATAACTTAATCCATGAGGTTTTAAGTGGTTTATATGATAAGATTGGATCGGGATAAAACGTTGCATTTTATTCCTTTTTCTTTTGCTTTCAAATGATTGAATTGAATGACTTTGATGACATGAAAGGTTCATCGATCGAATGTTTATGTGAACAGCGGATTGAAATGGTCGAACAATCTCTCAAAAGAATCTTCTCCATAGTAGAGGAATGTCAATTGTTTTTTTTGCAAGTTAATGCAGGGTTTAGGTAATTACTAAAGATATTTTGGTCATGACCTAACATAACCACTATATATGTTAGGTAATCACCTAATTAGATTAGGATATTACCAAACCTTTTAGGTCATTACCTAAACTATTTTAGGGCATTACCTAAAATAATAATTATCTTGGGCAATGACCTCAAATCATGTGACTATAACATATATATGATGAGGGAATTGTATGGTTAAGATGTGGGTTATTGATAACTTAACCCATGAGGTTTTAAGTGCTTTATATGGTAAGATTGGATCGGGGTAAAACGTTGCATTTTTTCCATTTTCTTTTGCTTTAAAATGATTGAATTGAATGACTTTGGTGATATGAAAGGTTCATCGATAGAATGTTTATATGAACAACGGATTGAAATGGTCGAACAATCTTTAAAAAGAATCCTGGCCACTATACTTGGAATGTCACTTGTTTTTTATGCAAGTTATTGCATAGTTTAGGTAATTACTAAAGATATTTTTGTCATGATCTAATACAACCACTACATATGTTAGGTAATCACCTAATTAGATTAGGAGATTACCAAAACTTTTAGGTCATTACCTAAACCATTTTAGGGCATTACCTAAAATAATAATTGTCTTGGACAATGTCCTCAAATCATGTGATTATAACATATATGATGGGGGAATTATATGGTTAAGATGTGGGTATTGATAACTTAATCCATGAGGTTTTAAGTTGTTTATATGATAAGATTGCATCGGTGTAAAACGTTGTACTACCTCCGTCCCAAAATAGGCTGAACACTTTCCTTTTATGTTTGTCCCAAATTAGTTTGAACACTTCCATTTTTGGCATGGTCCCACCATTAATATATTATTTTTTTTACACATCTTTGGCCCACATTCTACCTTTTATCAATAGAAAGTTACTCAACTTTCTTTCTCCTTTAATAAAAAATACCCAACCAACTCCTATCACATCTACTTTTTAAATAAATAACATTTGATAACCACACCACAACTTATCACCTTAAACTACGTGTCCCAACAAGTGTTCAGATCTTTCTGGGACGGAGGGAGTACTTTTTTTCCTTTTTCTTTTACTTTCAAATGATTGAATTAAATGACTTTCGTGATATGAAAGGTTCATCGATCGAATGTTTATGTGAACAGCGGATTGAAATAGTCGAACAATCTCTCAAAAGAATCTTCTTCATTATTGTAGTGGAATGTCAATTGTTTTTTGTGCAAGTTAATGCATGGTTTAGGTAATTACTAAATATATTTTGGTCATGACCCGATACAACCACTACATATGTTAGGTAATCACCTAATTAGATTAGGATATTCCCAAAACGTTTAGGTCATTACGTAAACCATTTTAGGTCATTACCTAAAATAATAATTGTCTTGGACAATGGCCTCGAATCATGTGACTATAACATTCTTTCAAAAAAAAAAAATGTGACTATAACATATATGATGGGGAATTATATGTTTAAGATGTGGGTTATTGATAAATTAATCCATGAGGTTTTAAGTGGTTTACATGATAAGATTGCATCAAGGTAAAACGTATCATTTTTTCCTTTTTCTTTTGCTTTTAAATGATTAAATTAAATGACTTTGGTGATATGAAATGTTCATCGATATAATGTTTATATGAACACCGGATTGAAATGGTCGAACAATCTCAAAAAAGAATCCTCGCCACTGTAGTGGAATGTCACTTGTTTTTTATGCAAGTTACTGCATAGTTTAGGTAATTACTAAAGATATTTTGGTCATGATCTAATACAACCTCTACAAATGTTAGGTAATCACCTAATTACATTAGGAGATTACCAAAACTTTTAGGTCATTACGCATTACCTAAAATAATAATTGTCTTGGACAATGGCTCTATAACATATATCATGGGGGAATTATATGGTTAAGATGTGGGTTATTGATAAATTAATCCACGAGGTTTTAAGTGGTTTACATGATAAGATTGCATCGGGGTAAAACGTATCATTTTTTACTTTTTCTTTTGCTTTTAAATGATTGAATTGAATGATTTTGGTGATATGAAATGTTCATCGATAGAATGTTTATA
This sequence comes from Beta lomatogona, assembly GCA_947646795.1. Classification (NCBI taxonomy): domain Eukaryota; kingdom Viridiplantae; phylum Streptophyta; class Magnoliopsida; order Caryophyllales; family Amaranthaceae; genus Beta; species Beta lomatogona. The sequence continues at coordinate 781,127 of CANSNZ010001204.1, read as the reverse complement.
TGAACAACTGATTGAAATGGTCGAACAATCTCTAAAAACAATCCTCGCCACTGTAGTGGAATGTCACTTGTTTTTTTATGCAAGTTGCTACATAGTTTAGGTAATATCTAAAGATATTTTGGTCAAGACCTAATACAACCACTACATATGTTAGGTAATCACCTAATTAGATTAGGAGATTACCAAAAAATTTATGTCATAACCTAAACTATTTGAGGGCATTACCTAAAATAATAATTGTCTTGGGCAATGACCTCAAATCATGTGACTATAACATATATATGATGAGGGAATTGTATGGTTAAGATGTGGGTTATTGATAACTTAACCCATGATGTTTTAAGTGGTTTATATGGTAAGATTGGATCGGGGTAAAACGTTGCATTTTTTCCATTTTCTTTTGCATTAAAATGATTGAATTGAATGACTTTGGTGAAATGAAAGGTTCATCGATAGAATGTTTATATGAACAACGAATTGAAATGGTCGAACAATCTTTAAAAAGAATCCTGGCCACTATACTGGAATGTCACTTGTTTTTTATGCAAGTTATTGCATAGTTTAGGTAATTACTAAAGATATTTTGGACATGATCTAATACAACTAGGTAATCACCTAATTAGATTAGGAGATTACCAAAACTTTTAGGTCATTACCTAAACCATTTTAGGGCATTACCTAAAATAATAATTGTCTTGGACAATGTCCTCAAATCATGTGATTATAACATATATGATGGAGGAATTATATGGTTAAGATGTGGGTATTGATAACTTAATCCATGAGGTTTTAAGTTGTTTATATGATAAGATTGCATCGGTGTAAAACGTTGTACTACCTCCGTCCCAAAATAGGCTTGAACACTTTCCTTTTATGTTTGTCCCAAATTAGTTAGAACACTTCCATTTTTGGCATGGTCCCACCATTAATATATTATTTTTTTTACAGATCTTTGGCCCACATTCTACCTTTTATCAATAGAAAGTTACTCAACTTTCTTTCTCCATTAATAAAAAATACCCAACCAACTCCTATCACATCTACTTTTTAAATAAATAACATTTGATAACCACACCACAACTTATCACCTTAAACTACGTGTCCCAACAAGTGTTCGAGATCTTTCCGGGACGGAGGGAGTACTTTTTTCCTTTTTCTTTTACTTTCAAATGATTGAATTAAATGACTTTCGTGATATGAAAGGTTCATCGATCGAATGTTTATGTGAACAAATGGATTGAAATAGTCGAACAATCTCTCAAAAGAATCTTCTTCATTATTGTAGTGGAATGTCAATTGTTTTTTGTGCAAGTTAATGCATGGTTTAGGTAATTACTAAATATATTTTGGTCATGACCTGATACAACCACTACATATGTTAGGTAATCACCTAATTAGATTGGGATATTCCCAAAACGTTTAGGTCATTACGTAAACCATTTTAGGTCATTACCTAAAATAATAATTGTCTTGGACAATGGCCTCAGATCATGTGACTATAACATTCTTTCAAAAAAAAAAAAAATGTGACTATATCATATATGATGGGGAATTATATGTTTAAGATGTGGGTTATTGATAAATTAATCCATGAGGTTTTAAGTGGTTTACATGATAAGATTGCATCAAGGTAAAACGTATCATTTTTTCCTTTTTCTTTTGCTTTTAAATGATTAAATTAAATGACTTTGGTGATATGAAATGTTCATCGATATAATGTTTATATGAACACCGGATTGAAATGGTCGAACAATCTCAAAAAAGAATCCTCGCCATTGTAGTGGAATGTCACTTGTTTTTTATGCAAGTTACTGCATAGTTTAGGTAATTACTAAAGATATTTTGGTCATGATCTAATACAACCTCTACAAATGTTAGGTAATCACCTAATTACATTAGGAGATTACCAAAACTTTTAGGTCATTACGCATTACCTAAAATAATAATTGTCTTGGACAATGGCTCTATAACATATATCATGGGGGAATTATATGGTTAAGATGTGGGTTATTGATAAATTAATCCACGAGGTTTTAAGTGGTTTACATGATAAGATTGCATCAGGGTAAAACGTATCATTTTTTACTTTTTCTTTTGCTTTTAAATGATTGAATTGAATGATTTTGGTGATATGAAATATTCATCGATAGAATGTTTATATGAACAACTGATTGAAATGGTCGAACAATCTCTAAAAACAATCCTCGCCACTGTAGTGGAATGTCACTTATTTTTTATGCAAGTTACTGCATAGTTTAGGTAATATCTAAAGATATTTTGGTCATGACCTAATACAACCACTACATATGCTAGGTAATCACCTAAGTAGATTAGGTGATTACCAAAAATTTTATGTCATAACCTAAACTATTTTAGGGCATTACCTAAAATAATAATTGTCTTGGGCAATGACATCAAATCATGTGACTATAACATATATATGATGAGGGAAATGTATGGTTAAGATGTGGGTTATTGATAACTTAATCCATGAGGTTTTAAGTGGTTTAAATGATAAGATTGGATCGGGATAAAACGTTGCATTTTTTTCCTTTTTCTATTGCTTTCAAATGATTGAATTGAATGACTTTGATGACATGAAAGGTTCATCGATCGAATGTTTATGTGAACAACGGATTGAAATGGTCGAACAATCTCTCTAAAGAATCTTCTCCATTGTAGTGGAATGTCAATTGTTTTTTGTGCAAGTTAATGCAGGGTTTAGGTAATTACTATTGATATTTTGGTCATGACCTACCTAACATAACCACTATATATGTTAGGTAATCACCTAATTAAATTAGAATATTACCAAACCTTTTAGGTCATTACCTAAACCACAGGGCATTACCCAAAATAATAATTATTTTTTTGGGTAATGGCCTCAAATCATGTGACTATAACATATATGATGAGAGAATTGTATGGTTAAGATGTGGGTTATTGACAACTTAATCCATGAGGTTTTAAGTGGTTTATATGACAATATTGGATCGGGCTAAAAAGTTGCATTTTTTCCTTTTTCTTTTGCTTTCAAATGATAGAATTGAATGACTTTGGCGATATAAAAGGTTCATTGATAGAATGTTTATGTGAACAACGGATTGAAATGGTCGAACAATCTCTAAAAAGAATCCTCTCCATTGTAGTGGAATGTCATTGTTTATTGTGCAAGTGAATGCAAAGTTTAGGTAATCACCATAGATATTTTGCTCATGACCTAATACAACCCCTACATATGTTAGGTAATCACATAATTAGATTAGGATATTACCAAACCTTTTAGGTCATTACCTAAACAATTTTAGGGCATTACCTAAAATAATAACTGTCTTGGGCAATGGCCTCAAATCATGTGACTATTACATATATTATTGGGAAATTATATGGTTAAGATATGGGTTATTGATAACTTAATCCACGAGGTTTTAACTGGTTTATATGACAAGATTGGATCGGGCTCAAAAGTTGCATTTTTCCTTTTTCTTTCAAATGATAGAATTGAATGACTTTGGTGATATAAAAGGTTCATCGATAAAATGTTTATGGGAATAGCAGATTTAAATAGTCGAACAATCTCTAAAAAGAATCCTCTCCATTGTAGTGGAATGTCACTTGTTTATTGTGCAAGTGAATGCAAAGTTTAGGTAATCACTATAGATATTTTGGTCATGACCTAATACAACCACTACATATGTTAGGTAATCACATAATTAGATGAGGATATTACCAAACCTTTTAGGTCATTACCTAAACCATTTTAGGGCATTACCTAAAATAATAACTGTCTTGGGCAATGGCCTCAAATCATGTCACTATAACATATATTACGGGGGAATTATATGGTTAAGATATGGGTTATTGATAAATTAATCCATGAGGTTTTAAGTGGTTTATATGACAAGATTGGATCGGGCTAAAAAGTTGCATTTTTTCCTTTTTCTTTTGCTTTCAAATGATAGAATTGAATGACTTTGGTGATATAAAAGGTTCATCGATAGAATGTTTATGTGAACAACGGATTGAAATGATCGAACAATCTCTAAAAAGAATCCTCTCCATTGTAGTGGAATGTCATTGTTTATTGTGCAAGTGAATGCAAAGTTTAGGTAATCACCATAGATATTTTGCTCATGACCTAATACAACCCCTACATATGTTAGGTAATCAAATAATTAGATTAGGATATTACCAAAACTTTTTAGGTCATTACCTAAACAATTTTAGGGCATTACCTAAAATAATAATTGTCTTGGGCAATGGCCTCAAATCATGTGACTATAACATATATTATGGGGGAATTATAAGGTTAAGATATGGTTTATTGATAACTTAATCCATGAGGTTTTAAGTGGTTTATATGATAAGATTGTATCGGGCTAAAACGTTGCATTTTTTTCCTTTTTCTTTTGCTTTGGGCATTACCAAACATATCCAATCACATTCCATTCCCATAACTCGTCAAAGCAATCCTATGGGGATTGAACAATCATGTCACTAGGTCCATTAGGCCTAATACCTCACCAAACCCCATTGACTTGAGTTTTGGCCCCCATTGTCCAGCCTTGCACAAAAAAGCCCAAATTAACCCCATATCATTTACTTTTAGGTAATTACTAAAATTATTTTGGGCTGTACCAAACCTACTTTGGCTTATTTGGATTAACACATTTATATAATATTGATTAATTTGTACTTAAGATTGTTGATTTCAATTGTTTATTTTAATATACTTTGAAATTGACGGTTTTGAGACTTCTCTTAGTTTCTGTTAAGCTTTGGTAATTACTGGAACCCCTTATAGTAATTACCTAAAGTTTCCGAAGTATTAGGCCGGTTATTTTTTTGCTTATAAAATGTTTACTTCAAATCATGAATACATTATCCACCACATGCATTATGCACACTAAAACATCCATATTATATACTAAACTAACATCCAATCAGTGTTAGGATATTACATTAAACATCATAGTCATAAACAAATTACATGGAAAAGTGAAATAATATCCAAACATATGTCTTGTAAATAAAAATTATCCAAACCAGAAACTGAAGTTCATAAATATTATCCAAAGCACAACCACGAAAATAGTTTTTAGGAAGATAATGCATTGGCCACAACCTCATCTTTGAGAGTATTATGCTCCCTGCAAATGGCATCGACCAAGGTGTCGATGCGGTACCTGTCCATATCCTACATTAAGACAACAAAAACCAAGTTAATGAACCACCTTTTATGAAAAACAAATTGGTGCTAGGTAATGACTGGAAAACTATAGGTCATTACCTAAGACGACAAGAAAACCAAAAAAAAAGTTGTACATGTTTTTGGTAGTAATTAAACATGTTATGGTAATTACCAAATAACCCCAGACCACTACCTTAAAATGCTGAGGGTTGTTCCAACCTCCAAATTCCTTTGTCCCCAGCAGCTTAATGACATACATCCCACAATCATATCTGACAATGATTTAACAATTAATTAACATGATTTCTTAAACCCAAGATCACTATGTTCACAGTAGCACACTAAGATAATAATTTTTAAAGTTATAAATGACCTATATGTTATTGGAAAAATACCCATTTTCCTGAACTGGAATACGGACAGATTTCAGTGGCCAAGTAGGCATATCATCGATCTTCCTGCTGTATGCATCCTTCTTTTCAGTCGACAGAAATTCAGACAACTTCTTCACCTACGTTGGTCAAATTTTAAAAAATGTAAACGACTCAAAATATTAACCCTTCGTATAAAGTACTAATAAGATTTGTTTCGAAGTTAGACCTGTTCCCCGCATACTTAAATCGCTTTTTAGAATTTGCCCCAGGATCCGAATCAAAGAAGTATGTACAACATTGCGGCAATGAGATAATAATTAGGAACCAATGATTTGGGTCCGGCAACCACAGAGGAACAAGAAAGTACATCATAAATATCGGGACCCCATTAAAAGAGAAGTTAGGAAAAGATCTTTTGTCTAAGGAGTGCATAGTGTATACCTGAGGGCATCGAGAAAGTACTGTAGACAGGTATGTCGTCTTAACAAGTGGATTATACGGCAATAGTCCTTGCTTCCCATCAGCCTGTTGTTTCTTATCAAAATTTGCCGGTTCCATGTACTTAACGAAAATAACACATAGTAAATAATTAAAAAGTGTAAGTTAAATAAAATAAACATACTACATAATTTAAAATTATAAGGAAAATAAAAGATGAAAACATTTTCTATATAAATAACGTACTCGGAATGTTGTTGGGATGTAAAACGAAGATGGGTTTTTCACACTCACTCTGACCCCAGCTACATTGATAGCCTGCATGTGTGCTTAATATCAGTTAACTATTATGTTTGTGTGTAATTAATGGAGTCACATAGATGCCAATACCGTTTCCGTGACAAGCGCTGTAGGATATAGAGTACGGAGGTCGGAACGTGTGGTCTGGATCCACTCAGAATCAACTAATAACTCACTGCTTGCCAAACAAACAAAATCACCTTACATTAAATAGTAATGACAAGCAAAGAAAGAAACTAATAAGAGAATTATCACAAAAACGTACTCCATATCCTTTGTGTCATCAAACACATACTCCACAATATCCTTCTGAGTCTTTTCCAATCTGCGCAATACGTGACGGATTGTCCCAATCCTGATCTTGAAATTCAACTTCACCTCATCCTAAATGCAATCATTGATGAAGAATTTTTTTTATTACTTGTAAACAAGAAACTGTTATGTTTGGTTATTACCTAAACCTGTTTGGTATTCACCAAGCAGAAAAATAGTGAAAACTGTATTTCTGTCTATGTTAAGTTATTTACCTAAATAAGTTTGGTTAATGATCACAGTTGAATCAGTCCTGTTTGAATATTACCTAAACCTCTTTAGGTAATTCTCAAATAGTAAGAAAGTTAAATCAGTCATGTCTGGGAAGTACCAAAACATTTTTATGTAATCACCAAATTATATGAAAGTGAAAACTCAGCTCCTGTCATGTTAAGTCATCACCTAAACATCTTTAGGTTATAACCATAATAGAATCACTAATTTTTACTTATTACCTTAACATTTTTAGGTTATTACGAAACAATATCAAAGTGAAAGTTGTACCTTAAGGTTTTTGTTTTTCTTTCCCTTCACAGTAGGGTCTTTATCTTTGTCCTCTTCAGTTGGTGCTTTGGTAGTGTGATCTGGAGGATTAGGCTCACCCCCTTGCTCCATAAATTAGAGAAGTTTACTGGTTTGTTCTTCATAAACAATCAAATGATAAGATTAGAAACAATCAAATAACAAAGATCAAAGCTAAAACTTCTCTAATTTATAACATTTCATCCTCGGATACAATATTAAAAAAACTTTTGTTTGGTCAGACTTTTTTTGGTAATCACCAACTTAGTTATAGTAATTACCTAAACTTCATCACAAATGTATATGTATATGGAGTGCTAGGTAATCACCAGAATGAGTTTGGTGATTACCAAATATATGATAGGTAATCACCAAACATAGTTCAGCCTATATATTTATCATGATATCTCATGAACCAAACCATACTCTAAATTTGCATATCGTTTATATTTTAACATGATAATTAGATTCTTGCATTTTATTTTATGAATGACGACATCGTGACATAAACTTCGAATTTAAAAGGTTTAGAAGTTCAAAAACTACTTAATGTTTATCAAACAATACACTGGTAAACACCAACAAAAGTTTACGCAATCACTGAGAACTTTTATTATATCAACATACACCATTATAATTCATCAACCAATCTACATAAGAAATTAGCATCATAATTTAACCACCAAAGAGCCCAAATTAATGCAAGCATAACATATTACATAAGAATTAAACTATTAGAGCACGAACCTTCAAGCATCCATTTGAACATTTGGTTGAAATTCTACGAGAGTTGGTCAATTTTGTTCAATATGACAAACTGCATCTTCAAGCAATTGGCCGCGAAATCGCTCGGCAAATTTCCCTTGATCAACTCCTTCTCATTTTCAATCTTGTTCATCAACTGAGATAAACAAAACAATAAACAATTACTTTCATAAATTGTGAGAAAACAATTTGAAAATGAAGGACTTAATGATCATTTACAAACTCACTCTCGGGGTTCTGTAAGCATCTTGCAAGTCAAGGACGGCGTCATTCAAGCGCTTGGTGTTGGCATCACTTCAGTCAACCACTCTTGGAGTCTTAAACCTCCAAATCTCGTCAAGGCCAGAAACCGAAGAGTACTTAGTGAAAATCAACTGTTACAGATATAACAATTCCAAAATAATTGTTTATTTACTCAAGGTAAACCATAGAATGGAAAATTTTATCATATACATTTTGCTTTAGACCTCACCTAAACATGTTGGTAATTATCAAATATGTTAAGAAGACAAATTAATCAGATGATTATGTGAAGATATGCCCCAAATCATTTAGGCTATGACATAAACCATCAGGGGAAATACCCAAACTCAGCAAGAACACTATATTGTGTTCTGAAGAGGTTTTGGCAATTGCTAAAACTATTTTGGTGATTACCAAACAATATCAGACCAACTTATATACTTCGGTTCTAAAGAGTTTTAGGTAATTACTAAAACACGTTTGCTGATTACCAAACAATGTCATACCAACTTGTATGTGTTCAAAAGAGGGTTAGGTAATTACTAAAACCATTTTGCTTATTATCAAACAATGTTAGACCAACTATTATACATGTGGAGAGGAAAATAAGTAATGAATACTTACCATCCAAAACAGAAAACAACCACCAACATTTGCACCGGATGGCTTGGCTTGAAATTTAGCCACTTTACTGACCGAAGTGTCGAAGATAAACTTGGCGTAATTCCATTGCGGAATCATCTCCGCGTTAATCACAGCATGAAGCCATCCCTCCTTGGGTTTACGATCAGGAGTGGGTGAAAGTAGTGCAGTCATCATGAAGAGGGTGAACAACGCCTTGAACAACTTGTCGTCATGATCAAGTTTGCGTAGATTGACAGCCATATTATCTAAATCCATATTAGCCAACCCCATAAACCTTTCCTCATAATCGTCGTCAAGCATTTTACTCTCAATATCAAATCCTACGCTTTTAAATCCCAACAACCATTCCACATGCGTCGGGGTTATTACAATTTGTTTCCCATGAATATCTAAGATGTGTGTTTTAGGAACTAAGTGGTCAATCACCCACTTACACATCGTTTTCCTTATTACCTTGCAACTTATGGAAAACAAGCAATCAAAACCAAGTTGGATCAAAACTTTCTTCTTCTCTCTCGGAAACTTTTTAATGACATCAACAAACAGCTCAACATCTCCTAAAGTTGACCATGTACTCTGTGTGGATATTATAAAGTATTAATTATTAATCAAATTATAGAGTTTCTAAAAAGGCAACAAAAGTCCTTAAAGAATTATAGTTGCGTCCATACCTTGCTTGTGGATGCACTAGGCATGTTGGTTTGCCGTTTAGCAAGAGGTATGACAACTACCTCATCTGATTCGGGTTGCTTTCTCTTTGACATCGTGCCTAACAACATTAAAAGAATCTCAACATTTAACAAAAATCACAATTACTTAACGGTTTTGATAATTTCCAAAATAGGTTTGGTTATTACCAAACTTATTACAGGTATCACCAATCAGATTTAAGTAATCACCATATGTTGCATCTTATTGATAAACAAACCACATCTGAAGCATAAATAGCAACAAATTTAACAAATATATTACCTTAAGAATTCAGTGTCACAAAACTCTTTTGACACAAGATATAATTTTCCATTAAACTTTGAAGAAAAAACAAAGAAGTCGACAAATGAAACAACTTGAATAATATACATCATTCCCAAAAATTAAGATAATTACCAAAATTCTCTTTGTAATCACCACATATTCAAAATTACATGCAAAAGTCGATTTACTCAATATTCTTCATCAAGGACCATCCTAAAACCACAGTATAACCAAACCCATAAAATAGTTATTTTACAACACTGGCAACTTTTTAGGGCAAAATTCAAAATAAGTATTCCCTCCGTCCTAAAATACTCTTGACACTTATCAAGGCACGTAGTTTTAGATGATAAGTTGTTGTTTGGTTATCAATTGTTATTTTATTGAAAAGTAGATGTGATAGGAGTTAGTAGTTAGTAAAAGTAGCATTATTTTATTTTATGGAGAGAGAATGTGGGCCATGGTTAGAGTTGGTATGTAATAGGATTGGTATTATTTTATTTGGAGGAGAGAGAGTGTGGGCCAATGTTTTAAAGGTAAAGGATTAAAATAATAGTAGGTCATATCCAAATATAGAAGTGTAAAGAGTATTCTGGGACAGATGAAAAAGGAAAGTGTAAAGAGTATTCTGGGACGGAGTACTTATCATAACAAACCAACCCAATCATATAATTCAGTCACAAAATAAGTACATTCAAACAAAGAAAAAAAACCATTCAAACATAGAAAAAATAAAACAAAAACAAGGAACAACACTATACTTGGTCTAAAACAGAAACCAAAAATTGATGAAAATGTGGGAGGAAAATAAACCTCGTAAAGCGTTTTCCGGTGACATGTGCAGGTTTTCACGCCGGTGGTTTATCACGGTGGTTGTTAGGGAGTAGAGAGAAATGAAAAAAAAAACATGGGATGATGTAGAGAGGAAAATGGCTGTTAGGGAGGAGAGAGAAAATGAGAGTGAGTAAAGAATGAGGAAGAGTGGGAAGAGAAAAGGGGGGAAGAATACTAAAAGGGGCGGTTTCCCCACAATGAAAAAATATCAAAATTTTTTAACAACAAAAAAGGTAAAACAAAATATAATTTAATTTATGCCCTAACCTATATTTTCTGACTTTTGTAACACAAGCCATCAACTCAAGTACTAAAAAGCCCAAATTAAACCCAGATAATATGCTTTTAGGTAATTACCAAAAATAGTTTGGGCATTACCAAATGTATCCAATAACAATCCATTTCCATTGCTCATCAAATCAAACCTGTGGGAATTGGACAATCATGCCCATGAGTCCATTAGGCCCAATACCTCACCAAAGCCCATGTACATGACTTTTGGGCCTCCATTGTCCCTCCTTATACTAAAAAGCCCAAATTAAGCCCAATCATATGCTTTAACATGTTCAGGGGATTACCAAACCCACTAAGTGGAGAATGTTCTCCCAATCTCAATCCTTTATCATTACTCATCAAAGCTATCCTATGGGGATTGGATAAGCATGCCACTGGTTCCATTAGGCTCAATACCTCACACAACCCTATTGACTTGAGTTTTGGGCCCCCACTGTCCCTCCTTGTAATAAAAAGCCCAAATTAACCCCAGATCATACGATTTTAGGTAATTTCTAAACATGGTTTGGGCATTACCAAATGTATCTAATCACAATCCTTTATCATTACACATCAAACCCATCATATGGGAATTAGACAATCATGACCCTGGATCCATTAGTCTAAATACCTCACCACAACCCTATTGACTTAAGTTTTGGGCCCCCATTGTCCCTCCTTGTATTAAAAAGCCCAAATTAACCCCAATCATATGCTTTAAGGTAACCACCAAACATGTTCAGGTGATTACCTAACCCACTAAGTGGAGGATGTTCTCCCAATCTCAATCCTTTATCATTACTCATCAAACCCATCCTATGGGGATTGGACAATCATGAACCTGGTTCATTAGGCCCAATACCTCACCACAACCCTATTGACTTGAGTTGTGGGCCCCCAATGTCCCTCCTTGTACTAAAAATCCCAAATTAACCCCATATCATATGGTTTTAGGTAATTACCAAACATGGTTTGGGCATTATCAAATGTATCCAATCACAATCTATTTCCATTGCTCATCAAAGCCATCCAATGAGAATTTCACAATCATGCCTCTGGGTCCCTTAGGCCCAATACCTCACCAAAGCCCATGTACATGACTTTTGGGCCCCCATTGTCCCTCCTTGCACTAAAAAGGCCAAATTAACCCCAGATCATATGCTTTAAGGTAACTATCAAACATGTTCAGGGGATTACCAAACCCGCTAAGAGGAGGATGTTCTCCCAAGCTCAATCCTTTATCATTACTCATCAAAGCTATCCTATGAGGATTGGACAAGCATGCCACTGGTTCCATTAGGCTCAATACCTCACACAACCCTATTAACTTGAGTTTTGGGCCCCCATTGTCCCTCCTTGTAATAAAAAGCCCAAATTAACCCCAGATCATATGCTTTTAGGTAATTTCTAAACATGGTTTGGGCATTACCAAATGTATCTAATCACAATCCTTTATCATTACACATCAAACCCATCATATGGGGATTGGACAATCATGACCCTGGGTCCTTAGTCCCAATACCTCACCACAACCCTATTGACTTGAGTTTTGGGCTCCCATTGTCCCTCCTTGTACTAAAAAGCCCAAATAACCCCAATCATATGCTTTAAGGTAACTATAAAAAATGTTCAGGTGATTACCTAACCCACTATGCGGAGGATGTTCTCCCAATCTCAATCTTTTATCATTACTCATCAAACCCATCCTATGGGGATTGGACAATCATGAACCTGGTCCATTAGGCCCAATACCTCACCACAACCCTATTGACTTGAGTTTTGGGCCCCCATTGTCCCTCCTTGTACTAAAAAGCCCTAATTAACACCATATCATATGGTTTTAGGTAATTACCAAACATGGTTTGGGCATTATCAAATGTATCCAATCACAATCTATTTCCATTGCTTATCAAAGCCATCCTATGGGAATTTCACAATCATGCCTCTGGGTCCATTAGGCCCAATACATCACCAAAGCCCATGGACTTGAGTTTTGGGCCCCCATTGTCCCTCCTTGCACTAAAAAGGCCAAATTAACCCCAGATCATATGTTTTTAGGAAATTACCAATAATGGTTTGGGCATTACTAAATGTATCCAATAACAATCCATTTTCAATGCTCATCAAAACCAATCTATGGGAATTGGACAATTATACCCCTTGGTCCATTAGGCCCAATACATCACCAAAGCCCATGTACATGACTTTTGGGCCTTCATTGTCCCTCCTTGTACTAAAAAGCCCAAATTAAGCCCGATCATATGCTTTAAGGTAACTACCAAACATGTTCAGGGGATTACCAAACCCGCTAAGAGGTGGATGTTCTCTCAAGCTCAATCCTTTATCATTACTCATCAAAGCTATCCTATGAGGATTGGACAAGCATGCCACTGGTTCCATTAGGCTCAATACCTCACACAACCCTATTAACTTGAGCTTTGGGCCCCCATTGTCACTCCTTGTAATAAAAAGCCGAAATTAACTCCAGATCATATGCATTTAGGTAATTTCCAAACATAGTTTAGGCATTACCAAATGTATCTAATCACAATCCTTTATCATTACACATCAAACCCATCCTATGGGGATTGGACAAGCATGCCACTGGTTACATTAGGCTCAATAACTCACATAACCCTATTAACTTGAGTTTTGGGCCCCCATTTTCCCTCCTTGTACTAAAAAGCCTAAATTCACCCCAGATAATATGCTTTTAGGTAATTACTAAACATAGTTTGGGCATTACCAAATGTGTCCAATAACAATCCATTCCATTGCTCATCAAATCCAACTTATGGGAATTGGACAATCATGCCCTTGGGTCCATTAGGCCCCAATACCTCATCAAAGCCCATGTACATGACTTTTGGGCCCCCATTGTCCTTACTTGTACTAAAAAGCCAAATTAACCACAATCATATGCTTTAAGGTAACTACCAAACATGTTCAGGTGATTACCTAACCCACTAATTGGAGGATGTTCTCCCAATCTCAATCCTTTATCATTACTCATCAAACCCATCCTATGGGGATTGGACAATCATGACCCTGGTCCATTAGGGCCAATACATCACCACAACCCTATTGACTTGAGTTTTGGGCCCCAATTGTCCCTCCTTGTACTAAAAAGCCCAATTTAACCCTAGATAATATGCTTTTAGGTAATTACCAAACATAGTTTGGGCATTACCAAATGTATCCAATAACAATCTATTTCCATTGCTTATCAAATCCATCCTATGGGAATTGGACAATCATGAGGCCCAATACCTCACCAAAGCCCATGTACATGACTTTTGGGCCCCATTGTCCCTCCTTGTAGTAAAAAGCCCAAATTAACCCTAGTCATATGCTTTTAGGTAATTACCAAACATGGTTTGGGCATTATCAAATGTATCCAATACCAATCCGTTTTCATTATTCATCAAATCCAACCTATGGGAATTAGACAATCCTGCCCCTGGGTCCATTAGGCCTAATACCTCACCAAAGCCCATGTACATGACTTTTTGGCCCCCATTGTCCCTTCTTGTACTAAAAAGCCCAAATTTAGCCCAATCATATGCTTTAAGTTAACTACCAAACATGTTCAGGGGATTACCAAACCCACTAAGTGGAGGTTGTTCTCCCAATCTCAATCCTTTATCATTACTCATCAAAGATATCCTATGGGGATTGGACAAGCATGCCACTGGTTCCATTAGGCTCAATACCTCACACAACCCTATTGACTTGAGTTTTGGGCCCCCATTGTCCCTCCTTGTAATAAAAAGCCCAAATTAACCCAGATTATATGCTTTTAGGTAATTTGCAAACATAGTTTGAGCATTACTAAATGTATCTAATCACAATCCTTTATCATTACACATCTAACCCATCCTATGGCGATTGGACAAGCATGCAACTGGTTCCATTATGCTCAATACCTCACACAACCCTATTGACTTAAGTTTTAGGCCCCTATTGTCGCTCCTTGTACTAAAAAATCCAAATTAACCCCAGATAATATGCTTTTAGGTAATTACCAAAAATAGTTTGGGCATTACCAAATGTATCAAATACCAATCCATTTTCATTATACATTAAATCCAACATATGGGAATTAGACAATCCTGCCCCTGGGTCCATTAGGCCCAATACCTCACCAAAGCCCATGTACATGACTTTTGGGGCCCCATTGTCCCTCCTTGTACTAAAAAGCCCAAATTTAGCCCAATCATATGCTTTAAGTTAACTACCAAACATGTTCAGGGGATTACCAAACCCACTAAGTGGAGGATGTTCTCCCAATCTCAATACTTTATCATTACTCATCAAAGCTATCCTATGGGGATTGGATAAGCATGCCACTGGTTCCATTAGGCTCAATACCTCACACAACCCTATTGACTTGAGTTTTGGGCCCCCATTGTCCCTCCTTGTAATGAAAAGCCCAAATTAACCCCAGATTATATGCTTTTAGGTAATTTCCAAACATAGTTTGAGCATTACTAAATGTATCTAATCACAATCCTTTATCATTACACATTAAATCCATCCTATGGGGATTGGACAAGCATGCCACTGGTTCGATTAGGCTCAATACCTCACACAACCCTATTGACTTAAGTTTTAGGCCCCCATTGTCTCTCCTTGTACTAAAAAGTCCAAATTAACCCCATATAATATGCTTTTAGGTAATGACCAAAAATAGCTTGGGCATTACCAAATGTATCCAATACCAATCCATTTTCATTATTCATCAAATCCAACATATGGGAATTAGACAATCCCGCCCCTGGGCCCATTAGGCCCAATACCTCACCAAAGCCCATGTACATGACTTTTGGGCCCCCCATTGTCCCTCCTTGTACTATAAATCCCAAATTTAGCCCAATCGTATGCTTTAAGTTAACTACCAAACATGTTCAGGGGATTACCAAACCTACTAAGTGGAGGATGTTCTCCCAATCTCAATCCTTTATCATTACTCATCAAATCTATCCGATGGGCATTGGAGAAGTATGCCACTGGTTCCATTAGGCTCAATACCTCACACAACCCTATTGACTTGAGTTTTGGGTCCCCATTGTCCCTCATTGTAATAAAAAGCCCAAATTAACCCCAAATTATATGCTTTTAGGTAATTTCCAAACATAGTTTGAGCATTACCAAATGTATCTAATCACAATACTTTATCATTACACATCAAACCCATCCTATGGGGATTGGACAAGCATGCCACTAGTTCCATTAGGCTCAATACCTCACACAACCCTACTGACTTGAGTTTTAGGTCCGCATTGTCTCTCCTTGTACTAAAAAGCCCAAATTAACCCCATATAATATGCTTTTAGGTAATTACCAAAAATAGTTTGGGCATTACCAAATGTATCCAATAACAATCCATTTTCATTGCTCTTCAAATCCAACCTATAGGAATTGGACAATCATGCCACTGGGTCCATTAGGCCCAACACCTCACCAAAGCCCATGTACATGACTTTTGGGCACCCATCGTCCCTCCTTGTACTAAAAAGCAAAATAATCCCCAATCATTTGTTTTAAGGTAACTACCAAACATGTTCAGGTGATTACCTAACCCACTAAGTGGAGGATGTTCTCCCAATCTCAATCCTTTATCATTACTCATCAAACCCATCCTATGGGGATTGGACAATCGTGACCCTGATCCATTAGGCCTAATACATCACCACAACCCTATTGACTTGAGTTTTGGGTCCCCATTATCCCTCCTTGTACTAAAAATCCCAATTTTACCCCAGATACTATGCTTTTAGGTAATTACTAAACATAGTTTGGGCATTACCAAATGTATTCAATAACAATCCATTTCCATTGCTTATCAAATCCATCCTATGAGAATTGGACAATCATTCCACTGGGTCCATTAGGCCCAATACCTCACCAAAGCCCATGTACATGACTTTTGGGCCCCATTGTCCTTCCTTGTAGTGAAAAAGCCCAAATTAACCCCAATCATATGCTTTTAGGTAATTACCAAACATGGTTTGGGCATTATCAAATGTATCCAATACCAATCCATTTTCATTACTCATCAAATCCAACCTATGGGAATTAGACAATCCTGCCCCTGGGTCCATTAGGACTAAAACCTAACCAAAGCGCATGTACATGACTTTTAGCCTCCCATTGTCCCTCGTACTAAAAAGCCCAAATTTATCCCAATCATATGCTTTAAGGTAACTACCAAACATGTTCAGGGGATTACCAAACCCACTAAGTGGAGGATGTTCTCCCAATCTCAATCTTTTATCATTAGTCATCAAAGCTATCGTATGGGGATTGATCAAGCATGCCACTTGTTCCATTAGGCCCAATACCTCACACAACCCTATTGACTTGAGTTTTGGGCCCCCATTGTCCCTCCTTGTAATAAAAAGCCCAAATTAACCCCAGATAATATGCTTTTAGGTAATTACCAAAAATAGTTTAGCCATTACCAAATGTATACAATAACAATCATTTATCATTACATATCAAACCCATCCTATGGGGATTGGACAATCATGACCCTGGGTCCTTAGTCCCAATACCTCACCACAACCCTATTGACTTGAGTTTTGGGCCCCCATTGTCCCTCCTTGTACTAAAAAGCCTAAATTAAACCCAGATCATATGCTTTTAGGTAATTACCAAACATGGTTTGGGCATTATCAATTGTATCCAATAACAATCCATTTTCATTGCTCATCAAAGCCAATCTATGGGAATTGGACAATCATGCCCCTTGGTCCATTAGACCCAATACCTCACCAAAGCCCATGTACATGACCTTTGGGCCCCCATTGTCCCTCCTTGTACTAAAAAGCCCAAATTAAGCCCAATCATATGCTTTAAGGTAACTACCAAACATGTTCAGGGGATTACCTAACCCCCTAAGTGGAGGATGTTCTCCCAATGTCAATCCTTTATCATTACTCATCAAAGCTATTCTATGGGGATTGGACAAGCATGCCACTAGTTCCGTTAGGCTCAATACCTCACACAACCATATTGACTTGAGTTTTGGGCCCCCATTGTCACTCCTTGTACTAAAAATCCCAAATTAACCCCAGATCATATGCTTTTAGGTAATTTCTAAACATGGTTTGGGCATTACCAAATGTATCTAATCAAAATCCTTTATCATTACATATCAAACCCATCCTATGGGGATTGGACAATCATGACCCTGGGTCCTTAGTCCCAATACCTCACCACAACCCTATTGACTTGAGTTTTGGGCCCCCATTGTCCCTCCTTGTACTAAAAAGTCCAAATTAACCCCATATTCTATGTCTTTAGGTAATTACCAAACATGGTTTGGGCATTATCAAATGTATCAAATCACAATCTATTTCCATTGCTCATCAAAGCCATCCTATGGGAATTTCACAATCATGCACCTAGGTCCATTAGGCCTAATACCTCACCAATGCCCATGGACTTGAGTTTTGGGCCCCCATTGTCCCTCCTTGTACTAAAAAGCCCAAATTAATTCCAGATCATATGCTTTTAGATAATTACCAAACATGGTTTGGGGATTATCAAATGTATCCAATAATAATCCATTTTCATTGCTCATCAAATCCAACATATGGGAATTGGACAATCATGCACCTTGGTCCATTAGGCCCAATACCTCACCAAAGCCCATGTACATGACTTTTGGGCCCCCATTGTCCCTCCTTATACTAAAAAGCCCAAATTAAGCCCTATCATATGCTTTAAGATAACTACCAAACATGTTCAGGGGATTACCAAACCCACTAAGTGGAGAATGTTCTCCCAGTCTCAATCCTTTATCATTACTCATCAAAGCTATCCTATGGGGATTGGACAAGCATGCCACTGGTTCTATTAGGCCCAATACCTCATACAACCCTATTGACTTGAGTTTTGGGCCCCATTGTCCCTTCTTGTAATAAAAAGCCCACATTAACCCCAGATTATTTGCTTTTAGGTAATTTCCAAACATAGTTTGAGCATTACCAAATGTATCTAATCACAATCCTTTATCATTACACATCAAACCCATCCTATGGGGATTGGACAAGCATGCCACTGGTTCCATTAGGCTCAATACCTCACACAACCCTATTGACTTGAGTTTTAGGCCCCCATTATCTCTCCTTGTACTAAAAAGCCCAAATTAACCCCAGATAATATGCTTTTAGGTAATTACCAAAAATAGTTTAGCCATTACCAAATGTATCCAATAACAATCCATTTTCATTGCTCATCAAATCCAACCTATGGGAATTGTTAATCATGCCAGTGGGTCCATTAGGCCCAATACCTCACCAAAGCCCATGGACTTAAGTTTTGCACCCCCATAGTCCTTCCTTGTACTAAAAAGCCCAAATTAACCCCAGATCATATGCTTTTAGGTAATTACCAAACATGGTTTGGGCATTATCAAATGCATCCAATAACAATCCATTTTCATTACTCATCAATGCCAATCTATGGGAATTGGACAATCATGCCCCTTGGTCCATTAGGCCCAATACCTCACCAAAGCCCATGTACATGACCTTTGGGCCCCCATTATCCCTCCTTGTACTACAAAGCCCAAATTAAGCCCAATCATATGCTTTAAGGTAACTACCAAACATGTTCAGGGGATTACCTAACTCCACTAAGTGGAGGATGTTCTCCCAATGTCAATTCTTTATCATTACTCAACAAAGCTATTCTATGGGGATTGGACAAGCATGCCACTAGTTCCGTTAGGCTCAATACCTCACACAACCCTATTGACTTAAGTTTTGGGCCCCTATTGTCACTCCTTGTACTAAAAATCCCAAATTAACCCCAGATCATATTCTTTTAGGTAATTTCTAAACATGGTTTGGGCATTACCAAATGTATCTAATCACAATCCTTTATCATTACATATGAAACCCATCCTTTGGGGATTGGACAATCATTACCCTGGGTCCTTAGTCCCAATACCTCACCACAACCCTATTGACTTGAGTTTTGGGCCCCCATTGTCCCTCCTTGTACTAAAAAGTCAAAATTAACTCCATTTCCTATGTCTTTAGGTAATTACCAAACATGGTTTGGGCATTATCAAATGTATACAATCACAATCTATTTCCATTCCTCATCAAAGCCATCATATGGGAATTTCACAATCATGCACCTAGGTCCATTAGGCCTAATACCTAACCAATGCCCATGGACTTAAGTTTTGGGCCCCCATTGTCCCTCCTTGTACTAAAAAGCCCAAATTAAATCCAGATCATATGCTTTTACATAATTACCAAACATGGTTTGGGCATTATCAAATGTATCCAATAACAATCCATTTTCATTGCTCATCAAATCCAACCTATGGGAATTGGACAATCATGCCCCTTGGTCCATGAGGCCCAATACCTCACCAAAGCCCATGTACATGACTTTTGGGCCCCCATTGTCCCTCCTTGTAGTAAAAAGCCCAAATTAAGCCCAATCATATGCTTTAATGTAACTACCAAACATGTTTAGGGGATTACCAAACCCACTAAGTGGAGGATGTTCTCCCAATGTCAATCCTTTATCATTACTCAGCAAAGCTATCCTATGGGGATTGGACAAGCATGCCACTGGTTCTATTAGACTCAATACCTCACACAACCTTATTGACTTGAGTTTTGGGCCCACATTGTCACTCCTTGTACTAAAAGCCCAAATTAACCCAGATCATATGCTTTTAGGTAATTTGTAAACATGGTTTGGGCTTTACCAAATCTAACTAATCACAATCTATTTCCATTACTCATCAAAGCCATCCTATGGAATTTTCACAATCATGCGCCTGGGTCCATTAGGCCCAATACCTCACCAAAGCCCATGGGCCTGACTTTTAGTCCCTCCTTGTACTAAAAAGCCCAAATTAACCCCAAATAATATGCTTTTGGATAATTACAAAACATGGTTTAGGCATTACCAAATGTATCCAATAACAATCCATTTCCATTGCTTATCAAATCCATCCTATTGAAATTGGACAATCATGCCCCTGGGTCCATTAGGCCCAATAGCTCACCAAAGCCCATGTACATGACTTTTGGGCCCCCATTGTCCCTCCTTGTACTAAAAAGCCCAAATTAAGCCTAATCATATGCTTTAAGGTAACTACCAAACATGTTCAGGGGATGTTCTCCCAATCTCAATCCTTTATCATTACTCATCAAAGCTATCCAATGGGGATTGGACAAGCATACCACTGGTTCCATTGGGCTCAATACCTCACACAACCCTAATGACTTGAGTGTTGGACCCCCATTGTCCCTCCTTATACTAAAAAGCCCAAATTAACCCCAGATCATATGGTTTTAGGTAATTTCCAAACATGGTTTGGGCATTACCAAACTTATTCAATAACAATCCATTCTCATTGCTTATCAAATCCATCATATGGGAATTGGACAATCATGCCCCTGGGTCCATTAGGCCCAATACTTCACCAAAGTCCATGTACATGACTTTTTGGCCCCATTGTCCCTCCTTGTACTAAAAAGCCCAAATTTTAGCCCAATCATATGTTTTAAGGTAACAACCAAACATGTTCAGGGGATTACCAAACCCACTAAGTGGAGGATGTTCTCCCAATCTCAATCCTTTATCATTACTCATCAAAGCTATCCTATGGGGATTGAACAAGTATGCCACTGGTTCCATTAGGCTCAATACCTCACACAACCCTATTGACTTGAGCTTTGGGCCCCCATTGTCACTCCTTGTAATAAAAAGCCCAAATTAACCCCAGATTATATGCTTTTAGGTAATTTCCAAACATAGTTTGAGCATTACCAAATGTATATAATCACAATCCTTTATCATTACACATCAAACCCATCCTATGGGGATTGAACAAGCATGCCACTGGTTCCATTAGGCTCAATACCTCACACAACCCTATTGACTTGAGTTTTAGGCCCCTATTGTCTCTCCTCGTACTAAAAAGCACAAATTAACCCCAGATAATAAGCTTTTAGGTAATTACCAAAAATAGTTTGGGCATTACCAAATGTATCCAATAACAATCCATTTTCATTGCTCATCAGTTCCAACCTATGGGAATTGGACAATCATGCCACTGGGTCCATTAGGCCCAATACCTCACCAAAGCCCATGGACTTGAGTTTTGGGCCCTCATTGTCCCTCCTTGTACTAAAAAGCCCAAATTAACCCCAGATCCTATGCTTTTAGGTAATTACCAAACATGATTTGGGCATTATCAAATGTATCCAATAATAATCCATTTTCATTACTCATCAAAGCCAATCTATGGGAATTGGATAATCATGCCCCTTGGTCCATTAGGCCCAATACCTCACTAAAGCCCATGTACATGACCTTTGGGCCCCCATTGTCCCTCCTTGTACTAAAAAGCCCAAATTAAGCCCAATCATATGCTTTAAGGTAACTACCAAACATGTTCAGGGGATTACCTAACCCACTAAGTGGAGGATGTTCTCCCAATGTCAATCCTTTATCATTACTCATCAAAGCTATTCTATGGGGATTGGACAAGCATACCACTAGTTCTGTTAGGCTCAATACCTCACACAACCCTATTGACTTGAGTTTTGGGCCCCCATTGTCACTCCTTGTACTAAAAATCCCAAATTAACCCCAGATCATATGCTTTTAGGTAATTTCTAAACATGGTTTGGGCATTACCAAATGTATCTAATCACAATCCTTTATCATTACATATCAAACCCATCCTATGGGGATTGGACAATCGTGACCCTGGGTCCTTAGTCCCAATACCTCACCACAACCCTATTGACTTGAGTTTTGGGCCCCCATTGTCCCTCCTTGTACTAAAAAGTCCAAATTAACTCCATATCCTATGTCTTTAGGTAATTACCAAACATGGTTTGGGCATTATCAAATGTATCCAATCACAATCTATTTCCATTGCACATCAAAGCCATCATATGGGAATTTCACAATCATGCACCTAGGTCCATTAGGCCTAATACCTCACCAATGCCCATGGACTTGAGTTTTGGGCCCACATTGTCCCTCCTTGTACTAAAAAGCCCAACTTAATTCCAGATCATATGCTTTTACATAATTACCAAACATGGTTTGGGCATTATCAAATGTATCCAATAACAATCCATTTTCATTGCTCATCAAATCCAACCTATGGGAATTGGACAATCATGCCCCTTGGTCCATTAGGCCCAATACCTCACCAAAGCCCATGTACATGACTTTTGGGCCCCCATTGTCCCTCCTTGTAGGAAAATGCCCAAATTAAGCCCAATCATATGCTTTAATGTAACTACCAAACATGTTTAGGGGATTACCAAACCCACTAAGTGGAGGATGTTCTCCCAATGTCAATCCTTTATCATTACTCAGCAAAGCTATCCTATGGGGATTGGACAAGCATGCCACTGGTTCTATTAGGCTCAATACCTCACACAACCCTATTGACTTGAGTTTTGGGCCCACATTGTCACTCCTTGTACTAAAAAGCCCAAATTAACTCAGATCATATGCTTTTAGGTAATTTCTAAACCTGGTTTTGGCATTACCAAAAGTATCTAATCACAATCCTTTATCATTACACATCAAACCCATCCTATGGGGATTGGACAATCATGACCCTGGGTCCTTAGTCGCAATACCTCACCACAACCCTATTGACTTGAGTTTTGGGCCCCCATTGGCCCTCCTTGTACTAAAAAGTCCAATTAACCCCATATCATATGTCTTTAGGTAATTACCAAACATGGTTTGGGCATTATCAAATGTATCCAATCACAATCTATTTCCATTGCTCATCAAAGCCATCCTATCGGAATTTCACAATCATGCATCTAGGTCGATTTGGCCCAATACGTCACCAAAGCCCATGGACTTGAGTTTTGGGCCCCCATTGTCTCTCCTTATACTAAAAAGCCGAAATTAATTCCTGATCATATGCTTATAGGTAATTACCAAACATGGTTTGGCCATCATCAAATGTATACAATAACAATCCATTTTCATTGCTCATCAAATCCAATCTATGAAAATTGGACAATCATGCCCCTAGGTCCATTAGGCCCAATACCTCACCAAAGCCCATGTATATGACTTTTGGGCACCCATTGTCCCTCCTTGTACTAAAAAGCCCAAATTAAGCCCAATCATATGCTTTAAGGTAACTACCAAACATGTTCAGGGGACTACCAAACCCACTAAGTGGAAGATGTTCTCCCAATCTCAATCCTTTATCATTACTCATCAAACCCATCCTATGGGGATTGGACAATCATGACCATGAGTCCATTAGGCCCAATACCTCACCACAACCCTATTGACTTGAGTTTTGGGCCCCCGTTGTCCCTCCTTGTACTTTTTAACCCCAATTTAACCACAGATAATATGCTCTTAGGTAATTACCAAACATGGTTTGGGCATTATCAAATGTATCCAAAAACAATCCATTTTCATTGCTCATCAAATCCAACCTATGGGAATTGGACAATCATGCCCTTTGGTCCATTAGGCCCAATACATCACCAAAGCCCATGTACATGACTTTTGGGGCCCCATTGTCCCTCCTTGTAGTAAAAAGCCCAAATTAAGCCCAATCATATGCTTTAATGTAACTACCAAACATGTTTAGGGGATTACCAAACCCACTAAGTGGAGGATGTTCTCCCAATCTCAATCCTTTATCATTACTCATCAAAGCTATCCTATGGGGATTGAACAAGCATGCCACTGGTTCCATTAGGCTCAATACCCCACACAACCCTATTGACTTGAGCTTTGGGCCCCCATTGTCCCTCCTTGTAATAAAAAGCCCAAATTAACCCCAGATTATATGCTTTTAGGTAACTTCCAAACATAGTTTGAGCATTACTATATGTATATAATCACAATCCTTTATCATTACACATCAAACCCATCCTATGGGGATTGGACAAGCATGCCACTGGTTCCATTAGGCTCAATACCTCACACAACCCTATTGACTTGAGTTTTAGGCCCCCATTGTCTCTCCTTATACTAAAAAGCCCAAATTAACCCCAGATAATAAGCTTTTAGGTAAAAAATAGTTTGGGCATTACCAAATGTATCCTATAACAATCCATTTTCATTGCTCATCAAATCCAACCTATGGGAATTGGACAATCATACCACTGGGTCCATTAGGCCCAATACCTCACCAAAGCCCATGTACTTGAGTTTTGGGCCCCCATTGTTCCTCCTTGTACTAAAAAGCCCAAATTAACCCCAGATCATATGCTTTTAGGTAATTACCAAACATCATTTGGGCATTATCAAATGTATCCAATAACAATCCATTTTCATTGCTCATCAAATCCAATCTATGGGAATTGGACAATCATGCCCCTTGGTCCATTAGGCCCAATACATCACCAAAGCCCATGTACATGACTTTTGGGCCCCCATTGTCCCTCCTTTTACTAAAAAGCCCAAATTAAGCCTAATCATATGCTTTAAGGTAACTACCAAACATGTTCAAGGGGTTACCGAACCCACTAAGTGGAGGATGTTCTCCCAATGTCAATCATTTATCATTACTCATCAAAGCTATCCTATGGGGATTGGACAAGCATGCCACTGGTTCCATTAGGCTCAATACCTCACACAACCCTATTGACTTGGGTTTTGGGCCCCAATTGTCACTCCTTGTACTAAAAAGCCCAAATTAACCCAGATCATATACTTATAGGTAATTTCTAAACATGGTTTGGGCATTACCAAATGCATCTAATCACAATCCTTTATCATTACACATCAAACCCATCCTATGGGGATTGGACAATCATGACCCTGGGTCCTTAGTCCCAATACCTCACCACAACCCTATTGATTTGTGTTTTGGGCCCCCATTGGCCCTCCTTGTACTAAAAAGTCCAATTAACCCCATATCATATGTCTTTAGGTAATTACCAAACATGGTTTGGGCATTATCAAATGTATCCAATCACAATCTATTTCCATTGCTCATCAAAGCCATCCTATGGGAATTTCACAATCATGCATCTAGGTTCATTAGGCCCAATACGTCACCAAAGCCCATGGACTTGAGTTTTGGGCCCCCATTGTCTCTCCTTGTACTAAAAAGCCCAAATTAACCCCAGATAATAAGCTTTTAGGTAATTACCAAAAATAGTTTGGGCATTACCAAATCTATCCAATAACAATCCATTTTCATTGCTCATCAATTCCAACCTATGGGAATTGGACAATCATGCCACTGGGTCCATTAGGCCCAATACCTCACCAAAGCCCGTGGACTTGAGTTTTGGGCCCCCATTGTCCCTCCTTGTACTAAAAAGCCCAAATTAACCCCAAATCATATGCTTTTAGGTAATTACCAAACATGATTTGGGCATTATCAAATGTATCCAATAACAATCCATTTTCATTGCTCATCAAATCCAATCTATCGGAATTTGACAATCATGCCCCTTGGTCCATTAGGCCCAATACATCACCAAATCCCATGTACATGACTTTTGGGCCCCCATTGTCCCTCCTTGTACTAAAAAGCCCAAATTAAGCCTAATCATATGCTTTAAGGTAACTACCAAACATGTTCAAGGGATTACCTAACCCACTAAGTGGAGGATGTTCTCCCAATGTCAATCATTTATCATTACTCATCAAAGCTATCCTATTGGGATTGGACAAGCATGCCACTGGTTCCATTAGGCTCAATACCTCACACAACCCTATTGACTTGAGTTTTGGGCCCCAATTGTCACTCCTTGTACTAAAAAGCCCAAATTAACCCAGATCATATACTTTTAGGTAATTTCTAAACCTGGATTGGGCATTACCAAATGCATCTAATCACAATCCTTTATCATTACACATCAAACCCATCCTATGGGGATTGGACAATCATGACCCTGGGTCCTTAGTCGCAATACCTCACCACAACCCTATTGACTTGTGTTTTGGGCCCCCATTGGCCCTCCTTGTACTAAAAAGTCCAATTAACCCAATATCATATGTCTTTAGGTAATTACCAAACATGGTTTGGGCATTATCAAATGTATCCAATCACAATCTATTTCCATTGCTCATCAAAGCCATCCTATGAGAATTTCACAATCATGCATCTAGGTCCATTAGGCCCAATACGTCACCAAAGCCCATGGACTTGAGTTTTGGGCCCCCATTGTCTCTCCTTGTACTAAAAAGCCGAAATTAACTTCAGATCATATGCTTATAGGTAATTACCAAACATGGTTTGGGCATCATCAAATGTATACAATAACAATCCATTTTCATTGCTCATCCAATCAATCTATGAAAATTGGACAATCATGCCCCTAGGTCCATTAGGCCCAATACCTCACCAAAGCCCATGTATATGACTTTTGGGCCCCCATTGTCCCTCCTTGTACTAAAAGGCCCAAATTAAGCCCAATCATATGCTTTAAGGTAACCACCAAACATGTTCAGGGGACTACCAAACCCACTAAGTGGAGGATGTTCTCCCAATCTCAATCCTTTATCATTACTCATCAAACCCATCCTATGGGGATTGGACAATCATGACCATGAGTCCATTAGGCCCAATACCTCACCACAACCCTATTGACTTGAGTTTTGGGCCCCCGTTGTCCCTCCTTGTACTAAAAATCCCAATTTAACCACAGATAATATGGTCTTAGGTAATTACCAAACATGGTTTGGGCATTATCAAATGTATCCAAAAACAATCCTTTTTCATTGCTCATCAAATCCAACCTATGGGAATTGGACAATCATGCCCCTTGGTCCATTAGGCCCAATACATCACCAAAGCCCATGTACATGACTTTTGGGGCCCCATTGTCCCTCCTTGTAGTAAAAATCCCAAATTAAGCCCAATCATATGCTTTAATGTAACTACCAAACATGTTTAGGTGATTACCAAACCCACTAAGTGGAGGATGTTCTCCCAATGTCAATCCTTTATCATTACTCATCAAAGCTATCCTATGGGGATTGGACAAGCATGCCACTGGTTCCATTAGGCTCAATACCTTACACAACCCTATTAACTTGAGTTTTGGGCCCACATTGTCACTCCTTGTACTAAAAAGCCCAAATTAACCCAGATCATATGTTTTTAGGTAATTTCTAAACATGGTTTGGGCATTACCAAATGTATCTAATCACAATCCTTTCTCATTACACATCAAACCCAACCTATGGGGATTCGACAATCATAACCCTTGGTCCTTAGTCCCAATACCTCACCACAACCCTATTGACTTGAGTTTTGGGCCCCATTTGTCCCTCCTTGTACTAAAAGTCCAAATTAACCCCATATCATATGTCTTTAGGTAATTACCAAACATGGTTTGGGCATTATAAAATGTATCCAATCAAAATCTATTTCCATTGCTCATCAAAGCCATCCTATGGGATTTTCACAATCATGCGCCTGGGTCCATTAGGCCCAATACCTCACCAAAGCCCATGGACTTGAGTTTTAGTCCCTCCCTGTACTAAAAAGCCCAAATTAACCCCAAATAATATGCTTTTAGGTAATTATAAAACAAGGTTTGGGCATTACCAAATGTATCCAATAACAATCCATTTCCATTGCTTATCAAATCCATCCTATGGGAATTGGACAATCATGCCCCTGGATCCATTAGGCCCAATACCTCACCAAAGCCCATGTACATGACTTTTGGGCCCCCATTGTCCCTCCTAGCACTAAAAAGCCCAAATTAAGCCCAATCATATGCTTTAAGGTAACTACCAAACATGTTCAGGGGATTACAAAAGCCACTAAGTGGAGGTTGTTCTCCCAATCTCAATCCTTTATCATTACTCATCAAAGCTATCCTATGGGGATTGGACAAGCATGCCACTGGTACCATTAGGCTCAATACCTTACACAACCCTAATCACTTGAGTGTTGGACTCCCATTGTCCCTCCTTGCACTAAAAAGCCCAAATTAACCCCAGATCATATTATTTTAGGTAATTTCCAAACATGGTTTGGGCATTACCAAACTTATTCAATAACAATCTATTCCCATTGCTTATCAAATCCATTCTATGGGAATTGGACAATCATGCCCCTGGGTGCATTAGGCCCAATACCTCACCAAAGCCCATGTACATGACTTTTTAGCCCCATTGTCCCTCCTTGTACTAAAAAGCCCATATTTTAGCCCAATCACGTGCTTTAAGGTAACTACCAAACATGTTCAGAGGATTACCAAACCACTAAGTGGAGGATGTTCTCCCAATCTCAATTCTTTATCATTACTCATCAAAGCTATCCTATGGGGATTGAACAAGCATGCCACTGGTTCCATTAGGCTCAATACCTTACACAACACTATTGACTTGAGTTTGAGGCCCCCATTGTCCCTCCTTGTACTAAAAAGCCCAAATTAAGCCCAATCATATGCTTTAAGATAAATACCAAACATGTTCAGGGGATTACCAAACCCACTAAGTGGAGGATGTTCTCTCAATCTCAATCCTTTTTCATTACTCATCAAAACCATCCTATAGTGATTAGACAATCATGACCCTGAGTCCATTAGGCCCAATACCTCACCACAACCCTATTGACTTGAGTTTTGGGCCCCCGTTGTCCCTCCTTGTACTAAAAACCTCAATTTAACCACAGATAATATGCTTTTAGGTAATTACCAAACATGGTTTGGGCATTATCAAATGTATCCAATAACAATCCATTTTCATTGCTCATCAAATCCAACCTATGGGAATTGGACAATCATGTCTCTTGGTCCATTAGGCCCAATACCTCACCAAAGCCCATGTACATGACTTTTGGGCCCCCATTGTCCCTCCTTGTAGTAAAAAGCCCAAATTAAGCCCAATCATATGCTTTAATGTAACTACCAAACATGTTCAGGAGATTACCAAACCCACTAAGTGGAGGATGTTATCCCAATATCAATCCTTTATCATTACTCATCAAAGCTATCCTATGGGGATTGGACAAGCATGCCACTGGTTCCATTAGGCTCAATACCTCACACAACCCTATTGACTTGAGTTTTGGGCCCTCATTGTCACTCCTTGTACTAAAATGCCCAAATTAACCCAGATCATATGCTTTTAGGTAATTTCTAAACATGGTTTGGGCATTACCAAATGCATCTAATCACAATCCTTTATCATTACACATCAAACCCATCCTATGGGATTGGACAATCATGAGCATGGGTCCTTAGTCCCAATACCTCACCACAGCCCTATTGACTTAAGTTCTGGGCCCCCATTGTCCCTCCTTGTACTAAAAAGTCCAAATTAACCCCATATCATATGTCTTTAGATAATTACCAGACATGGTTTGGGCATTATCAAATATATCCAATCACAATCTATTTCCATTGCTCATCAAAGCCATCCTATGGGATTTTCCCAATCATGCCCATGGGTCCATTAGGCCCAATACCTCACCAAAGCCCATGGACTTGAGTTTTAGTCCCTCTTTGTACTAAAAAGCCCAAATCAACCCCAAATAATATGCTTTTTGGTAATTACAAAACATGGTTTGGGCATTATCAAATGAATCCAATAACAATCCATTCCCATTGCTTATCAAATCCACCCTATGGGAATGGGACAATCATGCCCCTTGGTCCATTAGGCCTAATACCTCACCAAAGCCCATGTACATGACTTTTGGGCCCCCATCGTCCCTCCTTGTACTAAAAAGCCCAATCATATGATTTAAGGTAACTACCAAACATGTTCAGGGAATTACAAAACCCACTAAGCGGAGGATGTTCTCCCAATCTCAATCCTTTATCATTACTCATCAAAGCTATCCTATGGGGATTGGACAAGCATGCCACTAGTTCCATTAGGCTCAATACCTCACACAACCCTAATGATTTGAGTGTTGGACCCCCATTGTCCCTCCGTGCATTAAAAAGCCCAAATTAACCCCAGATCATATGCTTTTCAGTAATTTCCAAACATGGTTTGGGCATTACCAAACTTATTCAATCACAATCCATTCCCATTACACATCAAACCCATCATATGAGGATTGGACAATCATAATCCTGGGTCCATTAGGCCCAATACCTCACCAAAGCCCATGGACATGAGTTTTGGGCCCCCATTATCCCTCCTTGTACTAAATAGCTCAAATTAACCCCAGATCATATGCTTTTAGGTAATTTCCAAAAATGATTTGGGCATAATCAAATGTTTCCAATAACAATCCATTTTCATTGTTCATCAATTCTAATCTATGAAAATTGGACAATCATGCCCCTGGGTCGATTAGGCCGAATACCTCACCAAAGCACATGTACATGACTTTTGGGCCCCCATTGTCCCTCCTTGTACTAAAAAGCCCAAATTAAGCCCAATCATATGTTTTAAGGTAACTACCAAACATGTTCAGGTGATTACCATACCCACTAAGTAGAGGATGTTCTCCCAATATCAATCCTATATCATTACTCATCAAAGCTATCCTATGGGGATTGGACAAGCATGCCACTGGGTCCATTAGGCCCAATACCCCACACAACCCTATTGGCTTGAGTTTTGGGCCCCCATTTTCCCTCCTTGTACTAAAAACCCCAAATTAACCGCCATATCATATGCTTTTAGTTAATTACCAAACATGGTTTGGTTATTACCAAATTTATCCAATCACAATCCTTTATCATTACACATCAAACCCATCCTATGGGGATTGGACAATCATGACCCTGGGTCCATTAGGCCCAATACCTCACCACAACCCTATTGACTTGAGTTTTGGGCCCCCATTGTCCCTCCTTGTACTAAAAATCATAAATTAACCCAGATCATATGATTTTAGGTAATTACCAAAAGTGGTTTGGGTTATTACCAAAATTATTTTGGCTATTACCAAATCTATTAAGACATTGTTATTTCTTACATGTTGTGACTTTATATTTCAATTTGGCTTTTTTGGATTAACACATTTATATAATATTGATTAATTTGTACTTAGTATTATTTAGTTCAATTGTTTATTTTTCAATACACTTTGGAATTGGTGGTTTTGAGACTTCTCTTAGTTTCTGTCACGTTTTTGGTGATTACCAGAACTCTATTTAGTAATTACCTAAAGTGTCTGTTCTGTCATCTTCTCCCAACTTCATCTTCAACCTTTTGATTTTTTCTCTCTCCTCTGAAATTCTTCATCTAGTTTGACAATGGTAATCAATACTCAAAAAACGCACAAATCGGTCCCAAATCGGAAGTTTTCCAACATCTTACAACAATCCAAACCATGTTTTTGTTAAATTCATAAAGACCTAGAATTTTGATTTTGAGTTTCTTCATTTTGAAACTCAAACCTTAATTTCCATGGATATTCGGGAGTTTATGGTGTACATACGATCATCAACTTTATGTTTCTTCATTTATTTAATGGATTTGCAAATATGAAAGAGAGGAAAGTGAAAAAATTTCCCCAAAATTTTTTCCCAAATTAAAACTTCCATTTCACAACTTCTCCATCACAAATTCATGATTTCTTCATGAATTCTTGTCATTTCATGGAAAGAGAAGGTCCAAGTAACAAATCTACTGCAAATTCGAGAAGAATTGAAGATCCATGGAAATTTTGAGGGAGGAAGGGGTAGAGGAGAGGAGAGGAGAGAGAAAACCTGGGTGAAAAACCAAATTTCCCAAATTTTTTTTTGGCCGAAAATAATTTTTCGAAATTTTCAGATTTTTTTATTTTTCGAAATAATTAATAATATATTCAAAAATTAGAATAAATGATTTTGGTATTTTCTAAAATCATTTCAAAGCAAAAAAGAAAAGGTAAAAGAAAGCATATGTGGGTGGCTCACAATTGCTGTGGCCCCACATTCTCCATGGTCTGAAAATTTTCAGACCATCCAAGAATTTTCACTATTTATTTGTCAAAAAGGTACCGAGCCCAGTTTTAAAACTCCAATTAATTATTCTTGATAATTAATTGTATTTTTAAACCTTTTTTTTGAAGCATAATTAATTTTTCTTGATAATTAATTTTATTTTTGCTTGTTCTTTATAAATACTCCCACCATTTCTTTCTAATCTACACACTTTCCATACTGATCCATTGCTTTTTCTACTTTTATTAACATGTCTCATTTATTTTCTCCTAATTTTACACCCATGTGGTCCATTTTTTATCACCCAACTTACAAATTTCTTTCTCCACTTTTTTAGTTTCTCTCTCACACATAAAAGGATCTTCTAATTTCGGATAAAAAAAAAAAAAAAACTTCGACCGGATCTGCAGATGTGGGACGCGCCGCCATGTTGCGTCCAGCGCATCAATGGTGGCCACGCGCTACCTTTGAATAGTCAGCAAAATCAAGGAACGCTTAATTAGCATATTGCGTCAGCACATTGTCGTGGGCATGATACTCCACTGTTGCGTCCAGCCCATCGTGTTTGCGTGATGCATAGTCTCAAATTTTATCTTATTTTTCATATGTTCCTATAAATAGACCTCGTTCTACCCGGTTTTTGGCACGACTTCCCTAGAGATTTTACCTCGCATACTCAAAACATACCCCTCCTCAACACTTTAAACACTTATATTATAATTAATACCCCTCATGATTTTTTAAAGGGATTTAGCAGGCTACTCATTCCAACAAGATACATCTTTTTTTTAGGGAGTTCATTTCCTTAGTTACTCCACAGTTAAGCGTGCTTGGCTGGGAGTAGTCTTGGGATGGGTGACCTCCTGAGAAGTTTCTCGGGGTGCGCATGAGTGAGGATAAAATGCGCCAGAAGAACTTGTGTTGGTCATTGAGGACAGTTGTTGGCCCTATAAGCGCATTAGTGATGATAGAATCGACTTCGTATGGGTCGGGTGTTATATATATATTCTTTCAATCTCCATGGATTTTGTTTTAAGCTCCAAGTTGCTCCTCCCGAATGTCGCTACTCACTAAAACCCAGGCGAAAACTGTATTTTTCTAAGGATCCTTAAATCTTTCAGTTCCTATTTAATTGTTTGAAGTTACTAATGCATTTTTCATGATATAGGTCTTTAAATGACTCACTTTTTCTTATATTCTTCTCATTTTCTCTTTTTGTATATATATTCATGTTTTTGTGTTTCTTGCTTTCATCACCCTTTTATGCTAATTACCGCTAATCAATGATCTAAATAAATGTTCTCATGCCTAATAAGATATTCTGGACAATTGATGTAGGAATCTTGAAATTTAATTGCTAATAAACATATCGCCAAAAATTAGTCTTTTTGTATTTAATGAACCGACACATATTAGTTTTTAGGTGCTTATTGCGTGGTTATTTAATTGTATAAAACTATACCTATGAATATTATTTAGTAAAGCCAGCCATGGGAAAATTTGATATTCATGATCATATCCGTACCCTTACCACCGAACTCATCTTTTGGTTCATTGACAAATTATAACGTTATGACGGGGAAATATGTCCCTTTCTGCCACATTGAAATTCATAATCAAATGTGTGTTCTGTCCAACCGTTGTACAAGTAAGTCCTATATAGAGAATAGGTTGGTCTTTTTGAAGATAATCTAATATATGATTAACCCTAAATCATGTCATACATGAACCGGCTCCGTAAGATCCAGTGTAATGTGTGATTTTGCATGATATAATCTAGATTTTTTTATTATGTTTTTTAATGTGACGACTCAAAAAGCGTTTGATCACGATCAATTTTGTAAGCCTACGTGGGTGTTGAACATTTATCATATTAGGTTCAGCGGCTATAGTTATTCGCACTTCACAAATCATTACGACCGGCTTGAATATATTATTGAATTCATTCGAGATGTGAGCAAAACTCTTGAAGAAGAATATCACCCTTGGGTTCCCTTTATTGGAACTTTGTTTGTTGTAGATGCAGGCGTAGCTTCTTCCTTATTCTTGACAAAAGATATCAAGCTCATCTAAATAGTTGGTGAAGGCATCTTGGCTATGAAGCTTTATGGTTTGAAAAGAACCTTTAGTGGAGGTCTTTAATTCAATTCAATGAGTTTCTTAGTATTTTGTTAATTTGTTAAATCGAGTCAAGAGTGCTTGAGTCGTGTTTAACATTGTGATTCAATAGGTTTTTTTTTCATTGTTGTTGAGTCCATTGTATTTCTTTATTAGTTTTCGGTGCTCTATCCATTACTTATGTGTATGAGAGTCATGTAATGTAATGTTGGTGGATCATAGTAGCTTAAGTTGTAATAACTTAACCAAGAACTAGCTAGGCTGGACCAACAAAGATAAGCAAGGAAAAAGAGAATCGTGTGAGTAAGAATTCCAATAAAAAAGCGTCTCTTTCTAGCCTTTACTAGGGTCTGAGTTGTGGTCCTCATAATTCGAGCCGTCATCCCTAATTTTGGGGCTTGTGATTAGTCTCAATGGCTAATGACATCATAAATAAATGCTCGAATCTCAAGATTATTGATGATGAGGAAGAGATTTTTGATTTCGAGGGTACTGACAAAGGAACCGCAGATGATGCTATTTCCATGTCGTTGGTTGGGAAGGTGTTATCGGAGAGACCATATAATTTTGAAGCATTAAAACGCACATTGAACAAATATGGGCACTCTCAAAGAATGCCCTGTTTTGGGTGATTGAACATGAATTATAATCATAATTCAATCTATAACGAGAATTAGTTTGATTAAGAAGACTCATGTTACTGGAGTTAGGATGCTTTTAGTTAGTAAGAGGTAATCTAAGTTCCTTTGGTTCTGGTGTTGATAGAAAGTTGTTGATCCTTGTATTGTATTCACTTTGCCAAGTATGCCAAGTATAGTAGTAATCTCAGTTCGTTGTTATTGAGTTATAAGCTAAAATTATTGTCATTAAGAAGTTCTAAATATATAAGTTAATTAGTCAATGACTTTTTGTATAACGTCTAAGAACAAATTGGTTTTGTCAGTTTACTAAACTAAAGTAAGGAAAGGGATTAGATAATGATTTATCAAGATTATTAGAAGTAGCGAATAGCTCATAAAGTCCATTAGAGAGGTTTATTTGAGAATATATCTAAGTTAATTCGATGAAGGAATACCCTATAACGGATTAATATAGTAAAGTTAGAACACCATTTTAGAGTTACTAAAAGGGAATTAAGATGTTTATTTCTTTAGTAATACTTACTACATAAGGCTAGTATTCCAGTAAACTACTTTTACATTGGTTAAATGTTCTAAAGTAAGATATTATCCACCTCCTTGTCAAATGATCAGCTAGTAACAATTTAATTAATCAAAGTTAACTGGTGAGAATTTTGTCTGATTGGTCCTTAAATGAAGGATGTTAGTTTGTTGGTGCCGGAAATAGTTTTGAAAATTATAGGAGTAATTAATATTGGCTAGTAATATATTGATTATTGGATTTAGCTTATTTAATTATGGACTCGGTTATCTAGGTTGTGTAAAATGAGATATCACTTTGATATTGGTAGATGGAGTAATATAAACAGGTTGTTATTTTGTTTAATTAGTGATCACAAAGGTAAGTTAGTATATGAGATTACTTAAGTAAGTGTAAGTTCGTGTATTACTTTAAAGTAGTTCTAGTTATATGGTTGAATGGCTTCTAATTAGAACTGAGGTTGACTCTCTCTACCGATTAGGAATATGATCCATTAATGGTTGTCATTCATAATGCTAATTGGAATTGAACCTACTAGATAATGTGGCCCATAAATGTTTACGTTTAACCAATCTTTGTTTTATCAATCTCGAGTTGTGGAATTTATGTTAACTCTCCTTAGTTAATTCTAAGAGAGAGACCTATTGTAATTGTTATTAGTGCTTGATAACTGTTGTTATCATCGTTGAGATAAATGTGGATTGATAATCATGAAGTGTAAGAGAGTATATGTTATTTATATGTAAGAGTATGAGTTATGCGTAAGTGGTTTAGTAACACTCGTTAGTTAATGCCAACTGAGAGACCATTAATCACTGTTATTGATGTTATGTCAAAAATATGATTATCGGCCTAAAATATACCTACAATTTCCGCAAGTGTACGGGTCAAGTATAATAATATAGGTGAGCAAGGTATCGTTGCCCACAAGAAGGTATAATCAACTACCAAATTAAGAGGTTCTAATATTATTTAGACAATCCGGAAATAGTGAATGGTGGTGATAAACTAGACTGCTAAAGTAAGAACTAAACTAATCCTAACTCTAAAAACGTCACACAATAAGTATAAACCAAATATGAGAGATAGTTCTAGGACTTAGATTTCACCAATTACCTTCTACAATGAAATTAAACTAGTTGTCGGGTTGAAAACTATTGTATTGGAATGATCGAATTTCCTATGATATATTATCTCCTCTTCCAAGGTAGAAAACGTGTATTTATACTAATCTTACGCCTACTTTGGTAGTCATAACAATTAATATGAACCCATTACGAACAAAAAATTTATATAAAAGACCACCCCAAGTGTATAACTATTCCTAAAATTATAGTACTTGATATTTGATAACCCCACAAACTAATATTGAACTTTCACTTCCGCTAATAATTCAATACCTTAAACATACAATCAATTGGTCAGAATAATAGTATGAAACAAATCAAGATTATCAAATTGCAATTAAAATAAATCAATCCAAACAACTTAATTTAATTCATTGACAGAAACTAGAACATAAAAAAATTAGCTAGACATCGAATTTAAATTAACCCAACTAATTGAAAACAAAAATTAAAAATTAAAAATAGTAATAACGAAATTAGATAACATACACTAAGAGAAGAAAGAGATAAACTCTAGATTCATATGAAGAATCAGATGAAACGATTCGTCATCTTCTCTGACTCTCTCGTCCTCTTCAGTCATGCGTCCTACTCTGTTTTTCTCGTGCCTACTCTGGTCTTTGTTCTCTAAAATCCCCCTTTGTATCTCCTTTTTATTCTTCCCCTTTTAGAAAAACATCTCCCATAAGGGTTTTTCTACCCTTTTCCTTCAATTCTCGGATTATCTCTTTTGTGGCTTTTGCTTGCTGTATACTTTTTGGGCCAAGATTATGGGTTTCCCTTTTTTCTTTCTTCGTCTTCTCTTTGTTTCTTTCGTGGGCTTCAACTAATGTCTCCTTTTTACTTTCTTTCATTTGTTTCTTTTTTTCTTCTTCTAATTTTCCTACAAAATAAACCAATAGGGTAATAGATGGACTCTAAAAATAAAGTATTTGTATAGTAAACACATATCAATACTATAAATATTAAATAAACCAAATTACCATGTATAAGTAGTACTAGCATCAAGCAAGTAATTTATTGAGCGCATTTTTCATATTTTAATCAATTTTATTACCTAAGTAATTTAACTCTTAAAACATTAAAATATCAAAAGAAAACCTATTATAAGTCTCATAACTTGTACTTAAAAGTAATGTAACGCGCAAAATCATGAATAAAATAAAGCCTTATCACATATTCACAATACCACTAAGCAGGGTAACAGGTCTGAGTACTAGTTACCTTGTAAGGTGATTGTGCTGGATGTTTTAGAAAAGATTTTCGAAAAAATATTTTCACAAATACTTTCTAATAAAATGTTTGCCAGCCTTTAGAATCTTTATTTAGTATTTTCTTGCCTTAATGCGTGTGAATATCTTTGATAATATCTTACCTTCAAAAGAGATATTGTTCAAGATATACTTCCCATAACTTAAGATTATCATATCTTTGATATCTTGAGTTAAGGTACGCTCAAAGGTTAAACCTTGGTCTATAAATACTGAATATGGCTTCTACATCACCCTTGATGCTCTCCCGTATTTTATTGAGTAATTTTGGGAGCTTTTACCGAGAGAACAGCTGAACATTATCCTAAATTAGAGTACGCATATCATAGAGCTTTATATTACTCTTTGTTTGCTTTGTAAGAAAGCGTGATTTAATAGAAACTAATTGTATTCAATGTCTAATAGAGGGGTTAGAGGTTGAGTAGCATTTGTGAGTTCAAGTGTGAAATAGCACACTTGAGTTAGTGTGGGGTATGATGTTTCTTTGGAGTAAGGGAAACAAGAGTGTGCGAGAGTATTATTTTTTTCTAGAGTTGATTGGTGGGACGCGGTCGTATGCGCTACCAAAGATAAAAGTTTATTTTCCTTCTTTCCAATACAAATGAATGTAAGTGGCAAGTAGGGTCGTATCCACAGAGACTTGGGGACTAATTCGTGTTTATAATATCTCAAATGGGGGTTTTGTGATTAAAGAATTGAATAACTAAATACGAAGAACTAAAGAACAATAAAGAAGTAATGTAATCAATAAGAGAAGAATCTTGAGTTCGGTTAATGGCCACTTCGATTCATACTATTGATCATTGGTTTCTCAAATGTGTAACTTTACTCTTAATTACTCAAAGGTGGAAATCAAATTCCTTTCCCTCAAAAGTACCGTTAAACAATCACAATTAGATGATCATAAAACTTGAACTAAAGACTAATCTAATCTAATCAGAGATTAAATTCAAATCAATAGAACGTCAACGAACAAGGAAACCATGAGCCAATTAACAAATTGCTAGCACAACACATTCAAATTAGAAATTGTGATTTCCTTAGTGATTAATCAAGAATAATCAGATTCATTAATCAAACCCTAGATTGCTACTCATGAAATAAGAACAGATGATTCGGCATCAATTCTAAATCCTAGCAAAAGATAAATCGGACGTATAAACTAGAAATACTCCTAGCAATACATACAATAATCATAGATCAAGAACAAGGAATCACAATTATAATTAAGATAAAGTCAACAAAGAGAAACCTCACAATAATAGACCGAAGCTTGATTAACCGTTCTCAAGACTAGATTTAGGCTACGATCGACATAGCATCCATCAAAGAAATCTTCAAACTAATGATTCGAAACTCAAAAAGGGAAAAATAGGGATTAGGGTTCTTCCTCGCTATTCTCTCTAATTAGGTCCAGGATTACATAATCTCCCAAAACAATGTTTTTCTAATTAATAAAACCTCCCCAAAAAGCTGAAAACTGCCGAAGGATTATAACCGCGTCGAAGTGCTCGAGTTGGGCAGCTATTGCGTGCGACTCGGGGCTTCGCTGCTGCCCAAAAATCTAACCTCCGCTCGCAGTGCGCGAGTCGGGTGCTCCATCTGCGCGAGTCGGGCCTTCGCTGCTGTGAAATATCCTGTGAGACTCGATATGCGCGCGCCGTGCGTGTATGGCATCCGACTCGGGCACTCGCCACTGCTTGAGATTTAGTCTCCAACCAACGCCCGAGGTGGGCTCTTCAACGCCCAAGGTGGGCAAACACCGCTGTAGAAATACTAAGAGATGAACTTTGACAACACCCATCGAACTCTAGACTTCAAAGGACTTTGTGAGTTAATGCACCTGTAAATGATCAAAGCATATAGAACCACAACATGTCCTTAAATCTCCTCTAATGCATCAAAAACATCATAAATCCCTCTTCTCCACACTAAGGTTTAGATGAGTCAAACTCTCCCTTTTAAGACTTAAACCTTAGTGAAATGGACTTCTCAACACTCTATAATTGCATATAACTTGGTCACATCAAATACCCCCACACTTTAACTTTACTCGACCTCGAGTAAAAATAAAGGTCAATGAGGCACACCTTCCAAGCCATTGCTCACCTTTCATTACTCCCCTTATCTCTCCATCCTAGTGTATGATAAAGGTTTGCTATATCCCCCGATTCGCTCAAAGCCAAGTCTAAGGGTAAGAATCACCCCCACACTTGAGCTAAATGCTCACCTGAAATAATGTAAATGGTCTTCTCACACTATGCTCAACACCAAGATAATAAAAATGTATGACTTTAAACCCCGAAAGATCTCAAAGGATTCAAAGCCATTCCAACCTGCACAACATCATAATCATCCTCATATTGTGAAATGACAAAAGCAAGTTCGAATCCTGACACATCTCAAAGGACTCGAACTTGGACCACCTAAACACAATCACAACGATCAAACTCCTTATTCCTCCAATGATGAAAAACTCTAACTTATTCGCCTCTAACTCCGAACACCAAGATGAAAAACCTACCCGAGGCACTCCTTATATCACCAACCTTCCTTATGACACCAACTCCGGCAAATGATTTCAAATTTTTGTTTCTCTTTTATCTCTCATTTTGCCTAGGAGCCCTTTCGGGTTTTCATCCTAGCTTCACACTTTTTTTTTTTTTTTCTATTTATGAACTCACCATCTCACCCGCTCCAATTAGCCACTTTTTTGCATAGATTGCCCTTTCGGGTTTTTTCAACCTATCCGGGCCCCCATTTTTGCCTGAGTTTTTTATTTTTTTTAAAAAACAAAATATATACAAGAAAGTAAGCTATCCCTCCCCCACACTTGAAACATACATTGCCCTCAATGGAAGAAAGGACAAACAATAAACAAAAGGGAAAGGGAAAAAAAACTTACAATATAGGACCTAGAAGGTCCTCCGGGATGTCGGCTAGACGATCCCCTCGCAGCTCTCCTGCGAGTCAACTCAGCATCGATCTCAGCGGTGGGGTCAACATACCCCGTCCTATCAACAGTAGATGGATACTGGGACACAAAGAAATTATTCATGGCAGACATCATGGAGTGCATCGAATAGACATTGTCATCCAAGGTGTGGTACTGTTGCCTCAACTCGTGAAGCTCCTTACCATAGTAGTCTAACCGACTGGTCACTCTAGCCTCAAAGGAAAGAGGTACCTCGGCCTCACCCATCTCCTGATGCTCACCCTCAGCCTCTTGATTCTCCTCGCGGGCTGGTGCTGGGGCCGGGCCTCTAATTTGGTTGAATTCTTCCTCCACCCCCGGACGATAGATGTCATCGGGTGGGATAAAAAGATCCGCTTGTGAAGTATGCTCAGTGATGGCGAGACGGTTTTGTGGCAAGGACATGTAACTTACCAAGTTAGAACCGTAAAGCCATACAAAATGGTCCTTATAGGGAGGAAACCACAGCATGTAGGCTCTATGCAATTGAGTAAGAGAGCATTTAAATGTAAAGTCACTCCGCCGAGTTTTATGATAGTTCAAAGGGCGCAAAATATCTTCTCCTTGCTCATCCACCGATACTTCCTCCGCAACATAGTGTGCTAGTTGAGTCATCATAGCCCCCATACTGATTTTCCCATGCTCCTTGCGACGCACCTCAAAACAACCAATTAACCAGATAACTAACCAGTCCGGGCATCCGACACCTCCCGGTGTCATAGTCCATAAACACTTGAGATCAAGCTTGGGAATAGCAGTAGGCTCCCCATGGCAAAATACCGTCAAAGCTAGTAGACGGTGGACAAATCTAAGAGCAGGGTGAGGAATTTGGCTACTTTTGCACCTATGACCCCAAATGAGTCCACATGTGATGTCTGACCAGAAAAGAGCCTCATTGCATACACCGGCCACCATAAACCGATCATATGTCTCATAGTTCCAACCAAAAGCAAGTTTTACCTCCTCATAGGCCAATTGAAAATTCTTGCCATTAAGGGTGAAAATGATGGTGGGGCCCTCAGGACTATCCCGTTTCTCTAATGTAGAGAGAAACTCCAATGTGTATCTCTGATAAGTCGGCTTTTGTATCTTCATGAATCCATCTAAACCCACCTTGGCTAAAAGGAACTTAACCGGTTCAAAGAGTCCTAGTTTGCGTAAGGTGTCGCAGCACACAAACTTGGTCTCTTGAATTGTTCTTCACGGTTTTGTCAATATTTTCCACCTTTTTAGTTGAGTTGCATTGAAGTAAGTGAGAACCAAACAATCATTCCGAGCTCTCTTAGGTGCCATATCAAGAGTAGGGAAGCAAAGCAAGTTATCACCAAAACAACCAATCTCAACAATCAAATAAAACCCAAACCTGAAATGTCACCACACCTTCTTTAACCTACACCACAACACTATCCTATCATACACCACACAATGCATACACCTCCACTCCACCAAAGCACAAAACCCACACCAATTCACCAACAACCAACAAGAAAAAAGCAATCACACCAAGAACATATATAATCACAACAAACAATCCAAAGATTAAGCTAGAACTGAAATTCAAGCAAAACCAAGAGGGATGGATTGAAAGTTTACCAAATTCGGAGTTCCAAGTGTGGTTTTCATCAATGCAAACTCGAATAAATCTTCAATGATACTCCAAAAGTCTTCTTATGTCTTCAATTGGAACAAATTGATGAAGGTGAAAGAAACCCCCAAAAGTTAGGGTTTTTCGAAAATAAAGAGATATTTCAGATTTTTGTGGAGAAAGAGAAAGATGAAAGATGAAGATGACGATTTATGGCAGTGAGAGAGGGAGAAGAGAGTGTGAGAGTGGTGAGAGAGTGGAATGGAGATTTGGGAGTGGTGAGATATAGGGG
Organism: Beta lomatogona; assembly: GCA_947646795.1. NCBI lineage: Eukaryota > Viridiplantae > Streptophyta > Magnoliopsida > Caryophyllales > Amaranthaceae > Beta > Beta lomatogona. The sequence goes on along the minus strand of CANSNZ010001204.1, from coordinate 737,876 downwards.
AAGAGAGAGAAAGAACGAAAAAGGTGAGGGATAATGGGGTGAAAGAGTGAAGAGAAAAGAAACCGAAGGGTTTCCATTTTGTGCAGTCCGAAAAGTGAGACTCGGGCGCTTCACGTGCGCGAGTCGGGCATCTGCTTCTGGGACTACGTCCAGGATTTCTCGAAGTGCGCGGGTCGTGTGCATCCAGGGCGCGAGTCGCGCATGAGCTACTGCAATTTCCATCTATTTAGCTTTAAGTGCACACCCCGTGCACGTTCAGCGCCCACGGTGCGCATAAAGCCCTGCCCCTCCCTTCTTTTTCTTTTTTGAACTCATTATATGTGCCCTTCAATGCTACGGATACCTGCAAAACACAAAGCAAAGTATTCCAAGCATAAAATCCTAATAAAGAGAAAGAAAAACAAAATAAATAGAAAAGAAAGGGGAAAAGAAAGTAAGGAAGAAGAAAAAAAAAACAAAGCACGGGTTGCCTCCCGAGTAGCGCTAAGTTTAAAGTCGTTAGCTCGACCTTTTGCTCATCAATGGTTACTCATAGACCGGGTCCTCCAACTCTAGACCCTCGGTCCCATCCGGTGTAAAACCTCCATGGTAGGGCTTCAAACGTTGCTTATTAACTCCTCACTTTGAATCTCTACCGCACCATGAGGGAATACCTTCACTATCACGAATGGACCAAGCCATCGAGAACGTAACTTTCTAGGGAACAAACGGAGACGTGATTGATAGAGGAGGACACGTTGTCCGATCACAAACTCCTTCCGAATTATCAACTTATCATGCCATGCCTTTGTTTTTGCTTTATAAATCTCGGCATTCTCATATGACTCATTCCTTATCTCCTCAAGCTCTTGGAGTTGCAACTTCCGATGCAACCCGGCTCCATCCATATTCATGTTGAAATTCTTCACTGCCCAATATGCCTTATGTTCTAGCTCTATGGGCAAATGACAGGGTTTATAAGCTATCCTATATGCCCACAAAGCATCGTCTAACCGCTTACTCCAATCCTTCCTATTAGGATTCACAGTTTTCTCAAGGATGGATTTGATTTCTCTATTGGAAACCTCGGCTTGACCATAGTTTTGTGGGTGGTAAGCAGTGGACGTTGTGTGGGTGACTTGATATTTCCTTAACAATGCTCCCACTGTCTTATTGTAGAAATGAGTCCCCTTATCACTGATTAAAGCTCTTGGGATGCCGAACCTGCAAAATATGTTAGTTTACAAAATCTACTACTACTTGCGAGTCATCAGTTCTAGTGGCTTTTGCTTCCACCCACTTAGAGACATAATCCACAACAAGCAAGATATAAGTGAAACCAAAAGAATTGGGAAATGGTCCCATGAAGTCTATGCCCCATACATCAAAAATTTCAACATAGATCATAAAATTTTGGGGCATTTCATTCTTTTGAGATATGCTCCTGACTCTTTGGCACTTCTTGCAAGATTTACATAATTGAAAACTATCTTTGTTTAAACTAGGCCAAAAAAATCCATAGTCAAGAACTTTTCTAGCAGTTCTTCTCGCTCCAAAGTGACCTCCACAAGCATGTGCATGAGAAAAAATAACTATAGAAGTTACCTCATCATTGGAAATGCATCTCCTAATAACTTGGTCGGCACAATGCTTCCACAGATACGGTTCATCCCACACATAATGTTTTGCATCACTCGTGAGTTTGTCTCGTTGAGCCTTAGAGAACCCAGGGGGCTGCTCATTAGAGACAAGAAAGTTCACAATGTCGGCATACCACGGAAGCATGGTACTAATAGCATGTAACCTCTCATCCGGAAACTCTGCTTGAATGCCCTCAGAATGCTGCTTTTCCACACTGGACTCTATCCTACTCAAGTGATCTGCTACCAAGTTCTCTGTACCTTTCTTGTCTTTGACCTCAATGTCAAACTCACTTAGTAGCAAAATTCACCGAATTAATCTTGGTTTGGCTTCCTTCTTCGTCATTAGATGACGAAGAGCTGCATGATCGGTGAATACTATCACTTTGGTGCCTAACAAATATGAGCGGAACTTCTCCAATGCAAAGAACACTGCTAACAACTCCTTTTCAGTGGTGGAGTAGTTACACTGAGCCTCGTTAAGAGTCATGGAGGCATAGTATATGACATGAGGCACTCGCCCCTCCCTTTGACCTAAGACCGCTCCGACGGCGTAATCACTAGCGTCACACATGATCTCAAAAGGTTAAGACCAATCTGGGGATCGGATGATAGGTGCAGAAACAAGCATTTTCTTCAACACATCAAATGCCCTCCGACAATCTTCACTAAGCTTGAACTCAACATCCTTTTGCAAGAGAGTACACAAAGGTGCTGAGATTTTGGAGAAGTCTTTGATGAACCTGCGGTAGAAACCTGCATGACCAAGAAAAAAACGGACTTCTCGAACATTAGTGGGGTAAGGCAAAGATTGGATAGTATCAATTTTCGCTCTATCAACTTCGATACCTTGGGCAGAGACCACATGACCCAAAACAATACCATGTTCCACCATGAAATGACATTTCTCGGAGTTAAGAACTAAGTTAGTATCAACACATCTTTTAAGCACTAGAGTAAGATGAGCTAAACAGTTATCGAAAGAATTTCCATGAACTGTTAAGTCATCCATAAAAACCTCAACAAAGTTCTCCACAAACTCAGAGAAAATACTTACCATGCACCTTTGAAAGGTGGCAGGGGCATTACAGAGCCCGAAAGGCATGCGCCTATAAGCAAACGTACCAAAGGGGCACATGAAGGTAGTCTTCTCTTGATCCTCTGGCGCTATGGCCACCTGAAAATAACCCGAGTAGCCATCTAGAAAACAGTAAAAGGCATGACTAGCAAGCCTTTCCAGCATTTGGTCAATAGATGGCAAGGGAAAGTGATCTTTTCTAGTTACCGCATTCAATCTACGGTAATCTATACAAACGCGCCACCCATTCTGGACTCGGGTGGGCACTAAGTCACCATCCTTGTTAGCTACAACAGTCACCCCAGTATTTTTCGGTACAACTTGAGTAGGACTAACCCACTTACTATCAGAGATGGGATAAATCATACCTGCCTGGAGAAATTTTAAGATTTCCTTTTTGACCACCTCCATCATGGGTGGGTTCAACCTTCTCTGAGGCTGCCTAACTGGCTTAGCATCATCCTCCAACAGTATGCGATGCATGCATGTGGTGGGACTAATGCCTTTAATGTCAACAATAGTCTAACCTATGGCTTCCTTGTGCTCCTGGAGGACCTTAAGCAACCTCCCTTCCTGGTCCTTGGTGAGTTTATTTGATATTATGACCGGAAGGGTATTATCCGCACTAAGAAAATGGTATTTCAGATTGTTAGGAAGGGGCTTCAACTCTACCTTCGGTGCCTGCAAAACAGAGGGTAACAACTTTTCTCCAGGGACGGTCAAAGGGATAGGTCCCATATGAGATGGGGTAATTGGTAAGCGTTTGGGCCCCTGGAGAGACTGAACCATTTCCTGCAAGTTAGTGCTCAACACATATGCCACATAATCTAGTTCAAAACCGTGCTCTAGAGCTACTTGCAAAGCATCATTTCCATCAAGAGCAAAAACATCTTGTGTCACGGAATCAATGATATCAATAGCATAGCATGTGTGTTCTTCAGTCGGAAATTTCATGGAATCATAGATATTGTATTCTATCTTGGTTCCATCAAATTCCATAGTGAGTGATCCATTGTGAACATCAATTTTAGTCCTGGCAGTTTTCAAAAAAGGTCGTCCTAAAAGGATAGGAGCGGCATGCTTATCATGGTCCATGTCTAAGACATTAAAATCAGCAGGGAAAATTGATTCATCAACTTTAACCAACACATCTTCTACTATACCTCTAGGATAAGCAGAAGATCTATCAGCTAATTGGATCACCACTCCAGTTTCAATTAATTTTCCTAATTTAAGAGACTCATACAATGAAAATGGGATCACATTGATAGAAGCGCCTAGATCAAGCATAGCTTTTTGAAACATAATCTCCCCAATAACATAAGGGATATTAAACATGCCCGGATCGCTACACTTAGGTGGCAATTTACCCCCAAAGACGGCCGAGACATGTTCACTAACCTGTACTTTTTGGGCCCCCCTCAATATTTGTTGTCTTTTAGCGGTACACATTTCTTTTAAAAATTTTGCATACCTTGGAATTTGTTTAACAACATCAAGAAGAGGGATATTTACCTCGCATTTACGAAAGGTTTAGTAAATGTCCTTGTCGACCTCCTTTTTGCGGGTATCTCTCAACGCCGCAGGAAATGGTTTAGATGGTTTGCTAGGTGGCGCAGATGGAGTTTTCACACTTGCTTCTTCGCATGGTGGAAATGGTCCGGTCTCAGACACCGGTTCCTCAGGAATAATTTTACTCCCACCCGTATTAGTGCTCTCTACTATCAACTCCTTCCCACTTCTCAAAGTGATGGCACTAGCATTCGCTCTCGGATTGGGCTCGGTTTGTGATGGCAGTTTTACTGAATCCCGAGCCTCTAATCTATTCACAACACTTGAAACCTAGCTCATCTGCTTCTCCAGATTTTTGATACTAGAGCGGGTCTCCTCTTGAAACTGAACCATGTTACCTTGCATGTTGGTCACATTCTTGGTTAAGGCATTGAGCATATCTTCAGTAGACATTGTAGAATTTTGCCTCATACCCAAATTCTGACCCTGATTAGCAGTTTGCATAGGAGGTGGGTGCACATAAGGTTGTGCTTGATGGTATTGCTGCGGTGGATGGGTGTCTTGATCATTACCATACCTCAACCTCGGATTATCTCTCCAACCGGGATTGTAGGTTTTGGAATAAGGGTCATACCTCCTTTGATTCGCTAAACCTTGAAAACCAAGAGCTTTCACCTTCTCACTTTGCTCCTCTTGTAGTTGAGGACAATAATCAGTAGGGTGTTCCGAAGCACATATACCACATGCCTTCACCTGCTATGGGATTTTCTTAACAACAAGATCCCTTACCAATGAAGTGAGAGCTTGAACCTGCTCCTCTAGTCTAGAACTTTGAGCACTAGAGCTGCTCACATTTGCCTTCCGGTTGGTGGATCTCTTACTAAAATGACGGGAGCCTTCAGACAACTCCTCTATCAAAGCTCGAGCGTTGTCCGGAGTTTTATTGATAATGGATCCACCACTGCCAGCATTTACCATTCTGACATCCTCATCCGAGAGCCCATTATAAAAGTATAAAATGAGGTCTTGTTCATTGTACCCATGATAAGGAGTAAGGACAACCGACACACAACCGTTTGAACCGTTCCCAATACTCGTTGAGAGGCTCATCATATTTCTGTTCATTGTTGCTTATTTCCTTCTTCAAAGTAGATGATTTAGAAGCGGGAAAATATTTGTCCAGGAACCGCTTTTTCATTTCAGACCAACTAGTGATACACCCCGGTTGGAGATAATAAAGCCAGTCTTTGGTCGTATCTTTAGAGAAAAAGGAAACGCCCTCATCTTAACCTCCATTACTCGGTTTCATGCTTGAGCACACAACATGAAACTCAGATAAGAACTTATTAGGGTCTTCACCACTGAGCCCATGAAAAGATGGTAACAGATGAATGAGCCCTTATTTGAGCTCAAATGTAGTACCTTCCTCCAGTGTTGGGAAAGTGATACATAGTGGTTGCTAATCAAGGTTAGGAGTGGTGAGCTCCCTCAAAGTACGATTCTCCACTCGTGGTGGCATCGCTTCCTCAAAGTGTAAAGAAAATGGAAGTGCTCGAAAATTCGCTCGCAATTCTCTCCTTGACCTGAAAAAATTCAATTCAAGTTCTGGATCATACTGCAAGTGATCTTGATTAGTGGTACGAGTATCAACCATGTACTAAGAAAAATAATAAGAAGTGTAAATAACTATCTAAAATAAACACGTTTTAGTAATTGCCAAGTCCTCGGCAATGGCGCCAAAATTTGGTGGGATGCGGTCGTACGCACTACCAAAGATAAAAGTTGATTTTCCTTCTTTCCAATACAAATGAATGTAAGTGGCAAGTAGGGTCGTATCCACATAGACTTGGGGACTAACTCGTGTTTATAATATCTCAAATGGGGGTTTTGTGATTAAAGAATTGAATAACTAAATACGAAGAACTAAAGAACAATAAAGAAGTAATGTAATTAATAAGAGAAGAATCTTGAGTTCGGTTAATGGCCACTTCGATTCATACTATTGATCATTGGTTTCTCAAATGTGTAACTCTTAATTACTCAAAGCTGGAAATCAAATTCCTTTCCCTCAAAAGTACCGTTAAACAATCACAATCAGATGATCATAAAACTTGAACTAAAGATTAATCTAATCTAATCTGAGATTAAATTCAAATCAATAGAACGTTAACGAACAAGGAAACCATGAGCCAATTAACAAATTGCTAGCACAACATATTCAAATTAGAAATTGTGATTTCCCTAGTGATTAATCAAGAATAATCAGATTAATTAATCAAACCCTAGATTGCTACTCATGAAATAAGAACAGATGATTCGGCATCAATTCTAAATCCTAGCAAAAGATAACACGTATAAACTAGTAGTACTCCTAGCAATACATATAATAATGATATATCAAGAACAAGGAATCACAATTATAATTAAGATAAAGTCAACAAAGAGAAACCTCACAATAATAGACCGAAGCTTGATTAACCGTTCTCAAGACTAGATTTAGGCTACGATCGACATAGCATCCATCAAAGAAATCTTCAAACTAATGATTCGAAACTCAAAAAGGAAAAAGAGAGATTAGGGTTCTTCCTCTCTATTCTCTCTAGTTAGGTCCAGGATTACATAATCTCCAAAAACAATGTTTTTCTAATTAATAAAACCTCCCCAAAAAGCTGAAAACTGCCGAAGCATTATAATCGCTTCGAAGTGCGCGAGTCGGGCAGCTATTGCACGCGACTTGGGCCTTCACTGCTGCCCAAAAATCTAACCTCCGCTCGCAGTGCGCGAGTCGGGCGCTCCATATGCGCGAGTCGAGCCTTCGCTGCTGTGAAGTATCCTGTGAGACTCGATATGCGCGGGCCGTGCGTGTATGGCGCCCGACTCGGGCACTCGCCACTGCTTGAGATTTAGTCTCCAACCAACGCCCGAGGTGGGCTCTTCAACGCCAAAGGTGGGCAAACACCGCTGTAGAAATACTAAGAGATGAACTTTTACAACACCCATCGAACTTTAGACTTCAAAGGACTTTGTGAGTTAATCAACCTGTAAATGATTAAAGCATATAGAACCACAACATGTCCTTAAATCTCCTCTAATGCATCAAAAACATCATAAATCCCTCTTCTCCACACTAAGGTTTAGATGAGTCAAACTCTCCCTTTTAAGACTTAAACCTTAGTGAAATGGACTTCTCAACACTCTATAATTGCATATAACTTGGTCACATTAATGATTAATATTAAAACAAGCGTAGGAGGACATAGGCCCTTGTTTGGCTGAACCTCATTAAATTTGGTGTGTTCTATATTGTTTTCAAGTTCTACTGTTTCCGCTGCCATGAACCAGCTCAACTGGTTCCTCCTTAAATCGAAAGAATTTAAATTTAGCACCAATTTCCCTAAGTACTCAATTAACCCCTACCCCTCTTGAATACGTTGTAAACCTTCAACTGTCAATAAACCAAATCTGGAAGATGGAAGCTCGACTTCTATCCGATAGCACAACCTCATAACCATAAACTAAAGAAAAAGGCGTTCTTCCTGTTGCATTCTTTGGCGTTGTTCTATCTGCCCACAAGCTGTAAGGTAACTATGATAAGTGCGTTTCTAATACACTTTACAGGCTCCTTTTAGCTTGGTTTGATCCTCTTTCTCCCCTTTATTCCCTCTTTCTTCTTCATTTCTTTCTCTATTTCATTCACTTGATCATTTGTGATCATAGTGACATTTTGCTAGATTTTCGGTTAATTTTGACTGGAATTCTAATACATTTGCTTTCATCGTGTTTTCCCGTGCTTTGATTGCAGGTGTGACCTTTTCTGAGGTTGAAAGTTGGGAGATACGACATAAGGCGGGAGTTTTGAGGAGCTTGCACGCACGAAGAGAGAAAAAGGAAATTTTGAGCAGGGCCTCTGGTGCGCCCGCACAACCCTATAGGTGCCCGCACCATATTGGTGCACCCGCACCTACCAATATGGTGCGCCCGCACCATCCTCGATTTCGTGAAGTTCCAAGATCATAGAGATTGGTGCGCTCGCACCAGCCATTGTGATACAAGTGCATCAAGATGACTCAAAATATTAAAATTAGATGATCTTTTCAATTATTGGATTTGGTTCATCTTACAATTCTATGTCGCAAAAGCCCAAGTGTGTCACATGCATTACATTATCAATACAACGTGAGAAGGCCCAAGTTCTGGTTTGGTGCTTGAAGATGGACGTGACAAGGCCCAAGTTCTGTTTGGGTTTTCAAAACATGGTTGTAAAGGAAGCCCGAGTTTTGTTTGGGTTCCTATTTATTTTCGTTGTTTTATTTTAAGCTTAAATAAGCCCTAGTGTTTAAATGTAACACTTAGGCAAGTAGGTGTGTGTTTTTCTTCAGATATTAGGCTCCTTAGATGCTGATGTTGAGCTCTTGTAACAGCCTATAGAAGTAGAGTTAAGAGGGGCGTGAATTAAGGAGGCTTATTAGCTCCTCTAAACCGTTTCACTTTGGACAGTTGTAGGGGGTGTGTGTGTGAAGCCTCTTGGCTTTCTTTTGCTGCTCCTCCCTCTATATAAGGAGAGCATATGATAGGTGAAGATCAGTTTTGGAGTTTGAATTAAAAAAGTGTTTCTTTGTGAAACTTTCTTTGAGTGTGTCTCAGAACCCCTATTACAACTTGAGTGTGTCTTGGTTGTTTAGGATTAATAGACTAAATTGAGTGTGTCTTGTTTAGTTGTATCAAGATCCTGTTGTTTCTTTGAGTGTGTCTTGAGACCCATAGTTAAATTTTCAGTTTTCTCTGTCCGTTCTAACCCAACAAAAGGAACAAAATTGTTAAGACCAATTCAACCTACATTAAGTGAGAGAGTGAGGGTTGCATTTGGATCACATTGAGGTGCGCCCGCACCACTTGTAACGTTGCGCCCTCACCTTTTAACGTGTAGTCATCTATGAGATCAGAAAGAATGGTGTGCCCGCACCTGTTACTATGGTGCGCCTGCACCATTTAATTCCATCAAAAAAATTGTAAAGCTCGTGCCTAATTAAAACAGGGGGATGTATTAATTTCGAGGCATGCTTTATGCTAGAGATTAGAGAGTTATATTAGGGTTCCATATTAGAGAGAAAAACACATTAGTTTGTCTTAGATTCCGGATTTATAGATCAAAGTTTGTTGATTTCTATAGATTGAAGGTACCTTTCTATTCAATCAAATTACAAAATTTTAGTTTTTATTCTTCCTTTTCATTGTTAATCTCTCCTCTTCCATAGTATTAGTTCTCTTTTATTATAATTTCATATTTGTTTATTTTCATCAGATTAATTATCCCTTAAACATGTTTACCCTAGATTATTTTTAAATGTCATGTTTTTATGCTTAGAATCCATGATTAGTGAGTAGTCTCTTATCTAGGGTTAGGGTGAAAGTATTGATTAAGGTTTTCATGTATTGTTAATTTGATTGTGATGATCTAAAGATGGTTCTGCATTGATCTTGGTGTTTTAAGGCCATAGGATAGATACTGATCACATTTATGCTTTGGTATTTTGATTTCAAATGTTCTTAATCGAATTTTAAACTCTTTTATCATCCCTATGAATTAACTTAATTTCTAGGCCAGGATATTGGGCAGAAATTAAGGGGATCCTTGTAGTTGGGATTTTCCGTATTCATTGGATCTCTTAGTCAATTGACTAAAGACTATTCGAGAGAGGATTTAGTCGATTGATTAAGCGATCAATCTTGAGGACCATTCGGGAGATGACTCCAGTATTTTAGAGGAAAACTTAACCTTGCATACTTGTCGCCTTTGAATCACAATTACATTAATGATCGTTGTTTCGCTTTGATTCATACAAGTAACCCTAACTCTAGTGTCTTCTTTACTGATATTCAATCTCGTGTTTATGTGCTAATTCTTTGATAATAGTTAGTCATTAGTTGTCACCAAATCAAAACCCCCAAAAATCCTTCAATTAGGTAATCTAGACTAGTTAGACTTTGAACAATCCCGATTTCCTTGAGGATCGACCCCTTACTTGTCTTTACTACGTTCTTAGTAGTTGCTTGTTAGGTGTTATAAATATAGTTTGAATAGCGATTTTTGGTGCCTTAACAAGTCACTAAAAAGCTGCTATCAAAATGGCGCCATTGTCGGGGATCTTATGCTATTGATTGAAGTTTGTCTAAGCTTAGTGTTGCTTAGTTGATTTTTCTTTTATTTTATTTTTGATTATGGTTGTTATTTGCTAATCCTCTGCTTAGCTTTGTTGTGTTACATGAGAAGAAGAGCTCACGGTTCACCCACTTTGCCTCTAGATCCAGAAATCGACCGTACCTTACGAAAGTTTCGGAGAAATTTGGAACAATTGTCTCTGGGTTCCGAACCATCTTCACCAGTCTCAAGTACAACAAGTGAAGTTGAATCAGATATGGGGAAGCAAATGCACAACTCTTTAGGGATTTCGGAAATCCGGGTTCCTATGTTCTACAAGGTGGTATTCAACTCCCCACCACCACTACTAATTTTAGCATTCATCCTCAGTTCACTCGGAGGGTGAAAGTGGAACAATCTTGTGGGGGGGGTCAGATTAAGATCCTCTTGACCATCTTGATAGATTTCTTGAGATTTGTTCAATGATTAGGGCTGGCAATGATGCGAGTTGAGCTCGAGTTTGACTATAATCGACTCAAACTCGAAAACTCATACCCAAACTTGACTCGACTCGAACACTCGCAAGCTTGAAATTTTCAAGCTCAAATCGAACTCGAAAACCGAAACTCGAGCTCGAACTCGAAGTCGGTTAAAGCTCGAACTCAAACTCGGTTGAAGCTCGAACTCGACTCCAGCTGCATATCTGCATTCTTTACAGATTTTTTATGAACAAGAAATATCAAACTGAGAAAAAATACCCTAACTTTGACCGAGTCAAGTTCGTTAACATGTCGAGTCATGTCGAGTCAAGTTCGAGGTCGAGTCAAGCTTTGACCGAGTCGAGTTCGAGTAGATCGTCAGCTGTCTCAACTCATTGCCACTTCTATCCATGATAACCACAAATGATGTCTCTCCAGACTATATTAAGATGCATCTGTTCCGGTCTTCTCTTACCGGAAAAGCAAAATAATGGCTCAAGAACTTACCTGCTAATTCCCTCACTACTTGGGGGGAAGTCACATTGGCTTTTCTGAAGAAATACTTTCCAGAGTGGAAGACAACATACATGAGGAGGAAAATCTCCTCATTTGAGCAAGAGAACGATGAAACACTTGCGGAATCTTGGGAACGGTTCAAGGAGATGATTCGTTCATGCCCCCACCATGAGTTCAATAAAAATCTACTCATGCAGTTCTTCTAGATGGCCTTGATCCTATGTCACGTGCCAACCTTGATGCTGGAGCGGGAGGTCAACTTTCAAATATCCCGCAAGACCAACTTAAGTCCACAATCGAAGAAGTGATTAAGAACTATTCATGGGGTGGAAGAAGAAGAGGTGCTCAACCTAAGAAGTGGGATAAGTTTGAATTGGATCCCATGGATCAAATTCAAGCTAAGATGGATCAACTTGACAAGAAGCCTCCAAGATCAACCTGGCATCATCTAATCCATCACAGGTAAATTCTTTTTCTTGTGATATTTGTGGAGGTACTAACCATGATACTTCTTATTGCGGAGGTACCCATTCGGAGCATGTGGCGGCGATTAATTCAAGAGGTGATAGTTCTCAAGGAAACCAAGGGTATAGAAGCAATCAACAAGGAGGTTGGAAACAACCTCAACAAAGCTGCAATCAAGGCTTCAACCAACCTCAATAAGGATGGAATTAACCTCAACAAGGGTACAACCAAGCTCAAAACCAAGGGTATGTGCAAGGGTATAACCAAAACTATAACCAAGGTGGCTCATCCTCTCAAGGGTCTAATGTCTACCAAACTCCACATCAAAGAGCTAATTTCCAAAAGGCTCCTCCTAATTCTCCTTCCCCATACAAAATCCTGAACCTACTCCATCTCCCTATCCAACCTCTCTCCAAATTCTCCAACAACTCCAATCTATGAACCAAATTCTCCAAAACCATGAGCAATGGTTTCAAGAGCTCCAAACCTATAGCAAAATGATTGAAACCCAAATTACCCAAGTAGCTGTGAAAAACCCCTCTACTCCTACAAATCAACTTCCAAGCCAACCCATTCCTAACCCCAATTAACCTTCACCAAGCCAAAGCTATCCATTTAAGGTCGGGCACAAGTTATGAGGGTCCCAAGATGCCTAATGAGAGGGAAGAAAAGGAAAATGAGGATGTACATGATGTCGTTGAGACAGAAGTTGAAGTTGAGGAGGGTGAGAAAGGAGAGAATGTGGAGAAAGGGGAGACCAAGTCCAAGTCGATGATAAAGCTCCATTGCCATCATCTCCACCAACTAAAACCTATGTGCCACCGGTTCCTTACACTCAACGGTTGGTGGAGAGAACATTGAGGGACAAGTTCACCAAGTTCCACAATGTGATGAAAGGCCTTCAAATCAACATTTCTTTCCTTGAGGCTATGTCTCAAATGCCAGCCTATGCTAAAATTTTGAAGGAGATCATCTCCAACAAACAGAAGCTTGAAGATGAGCTCATAACTTTGTCATACCAAGTAAGTGCTCTAGTGCAACGTGCTATGCCCAAGAAGCAAATAGAACCCCGAAAGCTTCACCTTGCCGGTGAAGATAGGTGATTTAGAGCCTAAGGGTGCATTGGCCGATTTAGGAGTAAGTGTGTGTTTGATGCCACTATCCATAGCTAAGCACCTTAACTTTCCTCTTTATCCCACACGAAAAACTATTTAATTGGCGGATCAAATTGTAAGAGTGCCACATGGTGAGTTGGAGGATGTGCCAATCCAAGTTGGGCATGTGTTTGTGCCTTGTGATTTTGTGGTGATGGACATGGAGGAAGATCCGGAGACTCCTCTGATTCTCGGAGAGATGCTCTTAAGACATTGGGTGTCGTGATAAATTGCAAAAATGATACAATCACGGTTGAGGTAGCCAATGAGCAGGTTGTGTTTGAGTTCTCTAAAACTTTGAAGAGGCCTATGATAGAGAGAATTTGCCGGGTCAATCTAGTGGAGTGTGAAATGGAGGATTTTGAGACAGTGGTTCACACCAGGGATGAGTTGTATGCTTCTATTACCAATGCCCCGAGCTTGGACATGGAAGAGTTGAAGGAATTCTCCATGCTTCTTGACATACTACCATTAAGGAGACACAAGATGAAGCATTTGAGGTTCTTTCTACATCCACTGATAAAGAGGAGAGTTTTAAGCCTCCTCCCAAGGTAGAGTTCAAACCCCTTCCCTCCTCTCTTGAGTATGTTTTTCTTGATGATGCAGTACTTATCATGTTATTGTCAACTCGAGTCTTGATGACATCTCTATATCAAAATTGATTGAGATACTGCAAAAATATAAAGATGTCATTGGGTACTCGATTGATGACCTTAAGGGGATAATCCCTTCTCTTGCTATGCATCATATCCATCTCACTGATAGTAATTGTAACAGCCCACTCCAAATAGCAGCTTAATTAATACCTAATACTGCTAATTACGAAGTTAAGCTGCTAATTAGAGTGACTGTTAGGGCGGACTTCGGTACCTTCCCTCCCAAGGAAAGGTAGGAAGTCTCATAGTATCCAAGCATAATACGAAAATAAGTTATAATAAAATTGTTATTACAATAAGTTTTGAGTACCAAAATTTCAAATTGGAAACCCATGTTTAACTTGCTAAGAATCATCATATAAAACAGATTATTTCATAGCAGCGGACTAAACACATTGATCATGACTTCACGTTTGCACAAGGGAGCTAATCCGATCATTCTTTCTATTCCTGCAAAACAAATGAATCTGCCCCCACCAGGACAGGTTCAAAGAACAAACCAGGGCAGCTTACGCTGGTACACAAGTCTCACCGATTCCAAAAATAATAAGGTAGCTGAAATTACACAATCGTTTCTTATACTCAAAGCATAAAATCATAATTTACGAGATACTTTTATTCTTATTCAGAAATAAGTTAACACTTGCTCAGAAACACATTGGTTCTTTCCTGTAAACTTCCATAGAAATGATTTTGCATATACTGGAGAAATTTCCAAGAATTTATCTCAAGATATCACATGATGCGTGTGTGAGCATCAAAATTGTGACAATCCTAGTTCTGTTAGGATTCTTATGTAGTGTCCTAGTTCTGTTAGGAAACTAAGTGTTTTATTTGCTTAATAACTCTTTATTTTAGGTGTTTGCATGATAAAGGGATCCTATTATGCTTAGGAGTCTAATTACCTTTGTCATAGAGTCTTGTTAGGAGTCTTTAAGTTGTAATTCTAGTTGGGTTAGAATTCCAAATCCTAGTTGGATTAGGATTCTAATTGGAGTAGAATTATAGTAGCATTAGGACTTTGTGTTGATTAGAGTTTGATTGGCACAAGGATTCTAATCACATAGCCGTGTGATTAGAGATAGATTAGTTTGTTATTGTTTTTGTTTATCTTTTATGCTTTGCTAGTTCTACTAGGTTTGGGTTACTATGTTTTAATAGTTCTAATCAGTTTAGGATAATTTGTTCCTTATAAATAGGTTATTCGGCCATTAATAATAGACAGTTGTGTTTTTGTGTAAAGAAATTCGAGTGCTTGTTTGCATTGAATGTTGGTCGTCGTACCACAAACATACAAATCGAGGTTTGTGTGCATCTCCTAGTTGCGGTTAGTGAGAGATCCTCTAGTTCTCGAGGGAACATATAGAGCCTATCCTTATAAAGATCCAATCTTTATAGTCTATTTGTTACAAAGTTCGAACCTTTCATCCATTAAACGTGAGATTAGAGTGTTCTTCATATTATTCTTGTTTTAAAAGCTTCCGCGAACACTTCAGTACATCATTCTCCATATATAACATAAATAATAATCTTATACTTATCACAAACAAAGTATAACTCCAGGGAAGGAACACGAATGGATTTTGAGGACGTCTCCCCACCTTTCTTATTTCCGCTTGCAAGACTTCTAGGTCATGACCCTACATAACGGAGCAATACCCGCTCCGGAGCAATACCCGCTCTAAACACATAATGAGCAAACCCGCTCTACAAATGTTGTTCACTTCCCCTTATAAAACAAACTTGTAATCATACAAAAATATATATACTCAACACTTGTACTTAAATACTTATACTGAAATACTTATACTTACACTTATACTGAAATACTTATACTTTTACAACTATACTCAAATAACTTACTTAAATACTTATTCATAATCACTATTTCAACCATCATAACAAACTTTAACTTATCAAAACAAGTTTCGTAAACCAAGCTTGCTATGCCAAGTTCCACTATTTTAGGGAAGTGACTTAATAACAAGGTATCGGAAACGACGTCATGGTTATCCAAAGCGGGCAATAAAGCGATCAACAAGATATGGCAGCATGCATAGGTTTCACAGGAGGTTCTTAACTATATGAGAAGACTACTCCACGCAAGTAAACAAAAGATCGATTTTACGGTTTCGGTGTTTTATTAAAATATGGGGTTTAGGTGTGAATATATATCGAAACTTTTATGATTGGCTAAGGTTTAGGTAGATAAACAAATAAGTGGATACATTCAGTAGGTACTCAGCATTTAAAGGTAATTAATGAACCAAAGAAACATGGTTAATCAACTCGAGAAAACAATTAAGCAAGAATCGAGTTTTAGGTGTTCTTTTACTCAATGAATTGAGGTTGCGTTTTCAAATGAGGTGAATGAAGCAAAGGTTTATTTGATAATCAAGACATAAATGTTGCAAGGTGATTTCATGAAAGTTTAGCTACAACAAGATCTTTAATCAAAACGCAATCGAGATAATAGGAAGGATTGTTAATTTTTTGAGGGAACTTGTTAAGCATACAACAACTTCCGGACAGCATAACTTTTGATGTGCAACTCCAAATGGAGTGATTTTTGGGTCTAAATTCAATAACTTTTCAAGATCTACCACTTTCAAGAGACACCAAGGCGAAAAACATAGTGGAGAAGGAGTATGTTTGGCAGGGAAAGTCAGGCAACATAGCCCAAGAAAGATGGATAATCAATCTTACTCGGTTATTCAAATAGTCTTAGGTAACTTGACATGCAAGAGGATTTTAACACAATATCTTCCATAAGAAAATACATGCAAATCAGTTTTTATACTCATTCAAACGTAATCCAAGTATTCACAATTCCACAAACAAATTCCATGATCAAAGCTAGAAACAAAGTTTAGGTGGTGGAGCTTGTGTACCTTAATCCTGTGTTTAGGAATTAAATCTCCTTTAACCACTTTTAGCTCTCCTCCAGCAACCTTCTAAGACCTTAGATTGAACATCCATAACTTAAAATTCAGCAATTAACCCAAAGTAATCAAGTTTCAATCTAATAAACCTCATGAGTACTACAATTCAGCTACATCTTACCTTCCTTGAGTTTCTTTGATGCTACTGACTTGATACCTCAATATTAATGATTGCCCAGTAGGAAGAACAACTTGAGGAGTATAGGAAAAGAGTTGCATGTAAGTTTCAGGGCAAGAACCCAAAGGAAACAAGCTGCCAACCACAGCAGCACAACTCGTCAACTCTGGCGTGAAGAAGAGAGAAAATGATGAGGGATTTTGGTGTGTTTTTGTAAGATGAAATCTGATAAAATGAATCAAGGGCCTTTGTCACATATATATAGAGAATGGGTAATGGCAAGCTCGCGATTTTGGTTTAGTAATGAGGGTAAAATCGTCTTTTCATAGCTTTAGAGTATTTCAGAATTTTCTAGTTTTACTTAATCCTTCACCTTCTGTAATTAAGCTCTAATCATTCATTATACTTAAACCAAATCCTCAAAATATTTCTTATAACTTAATAAAGATTTTTTTCTCATTTAGCCCTCAAATCATAATTACAGAGTATCTCAATCACAATACCGACAATAGCTCGAAGTCTCAAAATTTCATAACAGTGCTCAACGTTTTTAACGTAATTCGTAAATAACTTATCTTAACTCATAATTTGCATCAATAATCACATAATAACATATAATATTCAGATTCACAGACAAACTTCACATAGGAACTATTCACGAATTTCTTATTCCTCAAAGACGCAATTGATCTAGTACTGATTAGTAAGTTAACGTATCTCGTTTATCTTAATGATATCGTCTGAAAAAAATGAGGCTATTACACTCTTCCTCCCTTAAAGAAGTTTCTTCCCGAAACTTATATTGTACCTTAGAATACTGAGGATATTGATCTCGCGTATTTAATTTGTTCCCACATGTTGTTTTTCCTGATCGACGGTCGGTTCGGAGTTCCTTAACCAAGAGTATTGTTTAGCTTTATAATCTTTCCCCCCCTTTTTTTTTTTTTTTTTTAAAGAGTCATTGGGTAACATTACTTGCTTAATTTTCAATTATATAAATTCATTTTCCCCAAAACTCATATCCCTAGGTTCCAAGGTTTTATAGCATATGCCCAAATCTCATTAGGTAATCATTTCCTACAATATCTTCCAGTAATCTAGAGGGGAACATTACGAAACCATTAAGAGATTCAATGAATCTTAATAATTTAGTACAACAAATCCCAAAACTAAATTTTGTTCATTATAAGCCACTTAAAAAGGAAACTATATGTATAGAACATTTTTGGAACTCATGCTTCTTGATAGTCGAACTCGGAATGCTTATATGGTGGCAATTGACAACTAAAATATGACAACCACTTCTCGGAGTCTTAATAAGTTAACCACTATAATTCTTGAAATAAAAGGTTAAATACTTATAACGTAAGCTATTCTCATTTTCTTTTTCCCTCGAATTACTCGCACTTGCTTCTTAGTTTCATGATCTTACTCAAGTCTTACTGAAATCATGTGCTCATGTCATCCCAATTAATAAGTGTCCGATGTTTACATTCATACAGGGCTTCTTACGGAGCCATACTCGATTGGTAACTATTATTATAAAAGAATTTCGTGCATGCTAATTTATCTTCCCATAAACCCTTTTACTCCCATATATGAGCTTGTAATATCTTCCAACATGTAAATAACATACTTTGTTTTCTCATGTAACTTCTCCCCTTAAACTTGATTCCCTAGCAATTTAAGTATTTTGCATCATATTGCAAAGACATCTAGCTTCAACCCTTTCCACCAAAAATATATATCCTGAGTCATCTTGTCCTTTTCGTGATGAACCGAGAACGCACTGGTATGCGCCTTTCTAGAATTCTCTCTCTCTTTTTCCCTATATCTGAACCCTCGTTACTCACTATTATCCCATTTATTTATATTCTTTTGTCACCATATACTTTAAAAATCTGTTGTCTCATTTTCCTCTATCTTTAACCTCACTTCCTTGATAAACTTATTTTTGCACTTAGCTCAAATTTCCTTAAAAGGAATATTTTTATCACAAAACAGATAGTTCTCCTTGTAAATCCCCTTTCTTGATCATATTCAACTCCGATTGTATTACTCTTTACATACGCCCATGGTATCGAAATGATGAAATCATTTCCCTGGCGAGGTTTCCTGTTCAAAGCATCTACTACCTTATTGGCCTTCCCCGGCGGTACTAAATGTCTACATCATAATCCTTGAGCAATTCTAGCTACCTTCGCTATCTAACTTTCATCTCTTCTTAACTAAAGATATTACTTAAGCTTTAATGGTTAGTATTAACCTTTCAGGTTACTTAATTTAATAAAACCTCTATAAATTTAAGGCAAATTCCTTAGCTTCCATTCTAGATCATGCGCAAATTAATTTTCTTATGGCTTTACTACCTAGCTAGACGCATAGGCTGTTAGTCGCTGATGTTACATCAATATACATGCCAAACCTTCCTGAGAAATATGGATATACACTTTAAGTCCTTCTGTCCCAGAAGGCGAAGCTGGAACTAAGGCATTTGTTAACCTTTTCTTCAACTACTGTAAAGCTTCCTCACAATTTTTCCGACCACTCGAACTTCATTATTTTCTTAATACTTCTTTAAGATGCGCTTCCTAATTCTTTGAACATACCAAAATATCATCTATGAAAATTGTCATAATTTGGTCTAATAAGATTTAAAATATCACTACATCGTATTTACGAATGCTACTAGTGCATTACTAAGCTCGATCGGTGTTTTCACAAACTCATAATGACCACAACTCATCCTAAATGTCAGCTTTGAAATATCCTCACTTGTTACGTGCATCTAGTAATATCCCGATCTTAAATCTACTTTCAAACACCCAGCTCCCTTTTAATTGATCGAATAATTCATCTATTCGAGATTATGAATTCCTATTCCTAAATGAAATCTTATTATTCTGCCGATGATCTTTACATAATTTCATTAATTCATCTCCGAGGGTGAAACATTGGTCGAATGTTATCTTCTTACAACCCTCTAACTGCATCATTAATTCGGCCATCTAGGCTCTAGAGGTAGGCTTAGCCCCTGACATCTATCTTACATAAAAACTCGACCACCTTATATATTTGCAATGCTGGCAAATCCTCGAGTAACACATCTGGAGACTCATTAACCACCGGAGTTCTTCCCATGCTCCATCACTTCCTTATGATTCTCTATTTTCTGAATTACGTAACCAATACCTTCTGATAACCCATCTTCATTTATCACTTTGGTCCGTTCTTCTGAGTTTGACGACACACCCTACTATATAATACTATTTTTGCTTAGTGATTTCACCTAATAACATTTGATGATCGCTTGGTTCTTGCTCAGCCAAGACATCCTCAAGATTACATTATACTACTCCAAATCGGAAAACATTAAATCCACCTGCGACTCTGACTCTGCTATCTCAATTACCCAATCTCTAAATAATCATTTACAACAACTCGTCCCTCTATCAGGCATACAAGTTGTCATAGTGAAATTTAATAAAACACGCTGGAGATACATAATTGCAACACTCTAGAATCAACAACACGTTAGCTACAGCTCTATTCGCATTCACTATTGAGCACAATCATATGAGTCCTCCAAAGTTGAATAAGACCCAATTGTCATAAGTTTTAGTTCCTCAAAGCATCGCCCGACTTTCACCTATTTTTCATGACAATATTCAGCTTACTTATTTGGGGAAATCATATGCCAAATCCATTATATACATATTCCCATCTAATTAATAATATCCAAATTTTCCAAATTCCAAAACGATTTCCTTACTTCAAAACATGTAAGAGGAACATAAAACTTATTCGAATTCAAGTTTATTTCACAATCGATACCCATAACATAGTCAAACTACAACATATGTTCTTGGAGTTATACAAGTTATTCATAAAACAAATCACGAAGTACTTGTAACTGACGTATAGACTCCAAAATTTTAATCTGATAAATTTCCGAGCATAATTATATTGATTCTTATAATACCATAATGATATCTGTTTTTCCGGAATTATTGTCCTGGTACCTTATACCTCTATAACCATATTAAATCCTAACAAATTGTCTACGACAATCATTATTGTAGGTTGATAAATTTTATTTCATATCACCCTATCATACATAAATATACCATGATTCAACTATCCACCTGACATTTATACTCCAGATACTTACACTCATTATCCATATCAATCTTAAATCTATAACTTAAAGTAGTAATTCTCAATGTTTGAACTTAATTCCATATTACTCCTCCTTCAACACTCATTCCTTTATAAATTCGTAACACTAAATCCATAGCTCTCCATTCACAATACTAGCTTAATGCAGAAACAAAGCTTACTTAAATAATACCAACGTATCTTCTTTGAGTTTACACCCACATATATATATGTATATATATATATATATATATATGTATATATATATATATATATATATATGCTCTCTTTCCTGATTGTCCTCATAACTTCACAACAAATTTATTTATAAAAGAAATACAAACACAAATCTTTAACACAACCATTTTTTTTCACTCCGTCTTTCTCTCCACAAGTTATACATTTATACATTGTTCCTTAGTGAGGATTGTAGGCTAACCCCCCCTCTGGTGCTCCATAGGGTGATTCATCTTGCCTCTGTTTCTTCCATAACACTTTCAACCTTAACAAACTCTTATCCTTATTGAAAATAATTACATCATAACCTTGAACCACTTCTGTATTCCTATACAATTTTGATAGACTCCATTAAATTTGACGAAAACTAGCCATGGCTCACCAATCACATCGGCGTAAGTCCCGAGTTGCCTTTAGTGGCTCCTACAAGCATCCATAACCTCTTTCCATTCTTGGACTGTGACCTAGTGCCTAGTTAGCATGGTCCATCTCATCATCTTGCCATTTATCGACAGCAAAATAGGTATACCAAAATCTGATTACATTCATATATACATTCGTACACATATTATCACATAGCACACACAAAAGCGCACACACATGTTCACAAATGTTTTGAAAACTTTTATATATATATGAAATTAGTTTCAATTTCCCTTCTTAAGAAATACCTGTGTAAACACTCTTTACTTATTGTTTTCAAAACTTGTAGATAAAAAATACTTGATTTCGGATTTCGAAAACCTTTGCTCTGATACCACTTGTAACAGCCCGCTCCAAATAGCAGCTTAATTAAGACCTAGTACTGCTAATTATGAAGTTAAGCTGCTAATTAGAGTGACTATTAGGGCGGACTTCGGCACCTTCCCTCCCACGGAAAGGTAGGAAGTCTCATAGTATCCAAGCATAATACGAAAATAAGTTATAATAAAATAGTTATTATAATAAGTTTTGAGTATCAAGATTTCAAATTGGAAACCCACATTAACTTGCTAAGAATCATCATATAAAACAGATTATTTCATAGCAGCGGACTAAAAACATTGATCATGACTTCACGTTTGCACACAGGAGCTAATCCGATCATTCTTTCTAATCCTGCAAAACAAATGAATCTGCCCCCGCCAGGACAGTTTCAAAGAACAAAACAGGTCAGCTTACGCTGGTACACAAGTCTCGCCAATTCCAAAAATAATAAGGTGGTTGAAATTACGCAATCGTTTCTTATACTCAAAGCATAAACTCATAATTTACGAGATACTTTTATTCTTATTCAGAAATACGTTAACACTTGCTCAGAAATACATTGGTTCTTTCCTGTAAACTTCCATAGAAATACTTTTGCATATACTGGATAAATTTCCAAAAATTTATCTCAACATATCACACATCATTCTCCATATATAACATAAATAATAATCTTATACTTATCACAAACAAAGCATAACTCCAGGGAAGGAACACGAATGCATTTTGAGGGACATCTCCCCACCTATCTTATTTCCACTTGCAAGACTTCTAGGTCATGACCCTACATAACGGAGCAATACCCACTTCGGAGCAATACCCGCTCTAAACACATAATGAGCAAACCCGCTCTACAAATGTTGTTCACTTCCCCTTATAAAACAAACTTGTAATCATACAAAAATATTTATACTCAACACCTGTACTTAAATACTTATACTGAAATATTTATACTTAAACACTTATACTGAAATACTTATAAGTTTATAACTATACTCAAATAACTTACTTAAATACTTATTCATAATCACTATTTCAACCATCATAACAAACTTTAATATCAAAACAAGTTTCGTAAAACAAGCTTGCTATGCCAAGTTCCACTATTTTGGGGAAGTGGTTTAATAACAAGGTATCGGAAACGACGTCATGGTTATCCAAAGCGGCCAATAAAGTGAACAACAAGATATGGCAGCATGCATAGGTTTCACAAGAGGTTATTAACTATATGAGAAGACTACTCCACGCAAGTAAACAAAAGATCGATTTCACGATTTCGGTGTTTTATTAAAATATGGGGTATAGGTGTGAATATATGTCGAAACTTTTATGCTTGGCTAAGGTTTAGGTAGACAAACAAATAAGTGGATACATTCAGTAGGTACTCAACATTTAATGGTAATTAATGAACCAAAGAAACATGGTTAATCAACTCGAGAATACAATTAAGCAAGAATCGAGTTTTAGGCGTTCTTTTACTCAATGAATTGAGGTTGCGTTTTCAAATGAGGTGAATGAAGCAAAGGTTTATTTGATAATCAAGACATAAATGTTGCAGGGGATATCATGAAAGTTTTGCCACAACAAGATCTTTAATTAAAACGCAAATGAGATAATAGGAAGGATTGATAAATTTTTGAGGGAACTTATTAAGCATACAACAACTTCAGGACAAGCATAACTTTTGTTGTACAACTCCAAATGGAGTGATTTTTGGGTCTAAATTCAATAACTTTTCAAGATCTACCACTTTAAAGAGACACCAAGGCGAAAAACAGAGTGGAAAAGGACTATATTTGGCAGGAAAAATCACGACAGCATAGCCCAAGAGAGATGGATAACCACTTCTTACTCGTTTATTCAAATAGTCTTAGGGAACTTGACATGCAAGAGGATTTTAACACAATATCTTCCATAAGAAAACACATGCAAATTAGTTTTTATACTCATTCAAACATAATCTAAGTATTCACAATTCCACAAACAAATTCCATGATCAAAGCTAGAAACAAAGTTTAGGTGGTGGAGCTTGTGTACCTTAATCCTGTGTTTAGGAATTAAATCTCCTTTAACCACTTTTAGCTCTCCTCTAGCAACCTTCTAAGACCTTAGATTGAACATCCATAACTTAAAATTCAGCAATTAACCCAAAGTAATCAAGTTTCAATCTAATAAACCTCATAAGTACTACAATTCAGCTACATCTTGCCTTCCTTGAGTTTCTTTGATGCTACTGACTTGATACCTCAAAATTAATGATTGCCCAGTAGGAAGAACAACTTGAGGAGTATAGGAAAATAGTTGAATGTAAGTTTCAGGGCAAGAACCCAAAGGAAACAAGCTGCTAACCACAGCAGCATAACTCCCCAGCTCTGGCGTGAAGAAGAGAGAAAATGATGAGGGATTTTGGTGTGTATTTGTAAGATGAAATCTGATAAAATGAATCAAGGGCCTTTGTCACATATATATAGAGAATGGGTAATGGCAAGCTCGCGATTTTGGTTTAGTAATGAGGGCAAAATCGTCTTTTCATAGCTTTGGAGTATTCCAGAATTTTCTGGTTTTACTTAATCCTTCACCTTTTGTAATTAAACTCTAATCCTTCATTATACTTAAACTAAATCCTCAAAATATATCTTATAACTTAATAAAAATATTTTGGCTTATTTACCCCTTAAATCATAATTACAGAGTATCTCAATCACAATACCGATAATAGCTCGAAGTCTCAAAATTTCATAACAGTGCTCAACATCTTTATCGTAATTCGTAAATAACTTATCTTAACTCATAATTTGCATTTATAATCACATATTATTCACGATTTTCTTATTCCTCAAAGACGCAATTGATCTAGTACTGATTAGTATGTTAACGTATCTCGTTTATCTTAATGATATCGTCTAAAAAAAATGAGGCTATTACAGTAATGCCTCATCCATTGAGCATCAGAGAAGGCTCAATCCCAACCTCAAAGAGGTTGTGAAAAAAGATATTATGAAACCGCGTGACGCGCGAATCATCTACACTATCTCTGTGGGTGAGCCTTATTCACTTAGTTCCTAAAAAGGGAGGCATGACTATTGTTGAGAATGAGAAAGGAGAAATGATTTCTACTAGAACTGTTACCGGGTAGAGGGTTTGCATTGATTATAGGAAGTTAAATATATCCACCCGCAAGGACCATTTTACTCTCCTTTTCATTGATCAAATGTTGGAAAGGCTTGCTCGTCATTCACACTTTTGTTTTCTCAATGGTTATTCCGGTTTCTTTCAAATCCTTATTCATCCTGATGACTAAGAGAAAACCACCTTTACGTGTCCATATGGGACATTCGCATATCGAAGGATGCCCTTTGGTTTGTGTAATACCCCATCTACTTTTCAAAGGTGTATGACAACAATCTTTTCTGACATGCTAGAGGATTCAATTGAGGTATTCATGGACGATTTTAGTGTGTGTGGTTCATCTTTTGACACATGTCTTGTTAATCTTGAGTGTGTGTTGAAAAGGTGTCAAGAGATGAACCTCGACCTAAATTGGGAGAAGTGTCACTTTATGGTCAAGGGAGGCATTGTCCTTGGACATAAAGTGTCAAAGAAGGGCATTGAAGTGAATCCGACAAAGGTTTCGATTATTGAGAAGCTTCCGCCACCGAACTCAGTAACGTGAGTTCGTGCTTTCCTTGGACATGCGAGTTTTAACCGGTGTTTTATCAAGGATTTTTTCACAAATAGCCAAACCATTGACGAATCTACTTCAAAATGATGTAGATTTTGAGTTTGATGAGTCTTGTTTTAAGGCTTTTGAGACTTTGAAGAAGGCCAACACTTCTGCCCCCATAGTGCAAGCTCCGGATTGGAGCTTACCTTTTGAACTGATGTGCGATGCTAGTGATTTTGCAGTGGGCGTTGTTCTTGGGCAACACAAGGAATGAAGGCTACATGTGATAGCTTATGTAAGTAGGACATTGGATGATGCTCAACATAATTATGCAACTACGGAGAAAGAGATATTGGTCGTAGTCTTTGCTTTTGACAAATTTCGGTCTTACATGACTTGCAATAAGGCTATTGTGTATACGGATCATTCTGCGGCCTGTTATTTGATGAGCAAGAAAGTTGCCAAGCCTAGGCTCATTAGGTGGGTGCTACCTCTTCAAGAGTTCGACTTTTAGATGAAGGAGAAGAAGGGGACGGAAAATGTGGTAGCTAATCATCTTTCTCGTCTCCTTCTTGATGAGAATAACTTTGATCCTGACGAGACCCCTATTGAAGAAGACTTGAGGGAAGAAGCCTTATTTGCCATCATGAACAATGAGATTCCATGGTTCGCCGACTTTACGAACTACTTAGCTTGTGGGATTGAACCTCATGGCTTCAACTATCAACAAAGGAAGCGGTTTTTCAAGGAGGCTTCAAGGTTCTATTGGGATGACCCTCTCTTGTTTAAGAAGTGCGCCAACGCTGTGTTTAGAAGATGTGTGCCTAATCATGAGATAACTTTGGTGTTGAATTATTGCCATACCTTGGCATGTGGAGGG
Organism: Beta lomatogona; assembly: GCA_947646795.1. Classification (NCBI taxonomy): domain Eukaryota; kingdom Viridiplantae; phylum Streptophyta; class Magnoliopsida; order Caryophyllales; family Amaranthaceae; genus Beta; species Beta lomatogona. Next base: position 711,512 of record CANSNZ010001204.1, on the reverse strand, counting down.
CATGGCGGAGCAAGCAAAACTGTTGCTAAGGTGCTCCAATGTGGTATATCTTGGCCTTCGATGCAAAAAGATGCTCGTGAGTTTGTTTTAAACTGCGATAGATGTCAAAGGAGTGGTGGCATCATAAAAAGACATGAGATGCCTCAACAAAACATTCTAGAGGTTGAGCCCTTTGAGGTATGGGGAGTTGATTTCAGGGTCCTTTTGTCCCCTCTTTGGGCAACATGTACATCCTTGTGGCGGTTGATTAGTTAACTAAGTGGTTGAAGCCATCGCCTCCCCCACCAATGACCAAAAGGTTGTAACCAAACTTCTTAAGAAGATCATCTTCCCAAGGTTTGGAGTACCCCGAGTTTTGATAAGTGATGGCGGTTCACACTTCGCCAAGAAGCAATTGGAGGCACTTTTGAAGAAATATGGGGTGAATCACAAAATTGGTCTTCCCTATCCCTTCCAAAACCAAGGTCAAGTTGAAGTTTCCAACCGCGAGGTGAAGAGTGTCCTTGAGAGAGTGGTAAATAAGACAAGGAAGGATTGGTCTTTGAAACTTGATGATACTCATTGGAATCTTCGCACGGCTTTCAAGACACATATAGGTACCACTCCCTACCGCCTTGTGTATAGCAAAGCTTGCCATTTGCCGGTTGAGCTCGAGCACAAAGCTTGGTGGCAATAAAATAGCTGAACATGGATCTCAATTTGGCAGGAGATGCTCGAAAGGAAAAGCTAGTTGAGCTTGAGGAACTCCGGTTTGATGCATACGAGAGTTCGAGATTGTACAAGGAGCAAACAAAGAAATGGCAGGATCACTGGATTCAACAAAGAGAATTCCGGGTTGGAGGCAAATTCTTGTTGTTTAACTCAAGGCTAAAGCTCTTCCACAGAAAATTAAAACCCAAGTGGTCGTGGCCCTTCCAAGTGTTGAAAACTACACCTTATGGAGCCTATGAAATTTTGGGCGAGAATGGTCCATTTTGGTGAACGGTCAAAGATTGAAGCTGTACCATGATAATCATGTCATCGGGTATGTTGGTTGTTTGATCCTTAGCTCACCCGATCCCAACCCTTGAGAGACATATCCTTTTAGTCAAGTTAATGACTTAAAACAAGCGCTGAATGGGAGGCAACCCGTTACTCTTCATCTTTTCACTTTTTAATTTTATATTTTTTTTTAATTTTTATTTTACTTTCTTCTCATGGCTAGCTGAGCTAAAAAAAACGGGGGAAAAAACTTTCGAGCGTCAAAAGGAACAAAAAAATTGGCTTGACAGTCAGTGTGGTGCGCCCGAACCAAACTGACTAATTGGCAAAAAAAAATGCCAGTCAGTTAGGTGCGCCCGCACTGCTTTATGAGGTGCGCCCTCACCGTTCAAAATTTCCCAAAATTTATTGAGCGGCGCGCCCGCACCAAGCAACGCAATGCACCCGCACCAATCTCTCTGAGAAATTCCACATTTGGCAAAAGGTTTGGTGCGCCCGCACCGTTCAAAATTTTCGAATTTTTTTGAACGGTGAGCCCGCAACTCTTCACCAACCCCGACTGGGCTAAATAACCACGAAAACGCGGTCTTTTTTTCGGCACTCAATCTCTCTCTCAAATACTTCGAGTCTCTATTGTCTCCCACTCACTTCCTCTCACTCCTTCCTATCTAGATCCGGCGACCACCACAATTTACGGCGATTTCGGCCACCTCCTCACTGGAAACTTCAACTTCTTCATCTCTACATCACTCTAGTTCATCAATTTGGGGGTTTTTGCAAGTTTTGGAATTCTAGGGTTTCGAAATTAGGGATTTTCATCTCCAAATTGGTAATCTCTTTCTACACTCTTGTTTTTCATTTATAATCATGTTATTAGGATTACAAGTTGTTTTCTTTTTTATTGCAAGCTTGTTTTCTTCTAATTTTAGGTTGTTCATGAAATTATTGCCCAAATTTGTTATTTGTGTTGAGATGAACTAGTGTAATCTTGTGTTCTTTGTGGAATTCTTATAGTTTATTTGATTTTTGTGAACTACATTGCACTACTTGAAGTGAATTGTTCCGAAATTGTTGATGAATATGTTGCTTGGATTTTGTGTGTTTATAGTTTATTTGATTTTAGGTTTTTTGTATGTTTATTAGTATGGTGATTTGTTTGTCTGGAGTCTTGATTTGTGCCATTGAAAAGGCCGCATCCTTGTTCTTCCCCGTTTGAAAAGTAAACTTTACAAAACTTTCTTTTATTTTCCACTAGTGGAAAAACCTTATATGCCACAACAAAACTGGTCCGGTTTTAACAAAATCGGATCCGTAAATAGTCTGTTATTTGGGAGGCAAAACGCGGTAAATGTACTAATCCGGTTCTTTAGTTAACCGGATCAGTTAATAAAAAACTGATCCCTTTTTTGTTAACTGATCTGGTTCTCGAAGTTTCGGGACGCCAAAATGTTCCTTCGGCTCCGCACGCTCAGTCATTCCTCGTCCCATAATTCCTTGGCCCATAAATTACCCGGCCAAATCTTTCACCCTCTTTCACACCCAAACACAAAACCCTACCTGATCTTTCCTCCCTTCTCACCCTCCAGTCTTCCCTGTCATCCTCTTCTCTCTCATCCGCCGAGTTATGAAAATTAAAGAAAACCATTAAAAACCACCACCAACGCAAACACCACAAGTCTTCGTTACTCTGCTGCTTCGATGCATTCTCCTCCTCAACCAACGCGACGCCACCCACAAGAACCAACGTCGAGCAAGAATGGAATCGCTCTGTCGTCGTCGAGGGTTTCAGCCATAGATCTCTCCCTTCTCGATTTCACTATCGTACGATTTTATCTCTCTTCTTCTCTAAATTCTTGATTTGTGAGTTTTTGTAGTGTGAGAATCGAATTCTAGGGTTTATATTTCGTGTTTGAGTAATCATGAACTGATTAATTTGCTGAATTGCTTTGTTGGATGCATTTTTTAATCTTAATTTCTTAGAGTTATACTGATATTACTAGTACTTCGAATTTAAAGAATGTTCAGTTTTGCAATGTTTTTGAATTTTTGGAATTAATGGAATTAGGGTACTTGAATTGATTTTTATGATATGATAATATGACTGTGATTATGTCATTTTGTGACTGCTACTCAACTAGTGTCGTGATTTTACGATCCAACTAATGTCGTGATTTTGCTGCTGTATTGCCCTATAATTCCAATTTAGTATGGTTTTTGTTTGTTGTTGGTGTTTGTTGACACTTTGAGGACTTTTTTTCTTCTTCTAAAAAGCTGAATTTGCTAGTTATATGTTTTGTGAGGGGTTATTGACGATAGATTTTAGGGTTTCTAGAGTGTGATTTTCACTTGGATTTGGTTATTTGATTTATGAATTATTAGATTGGATTAGTTATTTAAGAGATTTGTTTGTGTTGGAGTTATGATTTTCGTCTGTTTGTCATTTAGGGTTTCAGAGTCTATCTACTGCCCATTTTTTATCAAATCACATTGGTTCCAAATATTAATAATTCACTCTCATTACTAATTCTTTCTCACCAATTTTGATCTCTGTGTTTGAATCCTGTGATTCAGTTTACCGGTAAATATTATGCTAATTTGTTAAACCTAGCATTTGCTTGAACATGAATTTTAATTTCCTAATCGATTGATTTTGTGATTGTAACTGTGAAAATTTGTGTGCTACATGTGATTCTTGTGATTAAGAGTTTTGATCATTTCTAAGTTGTCTTGTTTCGCAATTTGTGTGCTACAGTTGGTAGTGAAGCTGACCATAAGAGAATTGAGCTATTCATGTCCCAAGTGAAGGGCAAGGAGGTCGCAAACTCTAGTTTTCCACGGGTCTTCAGCCAAGCATTTACGCGTCAGCGGAAAATTTTGTCCTAAGGTATTCTGAAAATTAAATTCCAAATCCCAAGGAAAAAGGGCAAATTACATCATTTTTATGGTTTTTTTTATTTGATTATCAATGTGGTTAATCGTTTGTGAATTTTCACTCAAATTTCATGTGATTGTTAATGATTTTTTTAAAAATGCAAATGCTACACACACTAGTTGGGTTTTACTCTAAATCACTGCATTTTTGTTGCCTGAAATTGCTCTAAATTGCTCCGTTTTCCTCCCAAGCACTTTAGAACCGAGAGAGCAGAAAATTTCCTTCTCATAAGTTGTTGTAAACCCCGAATTTGCAATGATCTCATTTATGCAGCTCTTAGTTTTAAAAAGCGCGCCCAAGGCGCGCCTAGGCGCAAGGCGAGTTCAGGCGACGAGAAAAACGCCTGGAACAACCCAGGCGAGGCGAGCAACGGTAGGCGCACGGAAGCGCGCGCTTTCTGCGCCTTTTCAAGAGGCGTGAGGCGCAAAAGCCGTTCGTCTTTAGGGATGAGGCGCGCGTGAAGGCCACCTTCTCCCTTTTTTAAAAAATATTTAAAGGTTTTTATGTTGTGAAACTGGAAATCCTAAAAAAGGCATCTGAGAAAACTCGAAACCCTAAAAAAAGCCATCTGAGAGAACTCGAATGCCTAACAAAGGCATCTGAGAAAAACCTTTAGATGGTCGCCACTGCTGCTTCTCGCTGGCGGTCGTCTGTCGTAGATGGTCGCTGCTGCTTCTCGCCGGTGGTCTTCTGTCACCGGTAAGTTTTCTCTTTTTCTTTCGGTCGTCTTCTTTCTTCTTTTTTCTTTCTTTCGGTGGTCTTCTTTATTTCATTTCTTCTGTCACTCTATTTCGACTCTTTCTTTCTCCTCTTTCTTTCTTTCTCTGACTTCCTTTTACTCTATGTCTATTTCGTCTCTTTCTTCTTTCTTTATTTCATCTATTGTGCATTTTTTTTTCTTTTTCTTTTTCTTTTCTTCCTCTTTCTTTCTTCTCTCTATCACTTTATTTATTTATTTATTTTATTTTATTTTTAGAGAAAGTGACTGTAATAGACTAATAGGTAGTGAGTTCAACAAAAAAAAAATTCAAAAGTTCCGTTAGGCTTTATTTCTATCACTTTTTTTTTTTTTTTTTAAAGGTCTATCACTTTTATTTAATGTAGAGCTACTGGCTGTAGTAGGCTTTATGCCACTATGTTATATATTGTGCCTACATTAATTATTTTTTAGAATATCATTTGAATTATAGTTTTTTTTAGAAATCATTTGAATTATACCTTGTTGATTGAAAATCTTAAAAAAGTTCATTTTCTTTTCTTTATATTTAGTACTTTGACTTGGTGCGGTATTTTAGCGATGAACTATGTCTTCTTATATACTTTTATGGGTTTTAATATAATATTTATGTTGTTTTAAGTATTAGAATGCTTCTATTTTTTATTTCTAAGTTTTTTGGCACCTAAGGTGCGCCTCGCCTACGACATGCGTGCGCCTTCGCCTTGCGCCTTGCGCCTTGCGCCTCGGTGCGCTTCGCGCCTTGCGCCTTTTAAAACTAAGATGCAGCTACTAATTTCACCATGTGTATGGTATTGGTTGGTTAGTTTTTGTAGTGTAGTTTATGGTTGTTAATTTTTCCTGACATCTTAGTAAAACATTTGGGCTACTGTTTTGATTTTTATTAGAAGGTTAATTAGTTATCATTGACCTTGACAGGCTAGTTGCCCTTGAAAGGGCTACGAACTTGGAACATTCAGTGGATGAGGATAAGGAGGAAATAGATGCCACATATCCAAGTCTAAAGTCAAATAATCTAGAGTATGTTGCTTCTCAGATGAGCCATCTAGCGCTCTTTCTACAACCGCGGCTGCTGGTAAGGTATCAGATACAACTAATTCAAGTGTTGATATTCAGAAAATGATCTGAGCTTTGAAAAAGAAGGTACAATTCCCATCTATGGAACTTTTTATACTGCAGAAAATGAATATGGTTACGTTGAACTCCAATATCATCCTTCATTTGATTTATATGGGATTTTCTTTTCAAGTGAGCTCCTGAACTGTATCTTATGTTGTGGACTGGTGATGCTTTCTGTTCTTTGGACAATTGCTTGATCTCTCTCTTCTTTGGACATTTGCATTGATGGGTCCCTTTCCTAATATGTCACTAGTAGAATAAATGCTTATTGCTGCGGTCATTAAGTGGCCTACTGCGGCGGTTTTGGCCTATTAAGGGCGCAGCAATAGGTAATTAACCTATTGCTGCGGTTTTAAACCGCCGCAATAGGCCAAGATATTGCTGCGGTTCTTACCCAAAACCGCAGCAATAGGTATTTTTTTTAATAAAAAATATGAAGCCTATTGCTGCGGTTTCACAAAAAACCGCAGCAATAGGTGCAGGCACAAAAAAAAAATTATCGTTTTTAAAAATTTAAATATTATAGTAATTCTCAACAAAAATTACAACACAAAAATAACTCCAACAAACTACACATTCAATTCATATATTCAATAAACATGATAATCTTAGAATAATTACCAAATATAACAAACATAAAAAAAAAGAAACAAAACCAAAAAAATGAAAAGAGAAAAGTACAGTAAGTCACCAAGAGGTGAAAAGAAAAAAAGGAAAAAGAAAGAAAATAAAAATAAAAATGAAATCAAAATCTTTTTGTTTCTTCTTCTTCGTGCTGTTCTTGGCTTCTTCCAAGGGAAACAATTCCCTGCTTCGCCGCACCTCCTCTAATTCCAACGCCTGCATCAAATTTAGCCAGTCCTAAAACAAAATCAGCTACACTAAAAAACAAAAATACAAAAAACTTGAAAAGAAATGGAAAATTAACAACGGATTAAGAGATCTAAAAAACTCCTAAAAAATAAAAAATTCTGAAAAACAAAAACTTGAGCCACCGTGAAACTCATTGGGCCATTTCAACACGAAAACACGAAAATGCGAAAAAAAAAATTTGAAACTCGAAATTGATGGCGAATCTTGAGAATTTTAACTGCAAAACTCGCCGATCTTGTTGAAACTCGAGAGCTTTAATGGAGGAATCGAACGGCTTTAATGGAGGAATGACGACGTCGGAGACGAGGATGACGATGCCGGAGATGAGAACGAGTGAGGGAGCGACGAAGGTTAAGTGAGAGAGAGAAGAGAGAGAAGAAGATTGAGTGATAGAGAGAAGAGAGAGAAGAAAGCTGAGAGAGAGTAAAAACGGCGCCCAAAATTATGGCAAACCCTAGTGGCTCTTTTATTTTATGAAATCAACCTATTGCTGTTGTTCTTTGTAGAAACCGCAGCAATAGATTAAAATTTATTTTAAAAAATATCTCAACCTATTGCTGCGGTTTTGGGTAGAAACCGCAGCAATAGATCTGGTCAAACCAGTCAAATAACTTTGAAAAATTACTGTTGATATTTATTGCTGCGGTTTTCACTCAGAACCGCAGCAATATGTTATTTTTGTATTTTTCTTTTTTGTTGACGTGGTTTATTGCTGCGTATGGGTAAAACCGCAACAATAAACAATTATTCTACTAGTGTGTACTCACCAAGTGTCATGATTCCTTTTGAGTAGTTCCATACGTGAACCTTTAATTTACCTTATCCTCAAGTGTCATGATTCCTGGAAAATATTTATGCTAGGTCTCGACATGTTATGCTTGATCTATGTTAAGCTGAACTGAAGGTTGAACTTTTGAATTTTATGATAAGATTGATCTATGTTTATTTATTCCTTTTGGTGGCCTAAGTTACAGTGATATTTGATATACCGTTTTCATTAGAAAGTTGGCTAGGACTTGATACTTAATTAAATTTCTTTGTGACATTTGATATATTGTTTTCATCAGAAAGTTAGCTGGGACTTGAGACTTACTAAAATTTCTTTGTGTTAGCAAGAAAAATGCTGAAGCAGAATTTTGCTCTGTCTACATAATGAGCATCATATAATCTTTTGTTTAGTTTCCTTTAAGTGATTTTTTTAGACATTAGTCCTAATTTGATCCTTAATTGGTTTGTTTGTGCAGATGATTTGGCAATCTTTCTTATTTGTCATGGAACATGGAGTTCAGATGGCGGTAGATAATCAGTGTTAGCCATGTGATTTATATAAGAAGAAACTTATTTGTGTAAATTCAAATACTTGGTTAGTGTTGTCAATTGAATATTGGTGGGAAGGGGTACATTTCAGATCCAGATGTTTGGTTCTTGGTACTTTGGCTGCTATGTGAGAAATTTTATTATGTATATTTTATGAATAATTTATGAATTATTCATTGAAAAGGTGTAAAAGAATTACAATACAGCTGGTAGCTTGTAGAGCTGGACCTGGCAGCTGGCAGCATGTAGCAGCAGGTGCTGCTGCTTACTGCTAGCTAATTTATTTTTTTATTTTAGATTTCCACTAGTGATCCGGTTCATGCTGGAAACCGAATAAGTTAGTTTAATATGTTTTTTTTAAATCAAACTTACACTTAACTGATCTGATTTTGATGGAAAACCAGATCAGTTAATCAGATTAACTGGTCCAGTTTTCCATCAAAACCGGATTGGTTAATGATTAACTGATCCGGTTTAGGACCGGATCTGTTAATCATTGTTAACAGCTGCTAGCCCACCCGATCCGGATCAAAACCGGATCAGTAAGCCCAGTTTTGACTGGATCAGATGGGCTTTTTCCACTAGTGTTCAAAACAACACCATGGGAAAGAAAAGGGGCGATGAGAGTACCTTCTCGGGGCCTAAGGAAGCTAGTAAAGGGTACTCGTCGCAGGCCCCTTCTTCTAGCTCTAATCCCCCACCCCTCTATGCTCTAAAAATTCGCGAATTCATCACAACGAGCGATTTTTACACGGCTTTGAAGCCGTGTTCTTCGTCAAATGAAGTTCTATGACTCTAGTACTTGCCTTCTTCTTTATATCGATTCGATAGTAAAGCAAATGTCAAGTAATCTAGGTTTGTCAGACTTCCTTAACATACACGAGCCTACTTATGATTAACTAACTCTTGAATTTTTGAGTTTGTTGAACATAAGTACGACTCCAGACTCCGGTGCTCTTACTATACAAGGTCGCCTTTTTAATCAAGTCAGAACACTGTCCTTTGACGAAGTTTATGAGGCTTTTGGGATGGATTCCAGTGCCCCGTGCTACGCTCCCTTAGGGGAGAATTGGGAGGGGTACGATGAGCAGGTGTGGTGGGCCAAGATAACTGATGGCACCAAGCAATTTAGGATGAATTCGTCCAAAGCCTCTGAAATCATCTATTCCCCCCTTTGCTGTTTTCATCGGATGTTGGTTTATACCTTTTTTCCTAAGCAAGAGGTGGCGAAATTGAGGAAGGAAGAGCTTTTGGTTCTTTGGTTGGCCACTGACGGGGCCTACCATAGAGCCCGAATTAATTTTACCTATCTCTTCATTCATCGATTGCAAGAAATTTGGGATGGAACTACGGTATTCGGGGAGATAGTTTATGGTGGAATGATCACCCGGATAGCGGCGTACCTCGATTTGGGACAAGACCTGGCACGCTTAGAAGCAAGCGTGCCTTCTGTTGGTCAGCCCGACACATTGGATGGTGCGGCTTTGCAGCAAATGAAATTTCTAAGTGGTTTTAGGAGTCACTACATCTGGCTTGTGGGTAGCAAACCCTATTGTTATAAAAAACAATGAGTTCATTTAGAACCCACCCGCTGATTGTCCTAACCGATGGCGGGTTCCTCCTACCCCTATTGACCCCCGGCATTGCTTCGAGTTGTCCTACCTTCAGTCCACGCACCACTGTGGAGAGAGTACCGAGGGCTCCAAGGCCCGACCTCCACACTCCCGTGAGTGAGGAGGCTGAGCCTTCTTCCTCGCAGTCCTTCGATATGGCCTCCGTCATGGCCGCCATATCCCAGATGCAGGCCACTCAAGTGGCCAATGGCCAGCAGGTCATTGATACTCTTCGGGGTACCCAGACTTTCCTAGACCATATGTCTAGGGTGGCTTGGCGAACTCATCTCGCCAACGTTCGGTCCCGGACATGAGCCACCCTTCCCTAACCACCCCCACTACCCTCATGCGTTTAACCCTCGTGCAGGGCCATTTGGGGAGCCCATTCCCGCGCCCAACCCGTACTACCCGCCTTACTACCAAGGCGGGTATTCAAGTGAGTTCTACCCTTCAAACCCCCTCCCGATGGGGGGGATGGTGGGTACTACTAGGTGCTCTTTTTGAACCCCCTTCCGTTCCCTACTTTTGAAACTCCAAGCGTGGAGTTTTGCTTAAGCTTGGACGCCCCTTGCATGTATGCCTATGTTTTAGGGAGCTTGGAATCCTAGGTGGTTAGTTATGTGGGCTTCTATCGGTCTTGGTTGTGAGTTGGTGACTCGTTATTTTTGCTGATTCCTAATGATTCTACTTGGTCTTACCCCCTTTAATCCAAATCACCCTTGTATAGCTTGTTTTTATTTCTTTTCTCTTTTTTTGGTAGGCTTGCATTGAAAAAAAAAATCACAAAAAATAAATTTCTTTTTCTTTCTTTTTCAGCATTTAGGGTAGCTTGGTTGCATGCATGATATGTTGCTAAGAGTGTTCATAACTTGATGGTTTTGGAACCTTGTTGATTTTAGGTGATTTTTGAGATCGATAACTTTTGGTAGAGTCTTTTTGAAATTAGGCGAGTTGGTTGATTGGATTGCCTTGTCCCTTGTGCGATGAACACCGAAGGAGGGCCACGAACCTCGTAAGACTCATTTACAACCCTCACCATTGATTGCCTAACTTGTGAGTTGCATTTTAGCTCCCCAAGATTGCATATGACCGAGATAATAGAAGGATGATTTAGGGCATTTCATTTTGCTAGAATTAGAAGTTTAAAAGCCAAAAATCCTTTTATTCCGACATAATTATCCGCTTGTCAACCCGTTTGAGCCTTTTGATCCTATTTTTGCTTAACCCTCATAATAAGTCATGGCCAAACTTTCCTCAAAGTGGAGTAAATGTCTAGTTTGTGCTGAGTTGAGTTGTTTTGATACTAAATCTTTGGTTGAAAGTATGTTAATGTGCTTGTATAATTGCAAAAGATGAAGAAAATTGCGAGAAAAGAAAAGAAAAGAAAAGGAAATAAAAGAAAAAAATAAAGCTCTTATTTTCATTTGTATTTCTATTGAAAGAAAAGAAAGAAAGAGCAAATTGATGAGAAAAATGAAAAATATGTTCAAAAAGTGAAAATCAAAGTGAAAAAAAAATGGTTGTGTTTGAGTTTTCAAATTGAATTGTTGTTAGGACTAGTCTTTTTCCCCTAGTTTGTACTCCGCTTTACCCTTTTTGCACCACATTCCCAAATTGATATCCTCACTCCTAACCTAGCCCCGTTACAACCTTAATAAAGTCCCTTTTGACTTCTAGACTAGTCTTGGTCAATTTAGTAGTAGCGGGTGAGATTTTGTGCAAGTCATGATGAGGGTTATCAAAATGTGGTAGAGGCGAGCTATTATGGTTGAGCATTCCTAGGGGGGAGTCAAACTCGATACTTGGAAGTGGAGTGGAGTGAGAAATTACTCTTAGAAAACCTATTTTTCAAGAAGACTCGGTTAATGGGTTGATTGTATATCTTGAGTCACTCTTGTGCTTCCTAGTCATCTTTCCTCTTGTGTTTGGTTGGTCTCCTAAATCTTATTATGAACTCATTTAGCTTGTATGTCATGTTTGTAGCTTAGCTATTAGAGCAGTGTGTTGCATGATTTTTCCCTCTCTTCTTTTTCTCCTCTTTACATTCTTCATTCTCTTTTTTGGCTTACTTGAGGACAAGTAAAATGCTGAGCTTGGGGGAGTTTGATCATTTCTTTCTCTATTTCATTCACTTGATCATTTGTGATCATAATGACATTTTGGTAAATTTTCGGTCAATTTTGACTGGAATTCTAGTACATTTGCTTTCACCGTGTTTTCCCGTGCTTTGATTGCAGGTGTGACCATTTTTGAGGTTGAAAGTTGGGAGATACGACATAAGGCAGGAGTTTTGAGGAGCTTAAATGCACGAAGAGAGAAAAAAGAAATTTTGAGCAGGGCCATTGGTGCGCCCACACAGCCCTATAGGTGCCTACACCATATTGGTGCGCCCACACCTGCCAATATGGTGCGCCCGCACCATCCTGAATTTTGTGAAGTTCCAAGATTAGAGAGATTGGTGCGCCCGCACCAACCATTGAGGTACACTCGCACCACTTTGGTGCTCCCGCACCACTCTTAATGGTGCGCCCGCACCTTTCTACGCGTAGTCCTTCTATGAGATCTGAAAAAATGGTGTGCCCATACCATTTAATTCCGTCAGAAAAATTATAAGGCTCGTGCCTAATTAAAACAGGGGGGATGTATTATTTTCGAGACATGCTTTATGCTAGAGATTAGAGAGTTATATTAGGGTTCCACATTAGAGAGAAAAACACATTGGTCTGTCTTAGATTCCAGATTTATAGATCGAAGTTTGTTGATTTCTACAGATTGAAGGTACCTTTTTATTCAATCAAATTGCAAAGTTTAAGTTTTTATTCTTCCTTTTCATTGTTAATCTCTCCTCTTCCATTGTATTAGTTCTATTTTATTTTTGTTTCATTTTTGTTTCTTTTCATCAGATTAATTATCCCTTAATCATGTTTAGCCCTAGATTATATATAAATTTCATGTTTTTATGCTTAGAATCCATGATTAATGAGTAGTCTCTTATCTAGGGTTAGGGTGAAAGTGTGGATTAAGGTTTTCATGTATTAGTAATGTGATTGTGATGATCTAAAGATGATTATGCATTGATCTTGGTGTTTTGAGGCCTTAGGATAGATATTGATCACGTTTATGCTTTGGTATTTTGATTTCAAATGTTCTTAATCGAATTTTGAAATCTTTTATCATCCTCATGAATCAACTTAATTTCTAGGCCAAGATATTGGGTAGAAATTAAGGGGATCCTTATAGTAGCTAGGGATTTTACGTATTCATTGCATCTCTTAATCAATTGACAAAAGACCATTCGAGAGAGGATTTAGTCGATTGATTAAGCGATCATTCTTGAGGACCATTTGAGAGAGGACTCGAGTATTTTAGAGGAAAACTAAACCTTGCATAATTGTCGCCTTTGAATCACAATTGCATTAATGATCGTTGTTCCGCTTTGATTCATACTAGTAACCCTAACTCTAGTGTCTTCCTTATTGATATTTAAGCTCGTGTTTGTTTGCTAGTTCTTTGATAATAGTTAGTCATTAGTTGTCACCAAATCAATGAAAACCCACAAAAATCCTTCAATTAGGTAATCTAGGCTAGTTAGACTTTGAGCAATCCCGATTTCCTTGAGGATCGACCCCTGATTTGTCTTTACTACTTTCTTAGTAATTGCTTGTTAGGTGTCATAAATATAGTTTGAAAAGCGATTTTTGGTGCCTTAACGACACACTAAAAAGCTCTTATCAAACTTATTTGCCCACTTCCCTTAGGCTTCCTCACAACATTTCTTCAGATTTTTTACAATAATCTTTTTACTTGATTCCACCTGACCGTTACTTGGGGGTACATTGGTGTTGAAGTGTCCAAGCTTATATTCCACTTTTCGAAGAACTTCCTTGTAGGTCTACTCATAAATTGGGAACCATTATCACAAGCAATTGGAGGTCTTCAAAGGAACTAACGTCTTCCTATAAAGGTTAGAATTCGCGTTAGAATTATATAGGTTATAGTGGTCAATTGGGTTAGTTTATTATAGGAGTTTGGGTATAATGTGTTGCTTGTTGTTGATTATATTTTTGAGTGAAATTATGAGAATTATGTACACCATATTATATGAGTTTATAGCATATAGAATTCTGATTTTTATGTTCATACATGACGTTGTTGTATTTCTTGAAGCATGGATGTTTATTTACTCTTTGTGTACGTTGATATTGTTATTATTGTAAATTATTTCTTTTTGTGAGTGAAATGATGTATATTACGTGAAATCATGAGTATAGTTGATATTATGAGATGTTAGTATTGTTATTGAAGTTTTGAGACGTTTGGCTATATGCTTTACCGTGGAAGGACGAAGAAGAACTGGAAGAAGATGAACCTGGCTGCGCGGATGTTGGAATGTTGTGATTGATAATATTGATAATATTGTGATTTTATTATCAAGTTGGGGTGTTGAATTTGGGAACCATTATCACATACGATCTCTAACATGACCCCGAATCGGGTCAATATGTTCCGCTTGATAAAGGAGATCACTTCCTTGTCGCCACATGACCAACCGCCCGAGCTTCTATCCATTTTGGGAAATAATCCGTCATAGCTAACATGAAGACCCGATTGCTTGTGGCGCACTAGGGGGAAAAACCTCAAATGACACAAATAAACTGATCCGGTTCTCACAAAATCGGATTAGTAAGTTCAACTTTTTTGGGTGCAAATTTACTAAACTGATCTAGTTTGGAGGAGAACCGGATACTGATAATGGTCTCCTCTACTAAGGCCCAATGTTGCCCGACTTCCTCTCCTGAAGTCAGACTTCAGCCTACCCATATCTCTCCTCTCTTTCATTAAATCGAGCCAAAACTCTAAAGTTCTCCTCTCTTTCTCATTAACCCTAAAGTTCCATCCCCTCTCTCTCACCCTATGTCCTCCTCCCTCCTCCCAACTCAGCCACGAATCATGGGTTTTAAGTGAATGTAGTACTTCAAGTCTTCTTGGGAATCGAAGACGACGCACATAAAATTCTCGGTAATTGTTTTTGTTGTTAGTTTTTTTTTTGTTCATTGTGTTATTTTTTATGTTTTTTAGTTTATTTCGTTTTTTTGGGTAATTTCATTTAGTTGTGTTTATTTTTCGGTTTTTTCATCATATACCCCTGACAAATTTTTTTTGCACTGTATACCCTCGCAAGTTTCCAAATTCATCATATACCCTCCACGTTTCAAAAAATACATCCACTTGCCCTTAATGACTAACGGCGTTAACGTCCGTTAGTCATTAACCCCCTAATCCCCCCTAACCCTAATTAATCCCCCCTAACCCTAATTAATCCCCCCTAACCCTAATTAAATCACTAACTCCCTCTATTCCTAACCCTTAATTAATACTAACCACCCAACAACCACCTTTCCCCATCCCTACCCCTTCCCCACCGCCCTACAGCCCTTTCCCCTTCCCCCACCCCCCGCAGCCCCCCTCCCACCACCCTTTCGAATCCCGTAGCCCCCCATCCCCTAGCCTGACGTTCTCTCTCTGCGCACATCACAAAGGTGACCCGCACCCACTGGACGTTCTCTCTCTCCGCGGGCTCGCCAACTCGCCACTCGACGTTCTCTCACTCACCCCGCCGCGGGATTCGGGGGGGGGGGGAGGGCCATGGGATTCGAATGGGGGGGGGGGGAGGGGTCGGATTCAAAAGGGGGTGGAAGGAGGGGTTGCGGGATTCGAAGGGGGTGGGGGGAGGGGCTGCGGGATTCGAATGGGGGGTGGGGGGAGGGCTGCGGGATTCAAAAGGCGGGTGGGGGGGGGGGCAGCGGGATTCAAAAGGGGTGGGTGGGGGTGGTACGGGGTTTGCGTGGATGGGGGGGTGCGGGGGAACTGTTGGGGTGGTGGTGCATTGGGGTAGGGGTAAGGGGTGGTGGGGGGTGGGTTGTGGTGGGTTGGCGGGGGGTAGGAGGGTGGTGGTGTAAGGGGTGGGGGAGGGGGTGGTGGTGTAAGGGGTGGGGGAGGGGGTGGTTGGGGCTAGGGTATTAGATTAGGGGTTAGGATTAGGGTTAGGGTTTGACTTAGGTTTAGGTTAGTTAATTAGGAGGGTTAGGGGGGATTAGGGGGTTAATGACTAACGGACGTCTAACACCGTTAGTTAAAAGGGTACTTTGATGTAATCTTTGAAACGTGGAGGGTATATGGTGAATTTGAAAACTTGCGAGGGTATACTGTGCAAAAAAAAAATTTGTCAGGGGTATATGGTGAAAAAACCGTTATTTTTTAGTTAATTTTTGTCATATATTATCATTTACTATCTCGTCTGTTTCATTCAGTTTATATTTGTCAATTTTTTTTTCATGTTTTTTTTTTCATTTACTATCTCGTCTGTTTCTTTCAGTTTATATTTGTCAATTTTTTTTCCATATTTTTTTTTTCATTTACTTTCTATATGTAATTTGTCTCTGATTTTCCAGATTGATAATATTGTGATTTTATTATCAAGTTGGGATGTTGGAATTTTGAATTTGGGAACCATTATCACATACGATCTCTAACATGACCTCGAATCGGGTCAATATATTCCGCTTGATAAAGGAAATCACTTCCTTGTCTGTGACATGACCAATTGCGTGAGCTTCTTCCTCAAATGACAAAAATAAACTGATCTGGTTCTCACAAAATCGGTTCAGGTAATTTCAACTTTTTGGGCGCAAATTTTTGGGCCACTAAACTGCTCCGGTTGGCAGGAGAACCGGATCATTTTTTTGTTAAGTGATATGGTTCTCCTCTAACCGGATCAGTTTAGTGGCCCAAACCAACTAAGGCACAATGTTCCCCCACTTCCTCTCCTTAAATCAGACTTCAGCCTACCCATATCTTCCTCTCTCTCATTAAATCGAGCCACAAACCTTAAAGTTTTCCTCTCTCTCTCATTTACCATAAAGTTCCCTCCCCTCTCTCTCACCCTTTGTCCTCCTCCCAACTCAACCACGAACCATGGGTTTTAAGTCAAGGTAGTACTTCAAGTCTTCTGGGTATCATCAGTGTTGTTGAAGATGAGACCCCACAAAAGAAAAACCCCAATTCTCGCTTGTTCGCATTTCTTTTCTCTCTCCTCAAGCGGGGTCGTATATGTCGGCGTCGGGGGCTGACGTTTTCACCGAACCATCAAGAGTTGTTCACTCTACGCCACCACTATTCTTCTTGTATAACGAGCTGTAGGCATATCTGAATCGAATCACACACCAACCGCGAACCGCACCAATCACGAATCGAAGACAAACCGCACCAACCACGAACGTATTAGATCTGAATAGAAGACAACCCACACCAACTACGAACGACAACGAGAATCGAAGACGAACGAACCACAACAATTTTTCTGTAATTGTTTTAGTTTATTGTGTTGTTTTTTTGTGTAATTTTTTTTCATTTTTTAGTTTATTTCACTTTTTTTTCATAATTACATTTAGTGGTATGTATTTTTTAGTTTATTTTTGTCATATATTTTCATTTACTTTCTCGTCTGTTTCTTTAAGATTATTTTTGTCAATTTTTTTTCATGTTTATTTTTTCGGTTTTTTCACCATATACCCCTGACAAATTAAAAATTTCACCATATACCCTCAATATTCAAATATTCTCCATATACCCCTGAGTTTCCGAAAAAGTTCACCATATGTCCTTCTTCTAACGGACGCTAACTCGCCTTTTGATATTATTTACGACATTGCCACTATTAACCTAATTACCTATAATCTTTTAAAAAATAAAAAAAAATCCCCTACTCGCCTCCACTATCAACATTGACTAATTACTGTCTTTTTGGTACTCGTTGTGATGGGCTTCTCGAGGTTCGTGCCTTTAAGGGTCGTGTCCTTTTTTTAGGAAAAAGTCGTTTTGGCGATGAAATTGGTCGTTTAAGATCACCTCGTGAAGTGTGCCTAGAACACCGTCGTATTAGTACTCGTTTTGACGGGCTTCTCGCAATTCATATCCTTTAAGGGTCGTCGGTGGCATCAGATTTTTTTTTTTAAAAAGTCATTTTGGTGGTGAGATCGTCGTGTATGATCACCTCGGGAAACGTGCCCAGAATACCATCGTATTAGTAGTCGTTTTGATGGGTTTCTCGAAGTTTGTGTTCTTAAAGGATCGTCGATGGTGTCCGCTTTTTCAAAAAAAATCGTTTTGGCGGTGAGATTGGCCGTTTAAGATCTCCTCAAGAAGCGTGCCTACAATTTTTGTCGTATTGGTACTCGTTTTGATGGGCTTTTCGAAGTTTTTGCCCTATAAAGGTCGTCGGTGGCGTCTGTTTTTTAGAAAAAGTCGTTTTGGTGGTGAGATATAAAGTTTCATTTATTAATGTTAATTAGTTATGGTTAAGGGCATTAGGGTTAGGGGGTTAGGTTAATTAGGGCATTGGGGTTAGGGGGTTAGGGTGGAGGGAGGGTTAATTAGGTTAATAATGACAAAGTTGTAAATACTGCAAACAGTGACTTAACGTCCGTTAGGAAAAAAGGTAGTTGGTGAACATTTTTAAAAACTCAGAGGTATATGGTGAATATCTGAAACATTGGGGTATATGGTTAATTTTCCAATTTATCAGGGTGTATGGTGAAAAAACCGTTACTTTTTTTATTTTCTTTCCATATGTAATTTCGTATCGGATTTTTCACATTGATAATATCGTGATTTTATTATCAAGTTGGGATGTTGGAATGTTGAATTTGGGAAGTGACCTCGAATCGGGTTAATGTCTTCCGCTTGGTAAAGCATATCACTTCCTTGTCTGTCACATGACGAATTGCCGAGCTTCGATCAATTTTGAAAAATAATTCGTCATAGTTAACATGAAGACCCGCCGTCTGTGGCGCACTAGTGTAGAAAACCTCAAATGACACAAATAAACCGATCCAGTTCTCAAAAAACCAAATCAGTAAGTTCAACTTTTTTGGGCCTTAATTTTTAGGCCACTAAAATTGATCCAGTTTGGAGGAGAACCAGATCAGTATGTTTTTAATTGATCCCGTTCTCCTCTAACGGGATCAGTGTAGTGGCCCAAAACTACTAAGGCCTAATTTGCCCCACTTCCTCTCCTTAAATCGGACTTCACCTGCCCATATCTCTTCTCTCTCTCACTAAATCAAGCCACAAACCCTAAATTTCTCCACTCTCTCTCATTAACCCTAAAGTTCCCTCCTCTCACTCACCCTATGTCCTCCTCCCTCCTCCCAGCTCAACCACGAATCATGGGTTATAAGTGACGGTAGTATTTTAAATCTTCTGGGTATCATCAGTGTTGTTGAAGCTGAGACCCCCACAAAAGAAAAACCCCATTCTCGATTGCTCGCATTTCTTTTCTCTCTCCTCAAGCGACGTCGTATCTATATGCGTTTGGGTTGATGTTGTCACTGCGTCGTCAAGCGTATTTCACTCTCTCGCCACCATGTTCTTCTTGTAGCGAGCTGTAGGTAGATCGAATCGAACCACATATCAACCACGAATCGAAGACAAGCCGCACCACCAAGAACGTTTCAGATATGAACCAAAGACGAACCGCACCAACCACGAACGTTTTAGACGAACTGCACCAACTACGAACCGGAACGAGAATCGAAGACCAACTTCATCAATTTCTGTGTAATTGTCTTAAATTTTAGTTTATTGTGTTTTTGTGTAATTTTTTTCATTTTTTAGCTTATTTCATATGTTTTGGTAATTTCATTTAGTTGTCTGTATTTTTTAAGTTTATTTTTGTCATATATTTTCATTTACTTTCTCGTCTGTTTCTTTAAGTTTATTTTTTTCAATTTTTTTGTTAATTGATCCGGTTCTACTATAACCGGATCAGTTTAGTGGCCAAAACTACCAAGTCCCAATGTTACCCACTTCTTCTCCTTAAATCAGACTCCATCCCACCCATATCTCTCCTCTCCCTCATTAAATCGAGCCTCAAACCCTAAAGTTCTCGCTCTCTCTCTCTCATTAACCCTAAAGTTCCCTCCCCTCTCCACCCCTGTCCCTCCTCCGTCCTCCCTCCTCCCAACTCAACCACGAATCATGGGTTTTAAGTCAAGGTAGTATTTCAAATCTTCTTAATATCATCAGCATTGTCGAAGATGAGGCCCCCACAAAAGGAAATCCCCAATTTTCTCTTGCTCACATTTCTTTTCTCTCTCCTCAAGCGGCATTGTATGTGTCGGCATTGGGGCTAACGTTGTCACCGCGCCGTTGTGGTACCCGATTTTTTACTATCTTGAATAACGGTCTGAATCGTACTGAAGTCTCTCGTTGGACTATGATTTTTTGAAAAACTTTAAAGTCGCCACCCAATTAATATCTCAATTGGGACAGATTTATATAATATATCGTTTTAAAATCAATTTAAAAAATATCATTTAACACGATGATGAGTTCATATAGATAACAGTTTTTGAAAATTGTTCTTTCAAACCATGAGATAGGGTTCGGGGTTTAGGTCAAGAGGTGTGAACGTATGGAACTCGTCTCCGCTTCCGTTCTACAGAACGGGGTCTTTCTAAATGCATTATTTTCCATTTCAAGTAATCATGGCTATTCAAAAGAAAAAAATCACATAATTTACACATACACACATCAATCATTTTTATTCAAGAGGGCTAATATATCATTTGTACATGGTAGGTTTAAGCACTGAAGTTCGATCTTATGTCTCACCCTGGATGGCCAATTCCATTGGGGATGAAAAGGAAAAAAAATAAAATAGGTTATGAATAACTCACCTTTAGAATTAGACAAATCTATTAGAAATGAGACACTCACTTCAGTTAGTGATTGAAATGGGCTTGAAATAATCACTAATTAGTGAATAAACTAGTATATGGGCCCAGGTGTTGCCCCGTGTGGATTTTTTTTTCCGAACCTGATATGCATTTTTTTTCCATTCGCATTAAAATATAATCTAGAAAACTCTACCTTTAAAAGGTACAAATATAATAATGTGGACAATTAAATCATGATTAAAAGTTGGTTGAGATGGTAATTATGCTATGTATAATAACAAGATGTCACGGGTTCAAATCTTGTTGCAAGTCAATTTACCTTTGTTAGTTGACATGACATATATACACATTGGACAATTCTAGTGGAGTAAGAGAGGTGCCACGTGACTTGTATATGTTGTCATACACGGCTTTTAATATATTAGTATAGATAGGAAAGTTAAGGTAAATCACCCTAATTTGTAATTAACCAAGGGTTAAGAAAATCACCCTAATTAGTGATTAAATAAATTAATGTTGGGATAACCACTTCATTTAGTGATAAGAAACGAAGATTAAGATAATCACTCTAATTAGTGATTTATATAACGGTAAATCACCCTAAATAGTGATTAACTAAGGGTTAAGAAAATCACCCTAATTAGTGATGAAATGAATTAATGTTGGGATAACCATTTCATTTAGTGATAAGAAACGAGGATTAATATAATCACTCTAATTAGTGATTTAAATAACGATAATCACTCGATTAGTGAATTTAAATTAAAAATAGAGGAAATCACTCCAATTAGTGATATCAAATGAAGATTAAGATAATCACTATAAAAAGTGATTAAGTAATGATAATCACTTCAATTAGTGATATTTAATACAGATTTAGAAAATCACTCCAATTAGTGATACCAAATAAAGGATTAAGGTTGAGGTAATCACTCCAATTAATATTACCAAAGAAAGGATTAAAGTTGAGGTAATGACTCCAACTATTGATACCAAAGAAAGGATTAAAGTTGAGGTAATCACTCCAATTAGTGATACCAAAGAAAGGATTAAGGTTGAGGTAATCACTCCAATTAGTATTACCAAAGAAAGGATTAAAGTTGAGGTACGTAATCACTCCAATTATTGATAACAAAGAAAAGATTAAGCTAATTACTCTAATTAGTGATATCCATTAAGGTGATAATTACCACTTCAATTAGTGATATGAATTAAAGATTTCAAGAGGGGTCTTAAAAGGAGAGATTTGCTTCCTAATTGAAGGCTTTTTGGGATTGATAAGAAATAATATTATTTCAAGATTATTAATTCATTTTGAATATTTGAAATGGAGTTTGGAGATTATATATGTGTTTTGGTTTAAAGGAATTTGGCCATTTAAAATGAGACACGTAAAACGGTCTAAAATCAATTAGGAAATCATAATGACCTTTCTAATTATGTCAAATTATATGATTGATCCATTTGAAGATTATGGAGAATAATTTTAAAATATAAGATGGATGATCATCCCATTTAACTTAGCTAGATTTGCAATTTTTCCTCTTAATTGAGATTGGGTCATTTAATTCATATACTATGATATATTGGCCCCAACATGCAATATTTATAACATTGGTTTCTCATTTTATTCAAAAAGAATTGTGAAATTCTTTATGAAAATCATGCATAAATATCTTCGTATTTTTTCATTAATTGAGTGATGTAATAACTATTTATAAAGAAATTAGTATCACAACAAAAATGTACAAATTTTATGATCTATACAAGTCTTCAATCTTGATCTTCACCGTGATGCTCCTTGATCTTCATCTTCTTGGATGGGCTTTGGGTTTCAAGATTATTTAAAAACTTATGAAAGATAGAGATTAATTAACCTCTTTTGATTTGATTTTTCATGATGATTTTTATTTTTTTAAGTAAATAATGAAAATGAATTAGAAAATTTATGTGAACTCATTATGCCTTTTCATGTGAAGGAATTATTTTCTTTGTTCAGGTTTTATGAAAATAACTTTAATTTGAGCTATGTGAAGCAAAACTTTTCATGAAAACAATTTTTTGACCAATGCTTTTGTATGATTTCCAATTTATCAATGAAAACTCATTTTTGCAAAATTATAGCACAATTTCTTATTTGGAGATATTTATGCACGATTTCTTATTAAATTTTTGGAAAATGGTTTTTCATGATTAACAGTGTAAATCACATAAACTAACATTACATACTTTCCTACTTACTAAAACGCAAATTTCTAAGAGCCTCCCCAATAGAGTTGGTTATCTAGGTGGGGTGATTTCAAGGTTGGCAACCCATTGATACTTCCACATACCCAAATCACTGCAAAGTATAAAAAAAATGGATAAGAGAAAATAAGAATGGATTAGTATATGATAATGAATAATCTACAAATGTTTGTCATATAGTAACAGTTATTATGTTTCAAGAAAAATAGTTTTAACCAAAATATTATCATAACTATACTCCAATAGTTGTCATTGACTCATTAACTAATATAAAGGCATTTATACAAGTTCGAGTATTCCTAAAAATTAATCACAAATTTAAAATTAAAAGAGTAAGTGAAACATGACCATGTTAGTTTAGTTTTTATTCAACATTAGCCCAACAAGTTGTAAAAGTAATGAATTAACCAAATGAATCATTTGAAAATCAGTTTAGGCCCAACAATAAAACAATTCATTGGGCTTGAACTTAAAAACTAAATCAAACTTTTAAGAAAACAAGAGGTATATGCCATACCTGCTCCCAAGGAGCAGCGAGAGAGAGGAAGAACTCGGGCGGAGGTTAGAACTTCGACAGGGACATAGTACACCTGAGAAGGAGTGGTGCACTGGCGGGCGCAATAGTAGTAGCTAGGCGGCAGACACGCGAGTTGTAGCCAAGGAAATAGAGGGCTTAGATAGAGAGGAAGAACTTAAGGCTACATGGGGTTGTAGCGGTAGGTCGCCGGCGCATATTGGTAGGTCGCCGGCGCATATGTGTAGGTGGTAATCTGAGGCATTGTTTGGTTGAACTTAGAAAATGGGGGAATTGAGATTTCATGGGAAGTGACTATATGAATTATTGTTTGGTTAACATTGCACAGTAAAAACAAGGGAAGTGAAACTTCCCTGGGAAGTTGAAATTCCCTTAAAACATAGGAAGTATCTTACCCTACCCCCCCTTGGTCAGCCAAACTTCCCACATTTTACTTTAGCTGAAATTACATCATTGCCCTTGTAAATTTGGAAAGGCGCGCTAATATTTTTACTTTCCCGGTTCCTGATAGCAAATGTTTCTTTTCATCTGAGAGGAGACCTTGACCCTCTTTCATCTCCCTCTTCTCACACGGCTCCAAATCTTCAGAAATTCAGGTTGTTTCCTCTCTTTCTCCTTCCCTTGGCATACAAATTTACAATTTCAATGACTAATTTAAATTGTCTTTGTTGTTTGGATTATTATAAATATAAAACCAACTCATTTTTAAAATAAATACAATATCCTTCTCCTATATGTATCTGATTCTTCATATCTCATGAATTTCTCTTGGATTTGGCATTGTTGTGTAAACAAATCTTGAATTGAAGTGTAATTACAAAATTCTTAGGTTTGCAGTTTTTTTCTTGAATTTTCGGATTGTTTATTTTGGGTGAATGTGCAATTATTTTCTGGGTCATATTGTGAGATTAATGTTATCAGATTTTTTTGGGGAATTTGCTGCTATGAATTAGCTTTTTCTGGGTGAGCTTATACAGTTGTCAGATGATTTATGTCCATAGTTAAAAAATTTAATTGATGTTATAGTGTTCTACTGCGGCTTCTGAATTGTATTTGATGTGTTAGTGGGTGCTTGAGTAAAGTTAGCAGCTTTCAATGACTTTTGTCTTAGATTCAAGCTTTTTGCTTAGTTTGGTGTTGATGCTATAATGGGTATTGTTGTTAATAGCTACTCTTTTAATTTAGTTCCTTGGTATATTTTGGCAAGTTTATGAAGACAAACACCATCATGCCAAATAGATTGGTAGCCAACTTAGAAACAGGAATACACCTTCATGCGTGTCTTTTTCCATTAGTAATGTTTGATTTTATTTTTAAACAAAGTGAAGTAATGAAGAATACTTAATCAAATACTCACTTGTTTACTTGATTTGGGAATTACATTTCTGATATGATCAAATTGTGATAAGAGTTGACTTTTAGGAAGTTTGATATTGTTTTTCTAAAGTTTGGGTCTTAGCTTGTGTTGTAGTTTCCAGTAGGTTATTGTGTATAAGAATTGAATTTGTGAAGCTATAAAACAAACTCCTTTTCCCCTTTATCCATTATGTTTTGAAAATTACACACCTTACAAGGAAGTAAACTACTATTAGAAACTAATATTTGACTAATTGAGTAGTGAGAAGGATAATTGATTAAGAATATAAATTTTTTTCGTGTTAATTTTTCCTTACTAGCTTTCGAGTATAAGAACTCTTATTTCTTTGCAATAATTTGTATTTTTATAGTGTGTATTTTGTAAACAGATATGGCTCGCATGCCACGAAATAAACAGAAGAAGATTGCAACGACATGTATTATCATTTATAGGCAAATGGTGGTTATGGTTATGGCGATAATAGTCGATCTCATATATTTACTTTCTATCCTAAATATCAAAGTGCCTAAGCCTATAACTTATATATTTGATAATTCTCTTGAAGAAAGGTGCTATGCTAGAATGTTAAATCTTAGGCCAATTATCCAAGGGAGTGATGTAGCATGTTTAGATAACCTTAGAATGGATATAGCTTGCTTTTATAAGTTATGTGAGATGTTGAGGGATGTTGGTAGATTGCAAGGAAATAGGAACACTAGTTTGGAAGAAATAGTTGCATTGTTTCTTTTCACTCTTTCTCATGATACAAAAAATCGAAGAACTCAATTATACTTTAGAAGAAGTGGAGAAACGATATCAAGACACTTTAACTTAGTCTTGCAAGCTGTTCTTAGATGCCACCATATTTTATTTAAGAAACCCGAGCCGGTAACAGAAAATTGTCAGGATGAGAGGTGGAAGTGGTTTAAGGTAAGTTAAATTTCGTACTAAGAATGAATTATTTTAAAAAAATATTTACATAGGGGCAATCAATAAGTGAATTTATCTTCCCTCTTTGAAGAATTGCTTAGGGGCATTGGACGGAACACATATTAAGGTTCGTGCTGGTGATAAAGATAAAGTTAGATTCAGAAATAGGAAAGGAGAACTCACCACCAATGTCTTAGGAGTGTGTACTCGTGATATGCAATTTGTTTATGTATTGCCTGGTTGGGAGGGTTCAGCACATGACAATAGAGTTCTTCGTGATGCGTTGTCGAGAAGAAATCCTTTAAAAGTCCCTCAAGGTAATAGGAAATTTGCATTTTTTTTATACATTTTGTCAAGAAAAGCTAATGAAAGAAAATTATTAAAAGTTTTATTGGTTGTTTTTAGGTTACTACTATTTATGTGATGCTGGATATATGAACTGTGAGGGATTTTTAACACCATTTAGAGGTCAAAGATACCATTTGAGTGTTTGGAAAAGTGGGGCACATCCGGTATCGGCTGAAGAATATTTTAATATGAAGCATTCACAAGCGCGGAATGTCATAGAAAGATGTTTTGGATTGCTAAAGATGAGGTGGGGTATACTAAGAAACACAACTTGGTACCGTCGAAAGGCTGTCAGTAGAATTATTTTGGCATGTGCTTTGATGCATAATTTCATTCGAACATATATGACCATAGATCCTATGGAGTCTTTAATTGGAGATGACGTACAAGAAGATATTGGTGAAAACAATATTGAGGTTATGGAGACTAGTACTGAATGGAATGCCTTTAGGCAGAATCTAGCAACTGAAATGTATGCAACATGGTTGAACTCAAGACCTTCTTAAAGATTTTTGTGATTAGTAATTACTTCTTGTATTTGGTTTTTGCTTAGTTGTAACTTGTAAGGAGAATTGTCAATCAAAATTCATCTACAATGTACGTTACATGTGTTGTACTTTTGGATATTTAGTACAATATCTACTTCATATTTCAATGAATTTGGCATCTTACAATGCATTTCAAAGTGTCTATATACTTAAAGGTTGTGTGCTCATTTTTTTTGAACTTAAAGTTATTGTTATATAGCTGAATTCATACCTATATCTTCTATATCATATTATTTTTGTGTTGTAGAGATGAGTCAAGGTAGAATCTGCATGAGATGGTCAGTTTCCGAGGATCGGGCTCTCATTAGTGCCATGAATGATCTTGTCGATCTTGGTGGTTGGAAAACGGACAATGGTCAATTCAAAAATGGGGCTTATGCTAAGTTGGAAACTCTAATGAAACAAAAGATGCCCGAGTGTGAAAAAAAAGCTAAGCCCCATATTGAGTCTCGAGTAAAGCTCCTCAGAAAACAATATGATGCTATTTCAGAAATGCTAAGCCCAAGTGCAAGTGGATTTGGATGGAATGACGAGGGGAAGTTTGTTACATGTCCGCAAACGGTTTGGGACGAATGGATTAAGGTAATGTAAAAAAATTATATATGTTTTTCCTACTTTTTGTTTTCTTTTAAAGTTTACATGTCAGTTAAAAAAACAATTGCAATTTCTAAGGTTTGATACATTATCAGTACTTTTAATAGTGCAGTCTAACATTGAATCTAGTGATGAAGTTTACTTTCTTCCTGTAGATATATCTTATTGAAATGTTAGTTAGAGATAATATAGAAGTAGTTTTTTGTTGTAGCTCCGAAACAAGTTTAGCAACATATATGAAGAAAGCCATAGGTGTAAGTTTAAAGTCATTACTTGTTGATTATTGTTTATTACAATAAAAAAACATTAATTGATGTACGTTCTTGTTGTTATGGTGTTATGGCAGAGTCACAAAAATGCCATTGGGTTGAGAAACAAACCTTTCCCTTTTTTTGACGAGTTGGGCAAGATATTCGGCAAAGATAGGGCTATTGGAATGAATCTGGAAATGTACATGATGTTCTTGAAGAGATGGATGAAGAAGAAAGGGAGGAAGAAGGACAAGAAGTCCCTCAATATAGTGTAGAGGAGATCAATCCTTCGTCTCAAAATAGCCCAATGGGACCTCCACCTTCAACAACACCTTCAACTAGAAGGACAAAAAAGGCAAGGACTGAAACTATTGAAGTCTTGAAAGAATTTTCCACTAAACTTGAAAAAATTAGTGATGTGATGGAGGCGGCAAGTGAGCACATAGGAAGGTTAGCTAATTGTTTCCAACACGAGTCAGATTCTGCTGAAAGAAGGATGAAAGTGACAAATGAGGTTATGAAAATGGAAGGATTAACTCCTACTGATGTTATTTTGGTCTCAAAGAAGATTGCTCTCAATCCTCTAGAAGTTGATTTCTTCTTCAGCCTTCCAGACGACTACAAATATGCTTATGTTCAAGGTTTGTTGCTTCCAGATCAATGATTGAAAAAATAACATAAGTCGAAGTAGTAGCTAAGGCATGGTTTTAATATAGTATGCAAATAGTATATAGTTTTGGTATGTTTTTGGTTTTTTGTAAGCCATGCTAAATTATATAAGTAGAGGTTAAAGTGAAATATTTTGGGTTGTCATGTTGTTGCTGACTATATATTTAGAAGCATAAGTAATAGGACCGATCCGATTTTTTGTAAGGCCCGATTTCCTATTGTTAACTTTAACTTTGGAAGGATTGAACAACTACTACTTCACATTGTAAAATGCAACAGGTTAAACTCGTTTAACTTTTGTGTGATGCTATCTTCATATATGGTTTCCCATTGTTCTATTTATGTTTTTTTTTTTCTATTACTATGTATGAGAAGGGTGTTACTAGTTGCATAAAAAATTTTATTCCTTTACTTTATCATATTTGTGTTAATTTTTAATGAATAGTTTTAAGTGTTAGTGGTAGATATTAAAAAAAATTACACATAAGTAGTTAAAGTTAGTTAAATTTCATGGGAAGTGTAACAAGTGAACCAAACAACATATAGGAAGTAGATTCATAGGAAGTGCAAATTCCATAGTACCAACCAAACATGTTAATGCCATTTCCTAGGAAGTCATTAAGGGAAGTAACTTCCCATGAAATGAAACTTCCCATAGGAAGTTAATTCCCATGTGAACCAAACAATGCCTGAGATGTCGACAGCACGAAACAAAGGAAAAAAACAGAGTAAGGGGAGGATAATTATATTATAACGAGAGAGAGGAAGAGAAAAACAGGTTGGGGTGTGGATGTAGCGATGGGTCGCCGACGAGAGAGAGCTCAGAGCTGTAAGTGGAAGGTGGTGGTGCACAATGGTTGTAACACTCCGTCTTTTTCTAAACACAATATAGTGAAAATAAAACATTTTATTAAAGAAATGGCGATAGCGAAAATAGCGACTGATGGAAATGTCACTCTAATCAAAGGTTAAAAATTAAAGTAAATAAAAATAAAACCCAATCAATATAATCCAAAATATCCATAAAGAGGCAAAACAACCTCATAAACCCAATGTAGTAAATATAAATAAAATAAAACGTCTCAGACGAAAATCCTAAATAGACTTTCTCTCATTTCCCATAACACGAAATAATCACCTGCAAAATATATCAACAAACATCCACAATCAGTGGGGAGTAACTAACAACTCTCCCAACTCAATTAGGATCCATATAAGAATTATAAAAACCGTAACAATCAAGTTGTATATCAACATCTTGCAAACAAACTTCAGATAAATAAAGTCGTACAACAAACACAATACAACATGCTCAAGATAAATAGGGTAAAGATAACAAATAAACAAATGGACTAATAAAATTACATTTAAACTCAAGGATTAATAATATAAATCTTCAAAATTTAAATAAAATAATAATATAAACGATATAAATGATAATGATAACGTATCCAAAATAATCTTGTTAACACGTTTGAGGAGGAACATAACGTAAGTGAATCGCAGCCCACTGTTTCTATTTGGTTATAGTATTAGGACCCTGCTCGCCTATGTGTTGTATGGCCACACCCTGATGCGAGATAGTACCCTGCTCAGTACTTCTCGACCTCTCAGACGACAACTAATAACCAAGACGGACCTACATACCCTGCTCAGTACGTAAGTATAAACTATGTACCCTACTCAGTACACAGTAACTGTTCATTCCTAGGAGACCATGCCGCCTCACTAGTCATACTCCAACAAAAACAAATAATATATAATATAACTTCATTATCTGCAGAATGCCATTTAAGGTTTTACATCAAACTGCAAGAATCTAGGGTCTTAACCCATTAATTCCAAACTACAATAATTTAGGACCTCAACCCATAAATTCCCATTTCAAAACAAATTCACAATCTTCTTATAAATAATACTATTAATAATATCATCTTCGAAAAAATATAGTTTAAATCATCAAGAATTTGAAAATAATAGAAATAATTATGATAGCATGAAAATAATTCCAAGAACCAAAAATAAAATAATTCATCCAAACAACCTAACACTCATTATACAGCCATTGGTGAAATGGTGCTAAAGACATTATTATTCTCCCTCGAGCACTGGGACATCGATAAAGTATTCACTATAACAATATCCCAACCAAAACATCATAAAGTACCACAACAAGGTAACACTACTTATGACAATATGCCAGAAAAGTGAACATGCTTATAATAATAATTCTCTAACAAGCCCAACAGTACCATAATCATGTTTTCCAAATAAACTATAACTTATTTATAAATAAAAAAATAAACAATGCCATGATTAACATGAGAATCCTCTAACCAAGAAAACCCACAATTTACCATAGAAATAAAACAGTAGAGTTTTCACAACAAGCTCATTATATAATTAGATAAAAAGAAAATGAAAGTGTCATGACTTCATCTAAACATCAGGTGGTTAAGGAGACTTGCAGCAAGAAGAAAACGAAATAACACTAGCATGCCCACATTAATGCCACACCAAACAGCAGTAACACACTTATAATAAAAACTCTTAACCTTAGATACATGCTTATACTTCCACCTGATCAAAACTTAAAGAACTACTAACAAAATACCATACTTTAACCTCACATGAAATAACCGACATCAAGCAGCCTAATAAGCATAAAAAGATAAGTAAAACTTGAGAAACAATATGATGAGACGTAAAAACATTAATACGAGCAACAAGTGCAACACACACAACACCCAAAACTCGCCAAATGAATTCTATTGCCAGCCATGTTCCATGAAGCTCAAATTTAACTCCAGCAAAGTTGTAATGTTGCACCACCTACTGTCCTTAATCACACTCTCATAATTCATGCTAATCCAATAAATTCATGATTAGACATAGACTGGCAACCACAATATTGATGACAACAGAATTTCATCACAAGATAAGAATTATGTAGCATATGAATTCTATGTAAATCATCCTAAAACAAATATACCAAAATGTATGAACACAACTTATATAATAACCTCTCCAACCAGACCACAAAAACCATAATCCAAACGACCATATAATTGTAAAATTTGCATGAAAATAACATACAATCACAGAATGTTGTCCACCCAATTCCTAACATAATACGAACCCAACTTAACTATTAAAACTAGCATACTTCCTATACGAATTCTAATTGTTCTAAGGTCGCCGTTAGTTACCTTTGAAGGCCTGCAATTGCTTGCACTCTTCTTCTTGAACATTGTAAAATTCCATTCGACCTAGATTCCTGACAATGAAAAGCTCGAATTCACAATCGCTCCGGTCAAAGTGAAGGCCCATATGTCCTCAACGTTCTGTCCAAATTTAAGAATGATCCAACGGTTAGATATCTGGAGATAGTCATTTTCCTGAAGGTGTGGCAGGAAAAACCAAAACTTTTAATTTCCTCTCTCTTTCTCTCGTTCAAATGGTCGAAAAGAAATGGGGGTAATGGTGTGATTCTTGCTGTCCATAATATAGCATTAAGAGAAGATACAAAGAAAAATGTAAATGGGGGGTTACAAAAGCTAAAAAGATGGGAGTTGAATAGCATTAAGGTGGGGGTTACAAAGGGGTTACAAACTCCAAAAGCCACTTCTTTAACCATCAAAATACCTGATTTTTGGGAAGCTCTTTTAGAACCCAAACTCCATGTCCAAAAAGTTGTTACGACGGTCCAAAGCGTGATTGAATCGATAAAACAAAATGCATAGCTAAAACGCGAAATTTAAAAAACTAGAAAAATATATAATTTATAATCAACTAAATTTTATAAATATAACATTTTAAAAGTTGTAAAACAAAAATAATATAAGATATAATATTTTTAAGAAGTAAAATATTCAAATTTTAACGAAAAATAATAATTGAGGGAAAATAACTCGAAGAAGTTTTGAGCGAAAATCGTGGGTGTTACAATCACTCCCCTTAAGAAAGTTTCGCCCTCGAAACTTGAAACGACACAAAGATGTGCTATATGATGACGACGCGCAGATTAGTTTCGGCCATCCAATTAACGTCTTGGAGGCATTCTACAAAAACGAAAATGTTAGTCCTTGCTAATCCTCACTAATTAACACATACATAGCACATCGGTTAACAAAAATAACTCCCAAGACTTTCTTCCTACCCAAGTAACTCTCACTAAGTACTTTTCTTGAAGCCTAAGATACTAATAATCTAGATGCAACAACTACGTAATTCCCATGGAATATGCAAAGAACCGAATGAGAGTTTTTGGATCATTTGCTCGATACCAACCGTAACACCCCGAAAATCCATACACATCTAAACTACGTTGCATCGACTTTGGGAGTGTTACCGCCGCGGTGAAACGTAAACCTTATTGAAATTAAAACGTTAACAACTACTTATTAAGAAAACTAAATTGCAACGGAAATAAAATGTTTACTTTAAACTACAACTCGGGAATCACCATTGACCCCTTTTATTCAAACCATCAACTACGAATATTATTAATTCTATAAGTTCAACAAAAACACCTAAGAGTTTATAAACCAGAAAATATCCCCCATATGCCCAAACTCATGCAAAGATCACCAAAGATACCTAATCTCGCTCCCCATTGAAATATCAACGGTTCACCACAGTCAACAAACATCACAAATAACAAACAATCACCTATGCTTGAGTACGTACATAATCGCTTAAATAATACATTAAACATAAACATAATAATAATAAACATTCCTAGACATGATACTACAAGAATATTACATTTCATTTCCATAGTTTATTTGGCATCGAATGGGCACCGTCATCTTTCTAGAATCATACGGGCTACTTAATCCTTAATAGACAACTTGGTCTATTAGATGGAATGTAAATACGGTTTCTTTCCGTTCCACATCCATCACCTTAGTATGCATACCCCCAAGATCGTACGGAACCTTCCGCCTACTTGAGTTATCAAAATTTATAAGGACACTACTATCGTCACAAGAGGCTGCGTAGGAGTGTAGAACAAGTCCATTGTTCATTAGTTGTAGGGAATCCGACTACAAGTTTATTGCCAACAATCCTTTCTAACGATACTCATTCATAAAACATTAATCATATGATTTCTATAACATCATATAAAATCCTTTAGTTTAGGCAACCTCTTATAAATCCTTGCTACAATTATTAATCATAGCATTCCAATCCAACATCTCATTTCATGCTTGTGATGTGATAGAATTTCACATTCTAATAACAATTCATATTATTTCACAAGTCGTACAACAAGGAAATACATACAGATTTCCAATTGATTTCACGTTACCAAACAATCTCAACAATCATAATCAACCACAGTTCCCTATCATGATTCTAGGTTCCAATATAATAATCATCACCTAAACATGGTACTAATGTAACGAACTGAACTAGTACGCGTACGTACCTTGTAATGGAGAATCTTCGCTGACTACTTAAAACGTTCTGCTTATGAAATTGGGACCTAATCGAATAATAGAATACTTCAGTGCTAAGTCCTTGATATTATTAAAAATAAAAACCAGCTTATCCAACTATGTAATATATGGTGTTTTGAATATTAAAATTAACCAATCTTGTTGTTTTAAATTTCTTTTCATAAACTTTATTGAACTAACATACTTAGGACTCAATAATAAGGTGCTTATAAATCGGATTTCGTTTAACTTTTACACTACTTTGTTTATAATAACAAAACTTAAATAGGTACATATATAAGAACTTATAAAATCAGAATTGAAGAAATAAAATCAAAGTAAGAACTAGTAGTATATTATAAATCTGATTTCTTTTAGTCATAATATACTTTTATTTAAAATCACAAACTTAACCCAAAATACATAAGTATAATAAAAACAAAATTGAGAAATAAAAATCATCATAAGAACTATTAGTACAATTACAAATCTGATTTATATTCTTTACTTTATGCCTTATTTATAATCATCAATCTTAATCAAAGATAATTAAAGAATAACAAAATCAGATTATGTAAATTAATTTAAAGAAGAAAATAAAGAGAGTGAGAATGACCACCGGAAGGAAGTCGACGACCACGGCAACGCCGACCACCACGCTGCTGAATCTCCGGCGAGCAGGCACACTCGAACTCCGACAAACCACGAACACCACCACCCAGCACACAGCCTCGCGCGTGCGACTCCTCCAGTAGCACCGCGGTGCAAGCTCGACACACCCCGCGACAATAGCTGGACCTCCGGCAGGCCCGCGAACTCCGGCCGACGTGGGTGCAGATTCCGGTGCTGGGGAAGGGAGTAAAAGAGTCGTGCAGGAGAGAGAAGAAAAGAAAAGTAGAGGAGAGAAGAAAAGAAGCGCTGGGGAAGAAAAAGAGAGGAGAGAGAAAATCCTCTTGGGGTAAAAAACGACTGACTTAGTAAAGTTAGGTTTTAATTTTTTTTTCTTATTTATAGCCTGAGAAACCTAGGTTTAGTAGGATTTGTTTCCAAATCAAGTTCCGATTTCTTATTTTATTTGGAAAATAAAACGAAATCCAACTATAACATAATTAGGTACAAAAGTAGGTTGAATGGTTAAATTATAACTGTAGGCTTACCCAAACTATATTTTTTTTTTCTAAATAATATTAAAAAAACAAGCTTTCAACTTTATTCTTCATATTTTCTTATTTATAAAGGAATAACTCTCAAAAATACGTACACCAACTGTAACACTCCGTCCTTTTCTAAACACAATATAGTGAAAATAAATCATTTTATTAAAGAAATGGCGATAGCATAAGTATCGCCTGATGGAAATGTCACTCTAATCAAAGGTTAAAATTTAAAGTAAATAAAAATAAAACCCAATTAATATAAT
Organism: Beta lomatogona; assembly: GCA_947646795.1. Lineage (NCBI taxonomy): Eukaryota > Viridiplantae > Streptophyta > Magnoliopsida > Caryophyllales > Amaranthaceae > Beta > Beta lomatogona. The sequence goes on along the minus strand of CANSNZ010001204.1, from coordinate 676,859 downwards.
CCATAATATCCATAAAGAGGCAAAACAACCTCATAAACCCAATGTAGTAAATATAAATAAAATAAAACGTCTCAAACAAAAATCCTAAATAGCCTTTCTCTCATTTCCCATAACACGAAATAATCACCTGCAAAATATATCAACAAACATCCACAATCAGTGGGGAGTAACTAACAACTCTTCCAGCTCAATTAGGATCCATATAAGAATTATAAAAGCCTTAACAATCAAGTCGTATGTCACATCTCGCAAACAAACTTCAGATAAATAAAGTCGTACAACAAAGACAATATAACATGCTAAAGATAAATAGGGTAAAGATAACAAAATAAACAAATGGACTAATAAAAATACATATAAACTCAAGGATTAATAATATAAATAGTCAAAATTTAAATAAAGTAATAATATGAACGATATAAATGATAATGATAACGTATCCAAAATAATCTTCGTAACACGTTTGAGGAGGAACTGAACGTAAGTCGATCGCAACCCACTGTTCCTATCTGGTTATAGTATTAGGACCCTGCTCGCCTATGTCTAGTATGGCCACACTCTGATGCGAGATAGTACCCTACTCGCACTTATCGACCTCTCGCACGACAACTAATAACCAAGACGGACCTACACACCCCGCTCAGCACGTAAGTATAAATTATGTACCCTACTCAAGACATTGACTATTCATTCCTAGGAGACCATGCCGCCTCACTAGTCATCATCCTCAAACAAAAACAAATAATAAATAATTTAACTTCATTGTCTCGTAGAATGCCATTTAAGGTCTTACATCAAACAAAGAAGAATCTAGGGTCTTAACCCATTATTTCCAAACCGCAAGAATTTAGGACCTCAAACCCATAAATTCCCATTTCAAAACAACTTCACAATCTTCTTATTAATATTATATTAACAATATCATCTTCGAAAAAATATAGTTTAACTCATCAAGAACTAGAAAATAATAGAAATAATTATGATAACATGAAAATAATTCTAAGAACCAAAAATAAAATAATTCATCCAAACAATCTCACACTCATTATACAACCATCGGTGAAATGGTGCTAAAGACACTATTATTCTCCCTTGAGCACTGGGACATCGATAAAGTATTCACTATAACAATATCCCTACCAAAACATCATAAAGTACCACAACAAGGTAACACTACTTATGACAATATGCCAAAAAGTAAACATGCTTATAATAATAATTCTCTAACAAGCCCAACAGTACCATAAACATGTTTTCCAAATAAACTATAACTTAATTATATATATAAAAAATTAACAATGCCATGATTAACATGAGAATCCTCTAACCAAGAAAACCCACAATTTACCATAGAAATAGAACAGTAGATTTTTCACAACAAGCTCATTATGTTAATTAGATAAAGGAAAATGAAAGTGCCATGACTTCATCTAAACATCAAGTAGTTAAGGAGACTTGCAGCAAGAGGAAAATGAAATAACACTAGCATGCCAACATTAATGCCACACCAAACAGCAGTAACACACCTATAATAAAAACTCTTAACCATAGATAACATGCTTATACTTCCACCTGATCATAACTTAAAGAACTACTAACAAAATACCATACTTCAACCTCACATGAAACAACCGACATCAAGCAGCTAATAAGCATAAAAAGATAAGCAAAACTTGAGAAACAATATGCTGAGACGTAAAAATATTAATACGAGCAACAGTGCAACACCCACAACACCAAAAACTCGCCAGTGGAATTCTATTGTCAGCCATGTTTCATAAAGCTCAAATTTAATTCCAGCAAAGTTGTAATGTTGCACTACCTACTGACCTTAATCACACTCTCATAATTCATGCTAATCCAATAAATTCATGATTAGACATAGATTGGCAACCACAATATTCATGACAACAGAAATTCATCACAAGATAAGAATTATGTAGCATATCAATTCTATATAAATCATCCTAAAACAAATATATATACCAAAACGTATGAACACAACTTATATAATAACCTCTGCAACCAGGCCACAAAAACCATAATCCAAACGACCATATAATTGTAAAATTTGCATGAAAAATAACATACAATCACATAATGTTGTCCACCCAATTCCTAACATAATACGAACCCAACTTAACTATTAAAACTAGCATAATTCCTATACGAATTCTAATTATTCTAAGGTCGCCGTTAGTTACATTTGAAGAACTCCAATTGCTTGCACTCTTCTTCTTGAACATTGTAAAATTCCATTCGACCCAGATTTTCGACAATTGAAAGCTCGGATTCACAATCGCTCCGGTCAAAGTGAAGGCCCAGATGTCCTCAACGTGCTGTCCAAATTTAAGAATGATCCAACGGTTAGATCTCTGGAAATAGTCATTTTCGTGAAGGTGTGGCAGGAAAAACCGGTTTTAACTTTTCCTCTCTCTTTCTCAAATGGTCGAAAAGAAATGGGGATAATGGTATGATTCTTGCTGTCCATAATACAGCATTAAGGGAAGATAAAAAGAACAGTGTAAATGGGGGGTTACAATAGCTAAAAAGATGGGAGTTGAATAGCATTAAGGTGGGGGTTACAAAGGGGTTACAAACTCCCAAAGCCACTTCTTTAACCATCAATATATCTGATTTTTGGGCAGCTCTTTTTGAACCCAAACTCCATGTCCAAAAAGTTGTTACGACGGTCCAACGCGCGATTGAATCGATAAAATAAAATGCATAGCTAAAACGAGAAATTTAAAAACTAGAAGAATATATAATTTATAATCAACTAAATTTTATAAATATAACATTTTAAAAGTTGAAAAACAAAAATAATATAAGATATAATATTTTTAAGAAGTAAAATATTTTAATTTTAACGAAAAATAATAATTAAGGGAAAATAACTCGAAGAAATTATGAGCGAAAATCCGTGGTGTTACAATTGTAGTGCCAAGAATGAAGGATAACAAGGAAGGGAGCTTTGTTTATTTTGACGGTTTCTTTGTCTTCCCCATTTTTGGTTTTGATATAAACTTAAGCTTTAAGGAAAGGAAAGGAGAGAAGAGACTTAACCATTAAGGAAGAAGGAAGTAAACAAGAAAACTTAAGGAAGAAGAGAAGGAAGGAAACTTTAGGAAGAAGAAAACTTAAAAAAGAAGAGAAGGAAGGAAGGAAAGAAGAAAAGGGGCGTGGATTTTTCCTTTTTTTTTTTTTTTTTTTTTTTTTAATTTTCTTTTCGGTTTGCAAAAGTTAATCCTTGACCCGAAGTCAAATAAGAAAAATATTAAAACTATAAACTACCCCCGAAAAAATTATCACGCAACTTGAGAAAGTGATATTAACAACCATTGTCAAGCCGATATTGGCGATCATCACCAACACGTATTTTTCGTACTCGAAACTTTCTTTTTTATTGATTAATAAAAAAAAAAAGTGGTTCAAAATTTGGTGTCTACAGAATACCCCACTTTGGTCGAATTTTGTAGCAAATGATGAACAATGTTTGAAAAGACACAAAATTTTGAGAGATTTTTTTTTTTGGTTTTTATTTTGTTTCGGTGTTTTGAGATAGCATATTCTCTATAAGAAAATACTTATAGACGGTATACTTTTGAAACCGTGATTCGCAACTTCCATTGGTGCGTTAGTTAGAATATCCCAATTAATTTTCAAAAATTGGAAATGCAATTTTTCGTTGGCTTGGTAGGAAAATCTCCTTCATAGAAATTATCAATTAATTTCTTAAGTTGAAAACGCGACTTATTGTCGTCTTAGATAGAAAATCTCAATTAATTTTCTAAAGTTGAAAATGCGAATTTATTGCCTTCTTAGATAGAAAATCCCAATTAATCTCCTTAAATTGAAAATGCGACTTTATCATCATCTTATATAGAAAATCCCAATTAATTTTCTTAAATTAAAAATGCTACTTTATCCTCGTCTTAGATAGAAAATCCCGATTAATCTTCTAAAACTAAAAATACGACTTTATCGTCGTCTTGGATAGAAAATCCCGATTAATCTTCTAAAATTGAAAATGCGACTTTATTGCCATCTTAGATAGAAATCCCAATTAACTTTCTTAAATTGAAATAGAGACTTTATTGACGTCTTAGATAGAAAATCCTCAGTAATTTGTTAAAATTGGAAATGCGATTTTATGATCGTCTTAAATAGAAAATCCCATTTAATTTTATAAAATTGAAAATGTGACTTTATCGTCATCTTAGGTATAAAATCTTTTTTATTAAAGAAATGTGACCATGTTGTTGTCTCGATAGGGAATCCCCATTAATTTTCTGAAGATGTGACGTTGTCTTAGTAGAAAATCTCTTTTAATTTTCTAAAAATGAAAAGCGACCTTATTGTCATTTACATATAAAAGTTTTTCAAAGTTGTAACTCTACTGTCGTCGTGCTAGAAAATCCCAATTAATTCTCTGAAAGATGTGACCTTATTATTGTCTTGCGTTTCGGGGTCGTCCCGTGATAAACGTGTTCCCTCGATGCAAAATATGTACAACAATGTTTTGCCAAAGGGGAAGATGACAAGAGTCATCATAGAAGATAAAACACCTAAACCTAATGTAAAGGCTTGCAATGACAATACTGAAGCAATAAGTGTTCATGAAGAAGACCTATACCCCACAGCTGATTCATCATCAGCTAAAAGATAGGAAACAAATGGTTCTTAATTGTGTGCCCTATATGCTTTTTCTGTATAATCAAAAGACAATCAATCAATATCATATAACTAATATATAAAGTAGAGTACAAAAGCCTGATCACGAGGCGGAGACATTTGGCAAAAGCTAGATCACGAGGCCACGACATTTGGCAAAAGCCAGATCACGAGGCCGCGACATTTGGCGTCCTCCTTGGTGGACGCCATTTGTCGCGCTCATAAAGTGCCATGTCATTTTTTTAAATATAAATAGAGTTCTTAATTGATTAAAATACAAATAGAGTTTAGGATTAGAATAATTAGAGTTGGGCTCATAATGAAAAACTTAAATATAGTAAATTTATTATAACTTTTAATATATAGTTCGTAAAATTATAATCATTGTATCATTGGAAAGTGTTTAAAAAACTCTTTAAAATAAGATCCATTTATACTATATTTAAAATTTTATATTAATGCAACCTATAAAAGGAAATAGTGACTATATACTAACGTATTAATGTAACCTACTGCAATTGGAATTAGCGATTCAATTAACCTACTGCAATTGGAATTAGCGATTCAATTAACCTAATGCAATTGGAAGTAGAGATTCAATTAGAATTAGGATTGTTATAAGATATTCAATTAGAATTAGGGTTGTTATACAAAACCTATTCATGTTAGAATAAGAATATTAAAAAGCCTTGCAAACAATCGCGCTCATAAAGTGCCATGTCATTTTTTTTAATATAAATAGAGTTCTTAATTGATTAAAATACAAATAGAGTTTAGGATAAGAATAAATAGAGTTGGTTCACAATGAAAAACTTAAATCTAGTAAATTGATTATCACTTTTAATATATAGTTCGTAAAATTATAATTTTTGTACCATTGAGAAGTGTTTAAAAAGCTCTTTAAAATAAGATCCATTTATGCTATATTTAAAATTTTATATTAAAGTAACCTATAAAAGGAAACATTGACTATGTACTAACGTATTAAAGTAACCTACTTCAATTGGAATTAGCGATTCAATTAACCTACTGCAATTGGAATTAGCGATTCAATTAACCTAATGCAATTGGAATTAGGATTCAACATTTGGCAAAAGCCAGATCACGAGGCCGTGACATTGGCAAAAGCCAGATCACGAGGCCGCAACATTTGACGTCCTCATTGGTGGACGCCATTTGTCGCACTCATAAAGTGCCATGTCACTTTTATAAATATAAATAGAGTTCTTAATTGATTAAAATACAAAAAGAGTTTAGGACAAGAATAAATAGAGTTGGGTTCACAATGAAAAACTTAAATATTTCAAAACTCTACCTCTTCTTCACGAAAAAGCCCGGGCATTTGCCCGGGTCCCAATACTAGTATATATATAAAGGAGAAACTTTTCGGGAGCATAGGGAGCTCCTCAAGATTTCGAGCTCATAGAGCGCGCCATGTAGGATTGCCACGTCATTAATTTATATTTTTTATTTTTTACAAAAATAGAGTTCTAGATGATTTAAAAACATATAAGAAGATTTGGATAAGCGAAAATTAGAGTTTGGATTTGAATCAACAACCTAAATTATTATATCATGAAAATTGTGTATAACTTTTGCTACCTAATTCGGAATATTATAATTTTTGTATCATTGGAGACTGCTCGAAATATGCTTCGAAATAAGATCCATTTATAATATAGTTGTACAACTTATGAAATATAGAGCGTCGTGTAGGATTGTCATGTCATCAATTTTTATTTTTATATTTTTTCTAAAAATAGAGTTCTACATAGATTTAAATACATATAAGGAGTCTTGGATAACCAGAAATTAAAGTTTCGTTTTGAATGAACAACCTAAATCATTGTATTATGTAAATTGTGTATAACTTTTGCTACCTCATTCAGAATATTATAATTTTTGTACCATTAGATAGTGCTCAAAATATGCTTTGAAATAAGATCCATTTACAATATAGTTCTACAATTTATGAAATAGAGAGCGCCACTTAAGATTACCATGTCATTAGTTTTTATTTTAAATATTTGAAAAAAATAGAATTCTACATATATTTAAATACATAAAAAGTGTTATGGATAGGGGGAAATTAGAGTTGCGTTTTGAATAAACAACCTAAATTATTATATTATGTAAATTGAATTTAACTTTTGCTACCTAATTCAAAACATTATAATTTTTTTACCATTGGAGAGTGCTTGAAATATGCTTCAAAATATGATCTATTTACAATATAGTGTTACAATTCATGAAAATATATTAAATTAGATGCATTGTAGGACATTATTTAGTCTTTTTTTTTTAGATAAATATAATAATGGCTATAAGTATTAAGTATAGTGTATAATATGTGATTATAACATTGTATTATAACAGGATTAAACATATTATCTTTCAAAACCTCAACCTTACTCAACTAAACTAAAACAATATAGTATTGCAACAAAATTTATTAACTAAAATCTATAGCGAAAAAGTTACATATTAGGGTTTTGAATTATATAAAAATTAGAGTTTGATTTAAATAAAACATCCTTAGAATATTATAAAGAGCTCCACCTAAGCATGCCATGTCATTCTTATCAATTTTTAAGAAAGTATTATTTCTGTCCTGCATCAATTAAATTATTACCCTCTACTTTCTTAAAGTATCATTCGGGTATTATTCATGTTAAAAATGTATTAGCTATTGTTAGTCATACCAATTATTGGGATACCATTTAATTGGTTTGGACATGGTTTTTAAGGAAATAAAAAATTGGTAGTCTAGCATAGAGGTACCTCTTTAGTTAACTAGAGTAGGGGACAAATAAATCCTTATTAAAGTAAACGCAACTTTATAAGGCAATTCGGGTAATTAATGATGGTTTTATTAACATAAAGTAAAGGTAATATTGTCAACTGTAGTTTCTTTTTTTACCAAAAGTGGAATGGTCCCAAAAGATGAAACTACCTAAAGTGGTAATTGTTGTAATAAAAAAATAACCGAGGAAGTATGTGAATACAATGATCTTGAAAAATCTCATTATACAACAACACAAAATCAACAATAATTTTGACAAAAAATTTGCAATAAAATAAAATAAACAACAACCCGTGCAACGCACGAGCTTCAAACCTAGTGATCTATTAAATTGTGAATCCTTTGATGCAAAATAACCCTATAAAGAATGCAAATAAGGAGTGGGGTTCTTCAAGTCATGACTTTTATGAGTTATCAATCTTAAAGAAAAGGAGAAACTTAGATAAACATTTGAAAAATTGTGACTTTATCGTCATCTCAATAGAAAATCCCAATTAATTTTCTATAATTGTCACTTTATCGTCATCTCGATAGAAAATCCCTTTTAATTTCCTAAAGTTGTGAGTTTATTGTCCTCTTGATGGAAAATCCTTTTTAATTTCCTAAAGTTGTAACTTTATTGTCATCTTGATAGAAAATCTCTTTTAATTTTCTAAAATTATGACCTTACCGTCATCATGATAGAAAATCCCAATAGATTTTCTAAAACTGCGACTCTATTGTCGTCTTGGTAGAAAATCCCTTTTAATTTTCTAAAATTGTGACTTTATTGTCGTCTTGATAGAAAATAACTTTTCACTTTCTAAAATGCGACTTTATTGTTTTTTTGGTAGAAAATATCTATTAATTTTCTAAAGTTATGACTTTATTGTCATCTTGATAGAAAATCCCAATTAATTTTCTAAAGTTATGACTTTATTGTCATCATAATATAAAATCTCTTTTCAATTTTCTAAAAATTGCCACTTTTTGGCATCTTGATAGAAAACCGCAATTAGTTTTCTAAGGTTATGACTTTATTATCATCATGATAGAAATTCTCTCTTAATTTTCTAAATTGCGACTCTATTGTCGTCTGAGTAGAAAATCTATTTTAATTTTCTAAAACTATAATTATATTGTCATCTTGGTGAAAGTTCTTTTGATTTTTGGAATTGCAACCTTGTTGTTGTCTCATTTGAAAATTCCTTTTAATCGTGACCTTGTTGTCGTCTTAGCAAAAGTTCCTTAAAATTTTCTATGATTGCAACCTTGGAGTCGTCTTCGTATGGTTTAGAAAAAGGTGACCCCATTGTCACAGTGTTAAAAGAATTTTTTTTAAAAATTTTGTAGGATTGCGACCTTGTTGTCGTCTTTAAATGGTTTAGAAAAAATCGACCCTATTATCACAGTGTTAGAAGATAATTCATTTTAATTTTCTAGAATTGCGACTTTGTTGTCGTCTTGATAGAATGATTTTGAAAAAAAAAAAAAAACCCTCTTTGTCACAATCTTAGAAGAAATTTTTTCAATATTCCGAAGTTGCGACATTGCTATCATCTTGATGGACAATTTTCTTTTTTTTAACACTTGCTATCTTTTTATCGTACTAGCAGAAAATCAATTTTAATTTTCCAAATTTGTTACCTTATATGGTTAGAATAATTTTTGTCAATTTTATGAAAAAGACGACCTTATTGTCGCCTTTGCTGAGAATTAATCTATACTAATATATTAAAAGGCGTTCCTAAGCCGGGAACGATACCACGTCGCGCCCGCACTTGGATTATTTTATGCTATGTAATCTACATACACTAAAAAAATAGAAAATGCATTATGTAAGATTTGATCCCCAGATCACAAGCATATATATTAACGTCTTAACCGCTAAATCAAGTGATACTTGATGTTATTATTTCAAAGTTAAATATTAATAAATGAAAGATATAATTACACGGGGCGTAGCCCGGGCCTAAAAAGTAGTTTAAAATTCCTAAAAGTTGCGACCTTATTGTCGTCTTGAAATTGTTTAAAGATTGTGACTCTATTTCGTCTTCAAAGCTTCAATGCCATTTTTGAAATTTTAGTTTTAACCATTGTGTATGAGGGGTAATTTCGACTTATTAAAGAGTTGATAAGGTTCTTTTTTCCTTTTATTTAAATATCAACATAGAAGTTTAACGAGCCCAATAAAGTCGTGTTGGCTTTATGCTAGATCCAATTATATATTTGATTAGATCTCGACTTCCAAAAGTGAATGGGGAAGATCATCGCCATGCTGCTAAATAAAGTATCTTGAGAGTCTTATCTTGAAATATTTATACTGGTTCACATTTCAAGGAAAGCACTTTTGTTTCAAATCGAATTACAAAATGATATTGGGAGTTTTGACCATGCAAGTGAATAGTGGTTATGAATAACAAAACAATTTCGAGGACCAAGTGATAGAGAATGTTTACAAATTACAAGGACAATGAGAAGTTGTGCCTCAAACTATGCATATGCAAGTGCTACACTTTTTTTTGTTTATTTTTTTTGTTTATTATGCAAGTACATGAGTAATATGAATGACTTTATAAATTAATATAAAAATGACAATACATACTTAGTACAAATATGTAGGTGCCATGGATTAGGTATTAGAGAGTACTTACCTTGACATCAATGTGCATCATGCTTTGAAAGGATGCACAACATGCTAGATGGTCTTTAGACGACTGTACTTTCACAACATTCCCCTTAAATGGTTTAATGTTCCAATTTCATTATTCCTTGCCATGGTATTTCAGAATGGACATCATCATCTTCCATTGCAAATGCGAGCCAGATTTTTAAATGACAATCTTGAAAAAATGCCTGAGGTGCTCACCTAATATGGACTTCCAAAGGTCTCAAAAAGAAATAAATCTTTATTCATAGATTTACACAATATGATAGAGGCAATGAATTGTAGGCTTTATTTCGTAGAAGAAACTTTGCACTCTAATAGAGGTTTGCTCATATGCAAGTTACTAGATAATTATGTAATTCTTCTTTCAAATTGACACATTGGGTCATAAGAAATGTTAAAGGTTGAGTGACTAAAAAATGTAATTAACAGAATCACATAATTCATTGAAAAACAATTGACATACATTTTAGAAGTCGTAATAAAAGAAGGTGGGTGGTTGAGGGACCAGAGTAAGGATCATCATTTTTTTTGTAATAAGAGAACACATCACAAGTTGAATGGTCCAGGTCAGGCAAGAAACAGAAGAATTATAATTACTTTTGGTTCCAACATGCGATGAGCGTACTTAAACTGCTTGTCAAGAACTTTTAGTGTCTATATCATCTTAGCCACTTTTGGAAAGAAAGAGATTCATGTAATGTGATGAACTTTTGTAACCTGCACAGTGGATGCCCTCATTTTTGAATCAAAAATTTGCCCCTAGTGCAATGTGTTATGCTCTCAGCCATTTAAATCTCAAATCTCAGTCTACTGATATTCATTGTTGATTTTCTACGCCTGAATGTTGCATAATTATGAAGATATTGTACAATACATGTCTTCATACAATAAGAGTAATCAATTTTCTCGTTTTCTTTTTTTTCTTCTTTTTTTTTTCTTTTTTTTTGGGTCTCTTTATATTTTTTTCTTCTGATCCTAACTTTTGCTTAGGCGAATATCTCTCTTTTTATTTTTTTTTATCCCTCTCCTTTTGTGACTCATTTTTTTTGGCCAAACAGATCGTAGGAGTTTAGTGGCATATGTTTAATTTGAGATCTTAGAATACTCAATTTATAACACATTGGCCTCCTTAAAGACTGGGCTAAAAGCCTTTTTATTTTTATTTTTATTTTTATTTTTAATATATATGGGTGAATAATAACGGGTGTTCACTTTATTTGGACCGAATTCGTTCGGATTGCCTACGTATCCCTTGAGAGGAATCAGGTCATGCGTAGTTCAACCTTTTGTAAAGTCCAACCTAGTCGTTGATGGGCACTTTTTCTGCAAATTTCTGCTAGCATTTCTTCATCTTTTAATTTCCCAGCTTTGATGAGACCTTTTATTATGTCCCTTAGAGTCAACAATCATTGTTGTAATGACCCATGACTTGATCAAAACCAATAACGAAAAGGTATTGGGCCATCGGCTTCACATTTTCTACTAGAGTCGAAAACATCTGTTTGACCAATCCTTTCGTCACGAGCTCAACTGATTTTATACACAAAAGTTGGAGTGAATTTCCTCTTTTTTGACTTGTTATCATACTTTTTCAAAGATCTTGTTGTCTGGTTGTCCTTTTTTCTCTATTCCATTTTCCGTCATGACATCTCTATGAAATTTTGAAATATCTTTCAAAATTTTGAAATAAAATATCTTCATGTTTCAAAATTTCCTCTTTTTTGACTTGTTATCATACTTTTTCATTTTGAAATAAATTGATTTATACTATTAGCAACGTTCTAATTAGCATGTTCAAGTTTGTATAGTAATATGAAAATTATACTCTTATAATAATAATTGCTAATCATAACTTAGTAATACTTATAGACTAATCTATAATCACTTATCACATACAAAACAACATAATCATCACATTTACTTGGGTAAACCGTCTTACAACGGAAATTAGAGTTTGATGGACATCGAAATTACCTCGAGTAGCGGATATAAGAATAATAAAGATGCCCCTAGAAACTTCCTTCTACAAAATCTCTGTCTACAATAATAAGTTAACGAACGAAATTAGTCACCTATGTAATATCCGATGTAATTTAAAATTGTTAAGTTGAAGGTAGTAGGTACTATAAACTTTTCCATTAAAATACTAGTTAAGTGTCAAAGTTGTACATGGGCTATATTATTTTTTTAAAAATAAAGAGAAGGAAAATGGAAAAGAGCTAGGTAAGACAAGTAGTAAGGAAAAAATGAAAACAAAGGAAAGAAAATTCAAAGCAAACAATAGTTTCTATAACATTGGTGAAAACAGGAGGAAAACAAGAAAAGAAACAAAAAAGGAATAATAATATGTAAAAATAGACAATAAAATAAAAGCAAAGAAAAGTAAAGTTAAATAAGGTAACAAACCCAAAGAACTGGAATCCTTCAAAAAAAAATGAAGAAACAGAAAAGCTCAGAAGAAGAAGAAGCAGGTGGTCGACTGGCCATTTAGCGGTACCGGCGATGGCAGTGGCGGCACGACGCAATGGTTGTCTCTTTCCTTTTTTATAGATTTCGTTTAACATAAATATGGTGTTTGAATTTGGAATCTTACCTACTGAAATTTGAAGTGAAATGGTGCTTGAAAGGGAGTAGAAGTGCGGTATTTATAGTCACAGAAGAGAGAGAGGAACAACTCAAGAAGGAAGGAGGAGGATTTCATGGTTAATTGAAGGTTTGATTGAATCAAAGGAGGAATTCCATAACTTGATTGAGAGAAAATTGGGTGATAATTGATTATGTAATAAATTGACAGATTTTTGATCTAATTGACTGATTTTCTGATCTAATTGATAGATTTTGGGAAACTAAAATCTCGCGAACTGATGCTTTGCTTCAAAATAGATTTTTTTTTCCGAATTTCAGATTTCTAAAAAGATAATTCAAGTGTATACATATACATATATAAAATATATATTTAAGAAGTAAAAATATACTTAAATAATATTTATAATTTGGTATAGATAAAATAATGAATTTTATAATTTGAACAAAATATTTATTTAGGAATTTATAAAATTTCGGGATATTACAAGCTTTGCTAAACTCAAGGATTTGGGCCGTTGAGGACTTAGGGAGGACTAGCTTCTCTAATCTCAAAGCTCTTTGGCGATTATAGACTTAGGGAGGACTAGCTTGGTAGAATTAAGGATTTGGGTTGTTATGGACTAAGGAAGACTAGATTCGCTAAACTCAAGGATTTGGGCCATTATGGGCTTAAGGAAGACTATGTTCGCTAGTTTCAAGGGTTGCCATTATAATCTTAACGGTGACTAGTTTCGTTAGGTTCAAAGGGTTGCCATTTTGGTCTTAAGGATGACTAGTTTTGCTTGGTCAAAGGGTTGTCGTTATGGTATTAAGGATGATTAGCTTTGCTAACTTCAAAGGTGTCATTATGGTCTTAAGGTTGACTAGATTCGCTAGTTTCAAAGGTTGTCATTGTGGTCCTAAGGATGATTATCTTCGCTAGATTCAAAGGTTGTCGTTATGTTCTTAAGCACGACTAGCTTCACTAGGTTCAGTGGTTGTCGTTATGGTCTTAAGGATATCGTTGACTAGCTTCGCTAGGTTTGTTGTTTAAAGCTTTGTTTATTAGCCTAAGTGTAGTAGATATGTATGGCTGGTCCTCTAAGCCTTCTTTGACTCTTGTAATATATATGTTATGCAAAGAAGAAATGAAAATCAGTTTTAGTTGATAAAAATTTGAGCTTTGTGCTTAATCCGAAAACACGTTGTGTTAGAGTTTAAAAATCGAGGTATTTATTCTATCTTTGAACCGAGTTTCTTGGGAGGTAAAACTACGAGAAATTCAAACCAATTAGCAGATTTGAGAATGGAGGTTCTCATTCTTTGTTAATTAAAACGTCTAACAAAAGAAGAGAGTGGAGGTTCATTTCCTTAGTTAAAACCGAATCATAAACTTTGAGTGGAGTCTTTTAGTTTATAGTTCAAACTATCCTAAACACAATTCTTTTAGAGGGGTGTTTGTTTCAAGTGGTATCAAGAGCTGAGTTCTGAAATGGACGATGAAATGGATGAGAATGCTAGAAGAGATGCGATGCTAGAAGCTCTAGCCAAGCAAAACGAAGCATTACACGACATGATGGCAAAGATAACCTTAGAATTGTTTAAGAAGAAACCCAATGAGGAAGAAAGGAGTTCTAGGGCTGATGATAGGGGTTTGAAAATTGAAGTTCCAGATTTTGACGGAGCTAGTGATCCGGATTTATACATCGAATGGGAACGTTCTTTGGAGCGTTTTTTTGATTACAAAGATACTCCGGATGATAAGAAATACAAGGTTGCTGTTTTGAAGCTAACCAAATATGCATCCATTTGGTTAGAAGGCATGAAGAGGCAAAGGGTGAAGGAGAACAAATCCAAGATTGCTACTTGGGAGAAATTGAAGAAGCAATTGAGGAAACGTTTTGTTCCAACTAACTACAAATAAAATCAGTATGTTAGATGGTCCACACTCAAGCAAGGTGCCATGTCTATGGAGGAGTACATCAAGGAATTTGAGAAGCTTTCCATTATTTGTGAAATCGAAGAAATGGAGGAGCAAAAGTTAGGCCGATTCTTAGGAGGCCTAAACGAAGAGGTGCGTGAGAAAGTGGAGGTGTTTCCATACCTCACATTCTATGAAGCTTGCAAAGTGGCTCTCAAAATGGATAGCCAAAAGAAGAAATCAGTTACAAGTAAGTCTTATTCAAAGCCATTTAGTACTTTTAAAGCTAATCCTAGTACTAGTAATTTTGATAAGAACTTGGATAAGAACAAAAAACCAGATTTCACTAAGAAAGATAAGGAGAAAGTTGGAGATGATAAAACCTTAAAAGTGAAATGTTTTAAGTGTCAAGGCTATGGCCATTACCAAGCAAACTGTCCTACTAAAAGAATCATGACCATGAGAGATATAGTAGAGATAGACGAGTTGGAAAGACAATCTCTTTTAGAGATGGAACATGATAAAAATGAAAGTGAGGATGATGAGGACGTGTGTAATCCAGAAATGGAGGGTGAAACCTTGGTTATTAGGAGGTCCTTGTATTCCAATGTGGTGGCCGAAAATGAGGAACAAAGGGAAACAATTTTTCATTCGAAATGCTTAGTGAATAAAAAGCTATGCACTTTGATCATAGATGGTGGTAGTTGTACTAATGTAGCTTCAACTGAACTTGTAGAGAAGTTAGCATTACCTATGACTAAACATCCGACTCCTTATAAACTGAAATGGTTAGACGATGATAGTGAAGTAAGGGTGAAAACTAGAGTTTTAATCACGTTTTCAATTAAAAATTATGAAGATGAAATTCTATGTGATGTGATCCCTATGACTGCGTGCCATATTCTACTTGGTAGACCTTGGCAATTTGATCGCAAAGTGATGCATGATGGTTCCACTAATGTGTATAAGGTGAACAAGAATGGCAAAATCAAAACCTTATTACCATTACCCCCTTCAAAAATCCGAAACACAAAACCAAAACCAAAAGAAAACCTAGCGTGTGGTGGTGTGTTCTTGGGGAGAAAAAGATTCGAGAGGGAGTTGGAGGCAAATCGGTTGGTGTATATTCCGGTTGCCAAAGAGGTGAATGAGGGAGTGGACGTGGAGGATTCACATGTGAGGGAGTTGTTGGAGGAATTTGGAGATGTATTCCCTAATGACCTACCAAATGGCCTACCCCCTAAACGTGGAATTGAACATCAAATTGATCTCATTCCCGAGCACCAATTCCAAATAAGCCGTCCTATAGATGCAATCCCAAAGAGAGTGAGGAATTACAAAGCCAAATCAGTGAGTTGATGGAGAAAGGCTACGTGAGAGAGAGTAAAAGTCCGTGTGCTGTTCCGGCTTTACTTGTGCCAAAAAAAGACGGTTCATGGAGGATGTGCATTGATAGCCGTGCTGTAAATAACATCACCATAAAGTACAGATTTCCCATCCCTAGATTAGATGACATGCTAGATGAGTTGAGTGGATCCAAGTTGTTTTCGAAAATTGATTTGAGAAGTGGATATCACCAAATATGCATGAGAGAGGGATATGAGTGGAAAACGGCTTTCAAAACGAAGTATGGGTTGTATGAATGGCTGGTTATGCCGTTTGGTCTCACAAATGCCCCTAGTACGTTCATGAGATTGATGAATGAAGTACTTAGGCCATTTTTGGGAAAGTTCGTGGTTGTATATTTGGATGATATTCTTGTTTTCAGTTCTAACAAGGATGATCATTTAAATCATTTGCAACAAGTGTTCGAAGTTCTAAAGGAGCAAAAACTGTACGGGAAGCTTGAAAAGTGCACGTTCATGCAAAGAGAGATTGGCTTCCTTGGTTTCATTATTTCTGATGAAGGTGTGAAGGTGGATCCATCCAAAGTAGAAGCGATTTCTTCTTGGCCGGTTCCCACAACTATCACCGAGGTGAGATCTTTTCATGGTTTAGCTTCATTTTATAGGAGGTTTATAAACAATTTCAGCACTTTATTAGCTCCTATAACTGAATGCACTAAACATGGAAAATTTATATGGAGTGACGCAGCTCAAAAGGCGTTTGAACTTGTAAAGGAAAAAATGTGTAAAACGCTTATCCTAGCTTTACCTGATTTCATTAAACCATTTGAAGTTGAGTGTGACGCAAGTGGGACGGGTATTGGGGCTGTTTTAATTCAATGTGGCAAGCCTATTGCTTATTTTAGCGAGAAACTAAATCAGGCTAAGTTGAATTATTCCACTTATGATAAAGAGTTTTACGCTATGGTTAGAGCTCTTAATCATTGGAGTCACTATTTGCGACCACAAGCTTTTGTTCTTCATTCTGATCATGAATCATTGAAATATATTCATGGCCAACATAAGCTTAGTGCTCGTCATGCTAAATGGGTAGAGTTCTTACAATCGTTCAATTTTGTTGCTAAGTACAAAGCCGGAAAAGCTAACGTTGTAGCTGATGCTTTATCTCGGAGGCACCTATTGCTTAATATGGTGGATTCTACGGTACTTGGGTTTGAATTGATTAAAGAATTCTATGTTCTTGATGAAGAGACACGTGATCTGTTCGTGGCTACCAAAGATGGTCCAAAAGACCATTATCATCAAATGGATCCTAAATGTCCCGTTCGTGATTTGCTCATTAGAGAAGCTCATGGTGGTGGTTTGACCGGCCATTTTGGCGTTACCAAAACCATGGAGTTGTTGCAAGAACATTTTTCTTGGCCTCATATGATCAAGGAAGTGCACGCTGTTTTGGCTCGTTGTGGTGTTTGTCAAAGAGCCAAAAGCACATTCCATAAGGGGTTAGTACACTCCTTTACCAGTACCGGAGAGGCCTTGGGAGGATATTAGTATGGATTTCATTGTTGCACTTCCGAGAACGCAAAGAGGGAAGGATTCGGTCATGGTGGTGGTGGATCGTTTCTCAAAAATGGCACACTTTGTACCTTGCCATAAAACAGAAGATGCTATTAACGTTTCTTGTTTATATTTCAGGGAAATTGTTCGTTTACATGGAATACCAAGAACTATTGTCTCGGATCGAGATAGTAAGTTTTTGAGTCATTTTTGGAGGTCCCTATGGAGGATGATGGGTACTAAGTTGCTGTTTAGTACTTCACATCACCCCCAAACTGATGGTCAAACGGAAGTGACCAATCGAACTCTAGGCGCCTTGTTAAGGGGCTTAGTGAGCAAAACCGGGAAAAATTGGGATGTCAAGCTTTGCCATGCGGAGTTTGCATACAACCGAACTCCATCCTTTGCCACCAAGCATTCACCATTCGAAGTGGTATATGGGGTAAATCCTTATGTACCTATTGATCTTATTTCATTGCCTAAAGATTCTTATGTCCATGGAGATGCTAGGCAACAAGCTGAAACAATGGTGAAGGTTCACAAAGAGATATGTACCAACATCGAGAAAGCAAATGAGATGTATAAGAAGAAGGCAAACAAAAACCGAAAACCAAGGTTGTTTGCTCCTCGGAGATTTGGTGTGGATTCACTTAAGGAAGGAGAGATTTCCAAGTAAAAGGAAGCATAAACTCATGCCCCGAGCCGAAGGACCTTTCAAGGTTCTTGAACGTTATGGAGACAATGCTTACAAGATAGACCTTCCCGGAGACTATGGCGTGGCAGCAACGTTCAATATAGGTGACTTATCCCCCTACTTGGAAGATGAAGATGTGCAAGAATTGAGGACAATTCCTTTTGAGGAAGGAGAGGATGATACGAAATCAGTTGCTAATTCCGAGATATTACTAAGTACTAATCTTAATCACAACAAAGGAGAGATTCATGGTCTAAAGATTAGTACTAGTTTAATCATGTTGAGCAACAAAGGAAGGGAAGTTAATTAAGCTACTTAGATTAATTTCAGTTTTTGTAATTTACGGTTTTGTAAAACCGTATCTATTTTATTTTAGCTGAAGTTGTAATTGGGACGTGTGATGCATGGAACAACAGCAAGGTCTTGGAGATATTTTGAGTTTGCTTGCAAGCTAAGAGAACTCTCCTGACTTGCATTAATGTGCCGCCCCTTTTTCTCCAACAAGCAACACTATGCTGCACTATTCACCAATCACTTCTTGTTGGATCAGCTAGTTTTAGGGGATATTTGTTGTTTAAAGCTTTGTTTATTAGCCTAAGTGTAGTAGATATTTATGGCTGGTCCTCTAAGCCTTCTTTGACTCTTGTAATATATATGTTATGCAAAGAAGAAATGAAAATCAGTTTTAGTTGATAAAAATTTGAGCTTTGTGCTTAATCCAAAAACACGTTGTGTTAGAGTTTAAAAACCGAGGTTTTTATTCTATCTTTGAACCGAGTTTCTTGGGAGGTAAAACTACGAGAAATTCAAACCAATTAGCAAATTTGAGAATGGAGGTTCTCATTCTTTGTTAATTAAAACGTCTAACAAAGGAAGAGAGTGGAGGTTCATTTCCTTAGTTAAAACCGAATCATAAACTTTGAGTGGAGTCTTTTAGTTTATAGTTCAAACTATCCTAAACACAATTCTTTTAGAGGGGTGTTTGTTTCAAAAGGGTTGCCATTTTGGTCTTAAGGATGACTAGTTTTGCTTGGTCAAAGGGTTGTCGTTATGGTATTAAGGATGATTAGCTTTGCTAACTTCAAAGGTGTCATTATGGTCTTAAGGTTGACTAGATTCGCTAGTTTCAAAGGTTGTCATTGTGGTCCTAAGGATGATTATCTTCGCTAGATTCAAAGGTTGTCGTTATGTTCTTAAGCATGACTAGCTTCACTAGGTTCAATGGTTGTCGTTATGGTCTTAAGGATATCGTTGACTAGCTTCGCTAGGTTGAGAAGTATTAGACTTTGGACTTTATCCTATATGGGTTTGAAATTGGGATTGAGTAGGGCTTACATGGAGATTCAAACTAGACCTAGGGTATGAATTGGGCCTTTATGGGCTTAAGTTTGCAATTAGACTTGACTCAACCTTACATGGAGATACAAAGTAGACTTATGATTTGAATTGGGCCTTTATGGACTTAATTTGGAATTATACTTAACTAGGGTTTACATGGAGATGTAAATTAGACCTAGGTTATGACTTGGGCCTTTATGGGCTTAAACTTTGGACTTGGTCCTATATATTGATTTGAAATTAGACTTGGCTAAGGCTTATATGGAGATGCAAACTAGACTTAGGATTTAAATTGGGCCTTTATGCGCTTAACTTTTGAATGGACTAGGGTTAGCATAAGGCTTGACTCTCGAATAGACTAGGATTAGACTTAGATTGGACCTACATGGGCTTGACATAGACTATGGCTCACATAAAGATGCAAATGGGCCTAGATTTTGACAAGAGATATACTTACATGGGTCTACGATGTACTCTAATGCAAGTAGGCCTAATATGAATGCATGGACTCAAATTTGAATGGGTCTAATATGAATACAGATAGACCGAGATTGGATTGTTTGGATTGTAGTTGTTTGTACGAGGTTGATTGGATTGACTGGGTTTAGAATTTTCGAAATTCATTTTTATTTTGAAAAAGCCCCTTTGTTTTTATCTTTTATTGGTAAAGATGATGATAATTTTGAAAGATAATTTTTTTAGCATGTGGTAGGATGACGATAAACAAATATTTTTGAAAAAGATAGAATTGAAAAGGGTTGGGTTGATTTTGAAGATGATTTTAAAAAAAAAAGACATGATAGGATAGGATAGATGTGTTTGAGAAGATAGGTTGGATGGAAGAGATAAGATGGGATAGTATGAGATGCACCACGAATCGAACTCTATCATGACCACTTATTTAGATCCACTTTTAAGGATAAACTTAATCCTAGATGATACACATGGAAAAGATCGATTTTCATCTTTGAATTAGGTGAGTGTTGTTTGAAAAAATAAACTAAAAGTGATCATGAATGATAACGCAAAGATGAATCGAAAACCGGCAAATAAACCGTCAAAAATGAACCTCGGGAGTGACGCACACCTTACGTCACACGCAAGGGCCTTACGTGCCATGCAAGCATCTTGCACCAGACGCAAGCTGCTTGGGTGTGTGATGTAAGCTTCTTGTGTTTAGCGAATGATGTTTGCCATGCGTTTTTCGAAGTTCGACGATTTATTAGTCATTTTTCGATGTTTTTAGACTACTTCGAGGGGAAAGTAAGGGGAAAGCATGATGAACATATCAAACAAGCAATCAGTAATGTCAAATACGCAATAAATGGTATGCAGTTTCAACCTAAAGTCAAGATTAATGTTTGATACTATGGTCATGCTTAGGTTTAGGCTTAAAAAGGGTCCATGTTTATTATATTTGTCCCACACTTCGTATCTTTGCTTAAAAATATGGCCACGTGTAGGACGCACTCTAGCCTATCGTCAAGATCAAGAGAGCAATGCCATGATTGGGTAGGTTTGCTTATGACTAAGATCCAACACTATCGCTCAGGAAGCTTTTTGAAAGGACAAAGCGCAAACCTCCCATGGGTGGCCTTACGTATAAAACATGCGCTAATAAGGCACCTTATAGTGGCCCTAAAGAATAATAGCCATGCAATATGCCAAAAAAATTAATAATATGCAATTAATATGTCATTAAACTTTTCGAGTTTCACCCAATAAATTCGTTTTGAAAACATTTAATATTTGAAGCAGATAAATATTTTAAATAAAAAAAAATCCCTAATAGGCATATTAAATCATGTGACCTACACAATTTATTTTTGTAAAAAAAGAGTCGCCAATCAATTTTCAGGCAAAACTAATAAAAGAAAAATAAAGAGATTTGGATTCGGAAATCAGTTATCTTTATGAATAAAAATATGATTTTCATAATATCTTTGAATTTAGAAAATATTTATCAAAATTAGTTATTAGGAATAATTAATCTTTATTAAAAATACAATTAATATTAATTCGTTTTTTTTTCAAAAATCGGCTTTAAAAATACACTTAATTATCATGAATAATTAATTGGACTTTAAAATTTGGCTTGGAATAAATAAATAGACTTTGTGTTGTTAAAATAATTTTGGCCTTAGCTTGTTGGAATGGTTTCCTTTGGACTAGACCAATTAGGACAGTGGTATGCTTCATCACTGGGTGCTAAATGGAGATACACGATTATGTGTCTATAATTGGGTTATTCCAAAATAGGGTTTACATATGCAATTAATAATCATAAATAATCAATTTGGCGCTTAAAACTGGGCTTGGAATCAATAAATAGACTTTGTGTTCTTAAACCGATTTTGGGCTTAGCTTGTTGGATTGTTCTTCCTTTAGACCCGGACTAATTAGGACGACCGTATGTTTCATCATTGGGTACTTATTGGGGAGATACGATTATTTGTCTAAACTTATTAATTTGAGAAGAGTGTTATTGTGAATTGAATTTCTTGGGTTGTGATGATAGATTTCTACTGATTTGGTGGAAGGCCTTGAGGGCATATGTATGATTTGATTGTTGAAGTACAATTTTATTATTATTGTTTGAGAGCAAGATTATCCGGAGGGAGGTGATCCGATCCCAAGGTGAGCAACATGCAAACCATGTAGGATGTAATCCTAGGTATACCTTGGTTTTGTTGTCATCCGAGAGGTCGGTGGGGACGTAATCCTACACCACATTTGAAATATGATCATTCTTAGACAAAGGTAAATAGGAAACGTAGCCCATTGGTTGTCCTGGAGGTTGCGGTCTGATATTACCATAAGAATTAAGTGGGTTATCCACTAGGATTCAGTTATGTCTCAAACTATTTATTATATTTTAAACTTATTTTTTTATTTGATTTCTTTGTTGTTCCTTAAGTTATATTTATATATATTTACATTTTGTTACTTCCATGTTATTCTATGTTAAACATGTTGGATTATGCATTTTTTAAGTGATTTGTATTACTACTTAAGTTTATTTTTGAATTGTTGTTTTTATGACTAATCTATTAAGTCTCTTACAACTCTTATATGGATCTTAACTGAAATGGGAGAGTTGTTAATTACTCCTCAATAATTGTCAATGTTGTTATATTTGGCGGGTAATAATGAAGAGTAGTTCTTTTATGGTGTGGGATGTGATGGAAAAAATTATTAGGCTTATAAGACATTATGTTTTTTCTTATTCATGTTTGTTAAATTGGGTTTATGAGGTTTTTTTGCCTCATTTTGGATATTTTTGGTCTAATTTAATTTGGGATTTAAATTTTAAGTTTGACTACATCTCCATCTTGACGATATTTCCGCTATAGTCTTTTCTTTAATAAAATGCCTATCTTTTCTTTCTTTTCTCTTATCAAAGGACGGAGTGTTACACGACTTCCCCTGAACCGCCAATAGCACAACCGAGTCAGCAACGAGTTCTCTGCCCTTGCGGGGATGGAGCGACAGAAGTTTTGAGAATTCAGGAAAAGGTCACGGCGATACGAGCCGTTTATCACTACCATAGGTGTCTATTGGAAGTGCAAAGGATGTATACATTGAGGCCTCCTAACGAATGATAGACTTGATCCTCGTTCCTATATGGTCGGATCAATTCGATCGTGTACTTGCCGTCCATTTTCATTGTTCAATTCTTTGACAACACAAAAAAATCATTGTTCAACTTCTTGACAACATGAAAAAACCAAGAGCCCCCGCCCTCCCTCTCTATCTATATCTATCCTAGAGATACAAGGGCGCAGGCCATTGGTGTCCCCTTGATAGGCTAAAGTCGTATCACCTAATAAAAAATAACCTAAGGTCCACAAACTAGTAGTCACGGAAGTGAGGATCGAATCTACAAGGAGATAGCTATACTATTGTATCTGAACTCTAATATTATAATAACTAAATCAGATGAAAAACAGTGGTTTACTTAACTAAGCAAATAATCAAATCACAAAAATCTATTAAGAGAAATACTAGGGCACGGTTCACCATTTATGCAATTCAGGATATCAAGAATGATTGAAGAACTTAATGAAATAATCTTACTAGGGCACATGTAATTTCTCTCGAATATTACCTTCCACGAAGCTCACTAAACCGCTCTCGCATGGTCATAGATCGCTAAGCCTACTATTGAGAGCCTATACAAAATCCTACGTCTCGGTCTATGACTTTGTATTGCAACAATAATCAACACAGTTGGCCAAACTTGTAGATTAACTTAAATAACTCAATAGCAATAATCAAACAAATCAATGAATTAAATAATCATTCAATCAATCCCTCATATGCATACATAGATCCACAAATCCCTAGAAAATAAACTTCTCACACATAATTGGGGAAAACATAATCACAATTAAATAAGAAAGCAACATGATGGAATAACAAGGAAGAATTGAAAAGGGAATAGTAAGCTAGGGATGAGAAACCATACCAATTGAAGAACGAATATTGAAAACGATTACTCTATTGAATCTTGAATGTGCTTGCAAAGTAGAATATACTAGGGTTCCTGAGAGAATAAAAGTGCTTAGAAAACTAATAGCTGAAATAATCATCTGAAAACGTTGTCTTTTTTCCTCTAAAAGGAGACTTATTTATACTAAAGTAACAAACAGCGCAACACGAGCTTCAAAATGTCTAAAAATCGCTCCGCCCGGGTTGCCGGGGGGGTTGTTAGGTCATAACCCGTAGAATAAAGTGAAACAGCGATCCGCCCGACTGGGCCCGCAATAAATATCAAAACTGCTCATTTTCAAAACTTCATAACTTTCTCGTCTCTCATCAAAATTTAGCGTGTGACTAGTCGTTGAAAAGCTCTTCAAGTATACTTTGCAACCCAATTAGAATCACCCAATTATCTTTTGTATATCAAAAGTTATGCTTAAAGAGTGGACAAGATCCGTTTTGGCACTTCTTTCAGCAATCCTTTGCTTCATTCTTGCCCAAATTCGTCCCAGAGAGATGTTGTGTGATCCTCATGCAATCAACCTTCTTTATTCATGTTTGTTTAACTTAATTTTAGCCAACCATAGTCTATTTGCTTTAATATCACCTCGAATTTCATCAAAACAAGCAAACAAAGAGCAGTAGAGCCAAACTTGAGTAAATCATGCAAATATGCACCTAAATGCTCTAATATGAACTAGAAATGATACATAAATGCACCTAAAATCTATGTATAAATATGACACATCAAACTCCCTCAAGCCAAACCATTGCTCGTCCTCAAGAAATAAGACAGACATTAGAGAAGAAAGACTCCTACAATGTGTTACTACAATAGGGCCAAGCACTCAACTGAAACTACGAGAGATATAATCACTACATAGAACAAGCATCGAAACAATCTTGAACAAAGCCGCGTAGCATATTAAGTATTGCAATAGACTCTCCAATCATACCACAAACCATCTCCCCCAAGCTAGAGTTAACCAAACCTGACAAACCTCACTATGGTCATGTGCACTCAAATCTCTCATGTGTTTAAGGGATAATTAATAACACTCAACCTAAATTAAGTCGACTCAGATGAAGCATATATTCTTTAACTTTGACCCTTTGACTCACTTTCTATTAAATAATATGACACATAAAGATCAAGAGGACTTTAAAGGGTAGTAATGAAGCTGAGGTTAAATGTATGGAAAATGATTTAGAAATTGCGGTGGAAAAACCAAAAAGGGGGAGCATCATGTAACTGAAAACTTGACCAAGAAAGGTCACAACAACTCTACGCAACAACCAACAATCTCCAAATATAACCAACACTTTTTTCATTCAAGAAATTCAAGAATAACCCATTTTTCTTTCACTTTATTCACAACTCTTTTTTCGCTTTTTTTATTTAATTTTGAACAAACTTTCTTTTGATTTATTTTCTTTTCTTTCAATTCAATTTCCAAGCTCACTAAACATACTTCCATCCAACTACACCACAAATCGAGCTTTATCATTTAATACATCCAAATCAAAACTAATACTCGCTCACCCAAGTAAGGCTTGGGGACAAGAATCAAATGAGGTGAAAGGTTTATAATGTTGATATCAATTAAACGCTGTCCAAAAGGCTTAATGGGGATAGAGAAAGGATAATATGAAGACAAGAATAACTTTGAAGCTAAGATCATTAAAAAAAATATCAAAGAATACTAAGTCAAAATCAAGATCAATACTACAACTGAGGAACTAATCACACATGAAAGAACAGAACTAACACGGACACGTCAATCTATAGGCACAAAAGCTCACTTGAGTTAAGGTGTCTGCACAGATAGTTAAATCGAGTCAGAGAGAGACTAAATAATCTTACCACAAACAATCAACTGCAAAACAATCGTACTATGAAGAATCATGAACAAGATGAATGAAGCTTAGGAATTGTAGTGAAATATCAACAAGGTTCTCAAAAAGTTCTAGCAATAGTCCATAGATGCAAACTAACATGATATGAAATCTAATATGAAAGAAAAAATTCTAATGCAACTAAGTAAGCAGTACATTTTTTTCCGTCACATGTAAACTCCCACCCCAAATGAGCGGTGCAAACCATGTAACAATCCTACTAAAGCAATAAATCTAAACTAGTATGCAACTAACATGCACGAAGTGACATCCTTCCCCAAGCCAAACTTCACATTGTCCTCAATGTGAACACTGAGAAGAACAACGAAGCAAAAGAAAAGGGAAGAGTACAACTCACAGGAAAGGTGGGTAATTGTAGGCATGGATTTTGAATTCCTTTAATGCCTACACGCGATGTGAACGCGTTTATTTGACTACCCCATTGTTAAGGTTTTATTAAAAATACGTTTTGAAGTCACCAACAATTCTTTAGAGGAAGAATCATAAACCTAATTGGATATTGAAACGGAAGGGACATCTTAGGGACTTATCCAATGTAGATTTCCCCGTCATGACTCCATAGATGGTCAGGAACCAAAAAGTGAGTTCGGGGGTGAGGGTACAATATAGTCAAGAACTATATTGCCCATTGATGGCCTCTACTAAATAACAATTCACAACAGATTTTATGCAATAGAACCATCAAACAATATTTTAAAGCACCCTAAAATAATTAATCTAGATGGGTTCAGGCTAACACACTAAAAGACTAATTATTTAATGACCAGTTATTATACAATCATTTTACAAGGTTCCTACCAGGTTGTCCAAATTATCTGAATTAATTAGAATAGTTCTTTAGGTCTTGTTTTAGCATAATAATATGTGGGTGATAAAAAGGCATGCAAGACAATCATAATAACATTAATATTATATACAGAAAATACAAGAAAAGAGGTTAGAATTTACAAAAGAACCACGATTATTAATTAAGAATCTACATCATGACAAGAAAAAGGTTAGTAACTTCAATAAAATAAATATGATTATTCAAGAGCCCTCAGGATTATACCTATGCGGTTTAGATCGGAGAGCGTAGTGACCTTCAGTCGAAGCAATCTTGGAACCAGGAATATAGTAGGAACCAGAATTAATGTGGAAGATCAAAAGTGTTTGGATGTTTTGTATTCGAAGTATATTTCGGAGTGTTTGAGAATATTTGCGTGCGTAAAAATAATAATTCCAAGCCGTGTTTGATTCAGGAAATCAGCCAGTATTTATAGGCAAACCAGCACGTGCGTCTCACGCACGCCCTGCGCTAGGCGCAAGCTTACGTGGCAGGCGCGAGGACACGCGTCAGGCGCATATTGGCCTGCCTGACGTGGTCCATCCAGTTAAAACTTTGCACATGGAAACGCGTTTTTGAAAAGATTAAATTTTATCTTGCGTCTCACACAAGATTTGAGCTAGGCGCAGGACTCTGTGTGAGTCACAAGTCCATGTGTCAGGCGCTCATTGGAGTGACTGACGCGATATGGCCAATGTGTTGGACGCACATGGCGCGCTGAGCGCAGCCGCCGCATCAGGCGTAAATTCCGTAATATTCCAGAATATTCCTTTCTTATGCTACGCGTGCTTTCAAGATGCCATTTTTATCCCTCAAAATCCGGAGATCGAATTTTCCGGGTTAAAAATCTGATTTATGAGTAAAAGATAATAATAAAAGCTTTTAGGAAAATAGTTATCAAAACAAATATTAAGAAAATATTTATCAAAACAATAAATATTAGAAAAATATTTATGAAAATAATATATATTCAGGTGGGCTTTTAAAATGGAATTTAAAAAACATTTCACGGGTTGAACTTACAATTAATCATCATGAATGATTAATTGGGCTTTTATAATATTATTTCAAAACACACATTGCCTGGTTATTCGGACTGCTCCTCCATTCTGCCGTGCCAACTAAGACCGCGGTATATTTCATCATTGGACCATTAAATGGGGAGACACGACTATGTGTCTACAGTAATGAACATAGAGTGTGCCAAGCATTATTTACACTTCCTCCACAACCAAGAGTACGTTACTGGAACACACGTTAGCAAAGTTAGTCATAAGGTAGAAATAAAGATAAGATCTAAAGGTTAGAAATTCAGGTTGCCTCCGGATAAGCACTGTTTTTTAGGGTCCACACGACCGAAATACTTTTTACATTATGAAGAATCCAATGCCTTCAGTTTCTTATCAAATTCCCCTCCAAGCATGTTATTGAACACTCTATATGGCTTGACAGCAAGCATATTTATGTTCACTAATTAATAGGGTTTAGAAGTATCAAAAGAAAAAGAATCATAAGAAACAAAAGAAGAAAAAGAAAAAAATGTACAACTATCTTGCAATTCCTCAGGTCTCACAGGATGACCATGAATATTTACTTGGTCAAAATTATCATGCAACCATAGCTCTTTAAGAAAACAAGGAGGATATAACACAGGGGATGAAGGTACAAGATCAAGCTTCCGTGAAAACGGGATATGAGGGTTATGTAGGTTACGCTCAACATCAAATTTTTGTACGCTTTCAGCATA
Organism: Beta lomatogona; assembly: GCA_947646795.1. Taxonomy (NCBI): domain Eukaryota; kingdom Viridiplantae; phylum Streptophyta; class Magnoliopsida; order Caryophyllales; family Amaranthaceae; genus Beta; species Beta lomatogona. The sequence goes on along the minus strand of CANSNZ010001204.1, from coordinate 648,339 downwards.
TTCAAACTCTTTACCTAAAACTTCACTCTCATCAATAAGCTTGTCGACAAAGGAGTTTTCATTCAAAAGTTCAATAATCAATGGTTTTTCAATCATTGATTCCTCAAAACATCCATTATATCCATCTTTTCCTGATTTAAACTACCATCAAGAGTCAAATGATAACCTTCTTCTAATGAACTAGCATTCTCAACCAACACATCATCATAACACAAATGTTGCTTAATAGGTTGGCTAATAGATTTTAGTCTAGATGCTATTGATCTTTGACTTTCTGCACTTTTTGCTAGTTGCAACATGTAATCCTCCTGAAACTTATTTAATTCATTCATGAAATCATAAAGAAATTCTTTGATATTATCAGAATCCGATGGAGAATTAGACAAATTAAACTCAGGGATAGGGTTATTGACATGCATATATAACTCATTATGTGGACAAAGAGAAATATCATGATCATAAGAGTGACAATAAGAACAAAAATCAGATGGAGAAGCAAGAGTTTGAGAATCATAGATAAATTAATGTTCTAGAGCTAGAGTAACATCTATTGTCATCTCCCACTCAAAGGTTTCCTAGCTAATTGCTCAAACAAATTACAACCCACTTCAAGTGTCATATCCATGAATTTACCATCACTCATAGAATCTACAACCACCATTATATCATCATTCAAACCTTTAGATCACTAAACCAATTTCCCATTATTCAAATAAATGGTAGGGACCAAGAAAGTTTCAAACTTAAGCTTAATTATATCTCCAAATCACTTCATGCTCAAATTGGGGAAAAGAGATAGACGTCATTCAAAAAAAAAATTACAATATATATATACAATTAGTCTAATATTAACAGTTCATATATAATAGTAATAAGTCGTAACCCCGGTAACGGCGCCAAAATTTGACAGGCTAAAGTGGTATACCTAATCAAAAATAACCTAAGGCGCTAACTAGTAGTCAGGGAAGTCAGGAACGAAACCACATACAGGGAGATAACTATACTATTGTATCTGAACTCTAATATTATACTAACTAAATCATATGAAAAAGGGTGGTTTACTGAACTAAGCAAATAATCAAATCACAAAAATCAATTAAGAGAAAGACTAGGGAACGGTTCACCGTGTATGCAATACAGGATATCAAGAATGATTGGAGAACTCAATGAAATAATCTTACTAGGGCACATGTAATTTCTCTCGAACATTACCTCCCTCGAAACTCACTAAGCCGCTCTCGCATGGTCTTTTTTCCTCTAAAACGTGGTCTTTTTTCCTCTAAAAGGAGAGTTATTTATGCTAGGTAAAAAACAGCACAACACGCGCTTCAAAATGCCTAAAAACCCGTGTTTTTCTTAGAACTGGCGCAGACATATTGCTGTGGTTTCTGGCAAGAATCGCAGCAATATGTCTGGTCAAATAGTCAACTTTTTTCAAAAGTTTTCCCGTTGAAACAATATTGCTGCGGTTTTCGGCCGAAACCGCAGCAATATCTTTATTTCATATTTTTACCTTTTCTTTTTACGCGATGTATTGATGCGTATGGGTACCATCGCAGCAATAAGCAATTATTCTACTAGTAACTCCAGTCGTAAGGACAGAGAACCTTTAGGATTTTAATGGCTTCTTTTAAAACAAAAAGGAAATAAAAAATTTAAACATAACATAAAGTAAATTTATATCTATTAGGTGCCTTCTTTCAAGGAGCAATGCGTTGTTTCTCAGTTGCGGACTTACAGTACGTGAAACTTTATCTAAAACCAACTTGTTCTGCTTCACATTATTCATGAGTTTTCGACATCTTATTTCTAGGGGGTAGAATGACTTTTTAAAGTTAATGATTGAGCTTAAGATTCAATAATGTTTTTCATAATTTCATGAATATTTTACTCAAATTTCATGATAAATTTCTATTTATAGCCCTCATTTTACCAGTCACAGTCCTACTTAGACAATATTGCCCCGCCTACTTTCTTCAATCTTCGCTCTTCACTCTCCCAATTCTCTCTACTTTCATCATCTTTCATCTCTTTCCACTTACCATAAAACTTAGTCAGCAGAGAATGGAACACGCGCAAAATAGACGCAACCCTAAGTAGGTATTACCTTTTCTTTTTCTTTTGTTTCGGCGTGATACACAAACGTCCGAAAGACTGTTGCAATAATAATAATGGAGGTCCACAACCGTATTCATTAATATTATTATACAAGATCATCCCTGCTCATCAACTTACAGAAAAAAAAATTCGGCAGCAAAACTAACAATCATTACATTTTTATATGAAGGATTTTAGAGTAATAATAAACAATAACTTACAAATAAGTTGGGTGATAGAAGCTACAATCCTACAGAACCATAAAAAGTACCTCATACTATATATACAAAATTCATTTTGGGATGTCGGCGGTAATCTATCCACGACCTCATTTAAGGACAACCTTCCGTATATCTCCATTTTCAGAAGGAAGTTGTAGGGACAACATTTTGAGATTTAAGTTTAGAGGACGGGCTGGAATATCATAGCTGATGAAAAGTCTTTTATTTGCACAAGCCAGCCACGAGGTGAAAATAAAATGTAAAAAGAATGCTTATGACATAGGATTCTGGACAAGCTTTGGATGAGTGGAAGCATAGATGGAAGTGTTTACATCTGTTGATAGGTGAGATAGAAGATGATATACGTCTGGTCGCAAACTTTCCAGTGCTCGACTAAAGAGTACCAAAACCTCTGGTCTAGGCTTACTCGTAGGCTGCACCGGCCCACCCTGTCCTTCATAATGGACAACATGGTGCCTAAAAACAAAGAGACAAGTAAGGAATTGGTGGAAAGACAGACATACTTACAGGAAGCCTTGCAGACATACTTACAGGAAGTCAATCAGGTCAATTATTTCTGATGCCTGAGCAGGCACTGATGGTTGTGCAGTCTTCCCAAACACATCGACCACTGCACCAAGTAGCAGAGAGAGAGTCTGCAAGGAGTACCAGGAGTTAGGGTATGCAACTGTACAAGGATAGATAATAAGGAAATGGGGTCAGCGAACTGCATAACAGAAGACCAGAAAGATATACTTTTTTAGCTAAAAACTTGCTTTCGAAACTTATCACCTAATTTGTGCCGGAGATCATATGGAGTGTTGACAGGATTGTGCCGTAGATCATATGGATTTTTGACAGGATTGTTGTCTACATAACCAATCAAAGTTGACACTATTACGTATTGCCACGTGGCTTTGTACAAAAAACCTTATACGGACAACCTGGTAAGAAACAACCTTTGTATCAAAATTTTAAGGAAATTTTCATTGGCATTCCTTAGTTTCAAAATTTTCTCATTGGTGACTGAAGTTTTTCTTGTTATACAATAACCTATACTTTTGGTTAATTAATAACCATGGTTCACCTAATATTGAAAGACTTCAAAGCCCTAATTTACTTTCAACGAGCTCCTACCACCCCCCCCCCTCCTCCTAATTCGAATCATTCATCTTCCTTTTTATCTGTCAAATGATACATGTGATCGTAATCCGGCCATTGACTTTAAAAAACGGGCGTTGACTCCGCTCAATCCCTTTTTTCCCCATTCTCACTCTCTCTCTATATCTCTATCTTCTCCACTTTCATTCTTCAATCTCTCGTCAATCTTCTCGCTTCTTTCGAATTGCCTCTATCTTCTCGCTTTTGCTTAAAAGAATCACCGACATTCTTCATCTTCTTGATGGCATTGTTGTTGATGTGATTGTCAAGCCAAGAAAGCTTAATAATCAACTATTAACTCGAATCTTGAACTTTCTTGAATTCAAGAATCAACACACTTGCACAAATCAAAGGTAACCGGATATTTCTTGATTAAAAGATCACTCCCGAACTCTAAACAATAATCTAAACACTCTTAAGATCACTTCTGAAATTAAGATGCCTAGCACTAAACACTTATCACTCCTGAAAAAACTTTAATGGTTCGATTAGTTTAGCTCACAAGCAAAACAATAATCAAGAATTAATATGTAAACAAAACGCAACTACTTTATTGAATAACTGAAAACGCCATATATAGGCCACAAACACTCCTAGAACTAGTAAACAAAACAAGAAACAAGATAAGAAAAACTACCTAGCATCACACGCTTATTACATGTTTATGCCAACTAGAATCCTAGCCAAACTATAACTCCTAACAACCGAAATAAGCTAAGTAAAAAGCATTAAAATACATAGCAAATCCTAACAGAACTAGGACTCTTTGTAACAACCAAGTCCTAATAGAACTAGGACTCCTTCCTTCAAACTTTCTCCCACGTTCATTCCTCTTCTTCCACGAGCCAAGTCACAACACATGCCATTGCTTGATTGTTTCCCTTAAGTTTGAATCCCATATGCTCTATAACCAAGTCAATAGGCTCTCAAGGATAAGTGCTTTTGCATCCACATCATTCTCCCCCGCCACAAAAGAATTTGCCCACAAATTCTCGTCATCATAGTAAGGAGACAAATTACCCACATTAAATGTGGCACTTACACTTCCAAACTCATCCGGCAAATCAATCTTGTAAGCACTATCCCCAATGACTCCAACCACCTCAAAAGGACTATCTGCTCTAGGCATTAGCTTGTTTATCCTTTTGCTAGGGAATCTCTCTTTCCTCAAATGCACCTATACAAAATCACCAACCTTGAAAACAGGTTGTTTGCGCCCCTTGTTAGCCCTTGTCTTGTATTGCACATTCATCTCTTCGATCCTTGCCTTTACTTGTTCACAAGTTTTAGTGAATGCCTTCAATCTCTTCTTTGCATCCGTATGTATCTCATGTTCAGGTAAAACAACAAAATCAATAGGCAGTAAAAGAGTAACACCATACACTACCTCAAATGGAGAACGACAAGTAGTAGAGGAATGCGCCCTATTGTAAGCAAATTCTGCATGAGCCAACTTGATGTCCCAATCCTTTTGTGTCTTGCTCACCAAACCTCGCAATAAGGATCCCAAGGTTCTATTAATAACGTCCGTTTGACCATCAGTTTGGAGATGATGGCTTGTACTAAACAGCAACTTAGTACCAACCATGCGCCAAAGACACCTCCAAAAATGACTTAGAAATTTAGAGTCCCTATCTAATACTATGCTCCTTGGTATGCCATGCAATCTTATGACTTCTTTAAAGTACAAATCAGCCACATGAGATGCATCATCAGTTTTATGCAGAGGAACAAAATGAGCCATCTTAGAGAATCAATCTACAACCACCATTATAGCATCTTTCCCCCTTTGAGTTCGAGGCAACTCTATAATAAAGTCCATGCTCACACTATCCCAAGGGAAGGCACAGGTAAAGGTGTATAAAGACCCTTATGGAAGGTACTCTTTGCCTTTTGACATGTTGCACACCTAGTAACCACCAAGTGAACATCTTTCACCATATGCGGCCAATAAAAATTCTCTCAAGTGTGTTAAGAGTCTTTTGCACTCCAAAATGACCACCACGCCTCCACTATGCACCTCTCGAACTAGCAAACCCCTTACACCACACTTAGGCACACACAACTTGTTGCCTTTAAACAAGAAACCTCTTGCACCACAAAAACACCCTCCGGTTTTTCAATTTTCTCCCCAAAATCAGCATCCCCTTTGTACAACTCCTTCAAGTATTCAAAACCTAACACTTGTGCATCCACCACTGCCAACAAATATGAACGTCTAGATAAAGCATCCGCAACTACATTAGACTTACCTTCCTTGTATTTTAATGAAAATGTGAAGGATCAAGGAATTCCACCCATTTAGCATGTCTATGGTCAGGGTTTTTGTTGACTATGGATGTACTTCAAAGCTTCATGATCCGAGTGAAGTATGAAAGGTTTTGGTCTCAAGTAGTGTGACCAATGATCCAAGGCACGCACAATAGCATAAAACTCTCTATCATAATTAGAGTAGTTCAATTTAGCACCATTCAATTTCTCACTAAAATAAGAAATCGGACGTTTTTCTTGTAATAAAACCGCACCAATGCCTACACCACTTGCATTACATTCCACTTCAAACTTATGGAAATCCGGTAGTGCCAAAACAGGAGCACTACAAAGCTTACCCTTCACCTCTTCAAACGCTTGTTGTGCTAAGGATGTCCAACTAAACTCCCCTTATTCAACAACTCATTAATAGGTGTCATAATGGATGAGAAGTTTCGAATGAACATCCTATGGAACGAAGCCATACCATGAAAACTCCTACACTCCGAAGCATTCTTAGGTGCTAACCAAGAAGAAATAGCCTTCACCTTTTCAAGAACAACATGAACTCCCTCCTTGGAAACAATATACCCTTAAAAAGCCACTAGAGACTAGAAAATCACACTTCTCTAGTTTACCATATAGTTGCTGCTCTCTAAGTTTCTCAAATAAACTACGCAAATGCAACAAATGATCTTCTACACTCTTACTATAAATAAGAATGTCATCCAAATAAACAACAACAAACTTATTAAGAAAAGGTCGAAGTACCTCATTCATCAATCTCATGAAAGAACTTGGCACATTGCATAAGCCAAATGGCATCACCATCCACTCATACAACCCTTGCTTAGTTTTAAAGGCGCCTCCATTCATCACCTTTTCTAATCCTCATTTGATGGTAGCCACTTCAAGATCAATCTTAGAAAATACGTAAGCTCATGCAATTCATCCAACATATCTTCCAATCTAGGCATAGGGAACCTATATTTCACAGTTATATTGTTCACTGCCCTACTCTCAATGCACATCCTCCATGTTCCATCCTTCTTAGGAACTAACAAAGCTGGTACAACACATGGACTCATGCTTTCTCTCACATACCCCTTCTCAATCAACTCCTCAATTGACGTTGCAATTCCCTCGATGCTACGGGTCACATCTATAAGCAAGCTTGTTTGGCAACGGGGCTCCGTGCACAAGGTCTATGGCATGTTCTATACCCCTCAAAGGTGGTAAATCTTGCGGCAATTCCTCGGGAAAACGTTCCTAAATTCCCTCATCAAAGCCTCCAACCTCTCATCACTAGGTACCTTGGTATTAGTAGCGACGTGTCTTACAACCAATGCATAAGCACAACCCTCCTCCTCTACTTCTCTCTCAAACTCCCTCGATGAAAGGAACAAACTTGGTGACTTTGGAACTTGCTTAGGTGCCACTGAGTTAGGAGATAAAGGGTGCAAACGTACCCTCTTAGAACCAACCAACACCGAGTATACATTCGAATCTCCCTCATGTATTACCTTCCTATCAAACTGACATGGTCTCCCAAGCAATAGATGGCATGCATTCATAGGCAACACATCACATCACAATTCATCCTTATACCCCCCTATGGAAAACGCAATCAAAGCTTACTTCTTAACCCTCATACCAGTGTTATCATCCAACCAAATAAGCTTGTAAGGTTTAGGATGCTCCCTCATGGCTAAATTAAGCTTCGACACCACATCAGCCGCAATAACATTAGTACAAGAGCCACTATCTATAATTACGTTGCATGTGTGGTCCCCTACCTTGCATCTAGTATGGAAAAGGTTCTCCCTTTGCTCCTTAGGCGTGTGATCTACATGTAATGCACGCCTCACCACACCAACCAACTTCGAATCATCTTCTGCAAAAGCATCCTCCTCTTCCTCCTCCCCTACTATAAACTCATAAAGCTCCTCCTCCTCTTGCAACTCCAAGTACTGCCTCATAGTGAGAGGCTTCCTTGTAGGACAATTACTTGCTATGTGTCCATGCCCTTGACACTTGAAGCAATTTCACATCTCTTCAAATTTCTCTTTTGGTACAAAAACCTTTGCTTTTTCGCCCTTAGGTTCCTCTTTGGCCACATTGCCTTTCTTTGGTCCCTCAAACCACTTTGAATAAGAAGCAACCGCCTTAGCCTTGGGAGCACTTGCATCAAACGTATGATATGTGGACACTTCCACCTTCTTTGCAACCTGTCTATTCAAGCCTTTGATATACCTCACTATTTTCATGGGTTCTTTCTCCTCCAAATCAAACAAGGCATAATTTGTCGAACTCTATTGTGTATTCATGAGCACTAAGCGTATCTTGGCTCAAAGTTGTGAGCTTTATGTATTCCTTTTGTTCATAGTAACTTGGCAAGAACTTCTCTTTACGCTTCTCCTTTAATTTCGCCCAACTACAAAGCTTTTCTTTACCTTTCTTGGCACGTGTAGCCTTCAAGCTTTCAAGCCAAATACCAGCATATTTGGTTAGTCTTATCGAGGCTATTTTAAATCGTTTCTTGTCATCGAAGCCCCTATAATCACATACCTTCTCCAATTGTCGAATCCATTCCAACAAATCCTCAAGGCTGCTATCCCCCGTGTAATCCTCCAACTTCAAACCACGGTCATCGTTGTACGATGTTTTGGTAGATTTGTCTTCATAGTTCTCTCCTTCATCCGATTGTGCTCCTAGAAACGTTGCACTATTAGGATCACACTTTTTCTGCATAATTGATGCAATAGCATCCATCCTCGTCTCCAATCTATTGTATCTTTCACTATTATCAAATTGGATTTTAACAAGGTCTTGCACCTGTTTAGCTAGTTTCTCCACTTCGGATTCCATCCTCGTCAACAAGATGAACTCACACACCTCCTAGTCACTTCTTGTACTTCAAAGATCAAATCTTGGACGTAAAAGATCGAGGCTTGGAAGCACAAAACCAATCTAGCTACTAACACACCACAGATGTTGAACAAGAAAAGAAGAATCCATTCTATTCTCACCCCCCTGGAAAATCTAATACCACTTGATGTGATTACCAAGCCAAGAAAGCTTAATAATCAACTATTAACTCGAATCTTGAACTTTCTTGAATTCAAGAATCAACACACTTGCCTAGCACTCTTAAGATCACTCTTGAACTCAAAACAAGAATCTAAACACTCTTAAGATCACTCCTGAAATTAAGATGCCTAGCACTAAACACTTATCACTCCTGAAAAGTCTTTAATGGTTCGATTAGTTTAGCTCACAAGCAAAACAATAATCAAGAATTAATCTGTAAAACAAGGCGCAACTACTTTATTGAATAATTGAAAACGCCTTATATAGGCCACAAACACTCCTACTAGAACTAGGAAACAAAACAACAAACAAGATAAGAAAAACTACCTAGCATCACACGCTTATTACATGTTTATGCCAACTAGAATCCTAGCCAAACTATAACTCCTAACAACCGAAATAAGCTAAGTAAAAAGCATTAAAATACATAGCAAATCCTAACATAACTAGGACTCTATGTAACAACCAAGTCCTAACAGAACTAGGACTCCTTCCTTCGAACTTTCTCCCACCTTCATTCCTCTTCTTCCACGAGCCAAGTCACAACACATGCCATTGCTTGATTGTTTCCCTTAAGCTTGAATCCCATATGCTCCATAACCAAGTCAATAGGCTCTTGAAGGACAAGTGCCTTTGCATCCGCATCAGTTGTTGTTAGCTCATACATTTTTTAGAGATGTGACAATGTAGAATTCAGCTAGATTCCACCAGTGACAGCGAAGCACTAAAGAAAGAAAGAGAAAGAGGAGAGAGAGGGGAAATGGCGGAAGGGGGGAGGGAGAAAGAAAAGGTGGATTAAGTAAACCCAATGCTGGATTTCAAAAGTTATGACCGGATTCCGATCAAAGGTTTCATTTGACAAAAAAAAGTTTGATAAAAGGTTGTGTCTTGCCAAAAAATTTATATAGGGTTTTAACAAAAACTTAGATTTAAAAGGTTTTTATCAAGCTTGGGATCATAACAGCAATTGGGCCAAACTTGGGATCAATTTTGTCCTTCCTACTAGATTCCAAAAATGGCATAAATATAAAGAATCCCACACGATGTAGCTGATATGGATCCGACAAGAAGATTCAAGATAACTGAATTAGTGGATCTTATGAGGGTTTGGATCATCTTACAATTCAAGGTTGTGAATAGTGTTTTTATGTTAGTTTTATTTGTTGAGGGTCGGAATTATCTTATTTATTTCGGTTCCTAAGTTGTTCATTGCTTTATTAGGAGTATCAAAAGTTTTAGTTTATCTAATTCTAGTTGAATAAGAAATTCAAATCCTAGTTGGGTTAGGATTCCTAATTAGAATAAAATTATAGTTTAGTTAGAATTCTAGTGGTAGTAGAAGTGTTTTGCTTATAGAGTTTTACTATCCTACTTGGGATAGGTTTTTCTTGTTTTAAGATATTTAGGAGTCTTAATAAGTTTATCTTTTAGTTTCTTAGTTATCTTTTATGTTTGCTAATCCTAGTATAATTAAGTATTTGTAATGCCTATATAAGGCTTTATTTCGATCATTAATAAATGGAAAAATTGAAAATAGAGGTATGAACTTTGGGTGATAATTTTTAAAAGGTCTGAACTATTGATTAACCTGTGTAGGTCCCAACTTTATGGGGTCTTAACTTTTAGCGGGCCTCAGCGAATTAAAACTGAAGATTTTTTTTTAAATCTCACCTAGTTCCTACATCCCTCCCTCAATTAACCCTTCTGGTGTGACCCAAGTTTTACAAGTGACGACCTATTAAGCCAGTTTCAACTCACTAAGGCCCGCTAAAAGTTAAGACCCCTAAAGTAGGGACCTACACAGGTTAATCAATAGTTCAGACCTTTTAAAAATTATCACCCAAAATTGAGACCTCTGTTGTCAATTTTTCCTTAATAAATCAATGATAGTTTATGAAAAGTTTATTTCGTGAGTTTATACTTACATGTGAGTTTAATTGCTTACAAACCATTGAATTTAATTCAGGAGTGAATTCGATTTAGTGCTTGATTAATTGAGCCAGAATTGACTTAATTGAATCAAAACCCTATTTGAGAGTTCAGGAGTGTTCAATCAAATAGTACTATCCGTTTTTGTTCGAGTGTATTCATTAGAGATACAACCAAGAATCCATGAAGAACCTATATTTCCTTCAAGATTCTTAGGATTTTGAAAACTTCACTAAATGGTGGATTCACGTCCACATCAGTAGCACTTTAGCATATTACACAAATATCAAGCCCAAAAGTTGACAAAGTTCCTTAGTTCCACACAGTGTATAACAAAACATCCAAATTCAATAGTTAACTTGTTAAAGCTTTTTTTTTTAACAACAATCAACTAGTTGAAGCTAACAAGACGCCGAAAGCTTAAAAAATGTTCGATGCTATATGAATAGAAAAAAAAATACTTCCCCCATTTTAAAATAAATGAAACACTTATCATTTCAGGGAGTTTCAAAATAAATGAAATGTTACTTTATTTGGCATTTACTTCTCTCTATCTCTGTATTCATCACATAGGTACCTCTTTTATCTCTCTCTATCTCTCTCCTCTCTTGAATCCCTGTGACTTCCCCTCTACGTTTCATTTATTTTATTTTAAAATAGATGAAGTATATAAAACAGTTCTAACTAAATTAATACTGCCTCAGTTTTAATTACTTGGAGCACTTTTGCTTTCACGTTTGGTAATGCACGACATAGACCATTAATATTACAAATTTCTACTATTAGTAGAAATAATACACTGTTGAAATTTGTTAATACTACAACCATTTCTTTACTTTACTCGCAACGTTTCTCATTTTTGGCAATCCTCTATTTCTTGCAACGTTTCTATTTTTTTGGCAATATATTCTCTCGTTCTCTCCCCTGGCACATGGGTTTAATTTATTTATTTATCTTTCTCCTCTTCTTGGTCAATGTGTAAAGGGAAACATTGCGAGTAATTAAACGGAGATTGTATACATTAAGATGAATGTAACATCTTACTTTAAAATATTCAATAGTTTCAATAAATACTAGTAAAAAATATCCGGTCTATCTTAGCGTATGAATATCGCAAAAGCTAAAGAGTTGCAACTGATAAAAAAAAAGGAGGGTAATATGAAATTTAAGTCTTTCAATATTTTTTTGGAGGATCAAATACTACTTTAGATTGATGGGGAGTAGATGAAATCTAATTGTAGGATCAAAACTTAGAATTGACAGATCAAACACTTAATGTCATTGAAATTGGGTCTCTGGTGGTCCTCCACATGAATCCCCGCCTCTATTCTCTTATATCAAGTGCTACATTCTCCAATAAGCCTAATTTCTTCATATCGTTTCTAACACCTACAAACCAGTCCTCTTTCAGCTCCCTCGATTTCTTTTAATGTCTCCAGTATCCCAGCCTTCCACTATTACCTTAACTGGGACGACATTTCATATTCTCAAACCACCGCAACCAGTTTTTTGTTGCCTTATCCTCAATGGCTGCCACTCCAACTCTCATTCAAATGTCTTCATTTTCTCTTAATGTGTTATAACACATGCATCTCAACATGCACATCTTTGTTACTCTCATCTTTCTAATACGATCTTTCCTCAATGCACATTTAAACCTCTAAAATAAAGCCAGTTTAATAGTTGTCCTTAAACTTTTTCTTTTAAGTGTAGAGGTACATTACGGTCCCACAGAATCCTTTGCAAGATTGACCTAAGGTACTTAAAACACTCATTTTTGGGCAATTCCTTTCCCTCGAATGTTACCACACCTCAATTGACCCTCTCCCATTACTAAAATTGCAGTCAATGAGCCCACATACTCCGCGTCACACTAGCTACAAGTCTTATAAAGGAACAAGGTTGAGGTAGGTGACAAACAGTGTAAAATTCACATCCATGACAGATGCATATAATAACAATGAAATGTAGTAACCATCATTCATAATTTGAACTTTGAAGTACATAAAAGATAATTACGTCACCTTGTCCCTATATAAATCATGATGGTAAAAATTAGATCGTAGAGGTCATGTGTAAGGATGACATTGAGATTGTACTTATGAGTAACCGTAATAATGACATTAGTTTAGAAATATACATTTTTATGTGACAACTATTAGTAAGAAATAGCATAGAAAAAATGACGTACCATCTCAAATTATTCCCACGAGGGATCATTGAATCATCATATTAAGATCTATTTTTAGCTTAGTAGGATGGTTATATCCTAAAAGCATATAAATTCCTACTTATGATAATGATTGATCGCAATTTTTCGTCTTGTATAATCGTAATATTTCAAGATTCATATTGATTTGAGCAACCATGTTTTAGACTCTTATTTGATCTTTCATTTTCAAAGAGGTTTGTCTACATCCGAGACCCAATGAAGTCCAAACTTCCCCAAGTTTAGTCGAAAGTAGCGAGTAGCTTTTTTGGATCATACCAAATCTTTTGGGCTTCATCTAAACAACCTAACCTCTAGTTACTTGCCATCGTTATAGCCTAAGCTATCTATAAAAGTGCATTCTCTTCACCTTAAGAAATAATTTTCTGGAAAAATAACTTCAGATAAGTTCCAATTAGTTTAGATAAGTTTCAATTAGTTCATATAGCTATATAAGTGCCAATAAGTTCCAAAAATTTTCAATAAGTCATAAAAATAAGCTCTGATAAGTTCCAATAAGCATCGATAAGTTTTAATAGGTTCCGATAATTCTGAAATTTTAGAAAACTTCTAGTTTAGATCAGTTCCAACACAAATAAAATGTATTTAAATATATTCAGCAAAATTTAGATGATGAGAACGCACACAACATATAACCTTCAAAGTTCAAACACCCAAATGACTTTGGAGGTCACTTCAATTTTTCAACCCAATACCCAGTGTCCAAGTAACATAACCGATATGTTTCAAAGCCCTATGAAGAATATATGAATCAGGTGATCTTATATAAAATTTCCATAGTCTAGTCCAAAGTAGCTTTTTCAAACTGAATTGAATCTTTTGCACTTCATGTTAATAACCTATCCTCTCGTTACTCCGCCCATCTGACACCTGTTCTAAAGTCTAAACTGCGATAACCAATCTGACCCTCAAATACCCAAATATATATGGAACAGTCAATTTCCCAACCAAGATCGCAGCTGTACCCAGTCCATACTCTCTTGTCCAAGTAACAAAGCTAATGTGTTTCATATATTTTCTTAAGGACATACCAACCTGATTATTAGCAATGGGCATGGATCCAGTTGGGCCCAACCCTTAATAAGGGTTCGGGTCTAGAATTTTGAGACTCATTAGGTCTGGTATGGGTGTTAAAAATTGGGTCTAAGTCCGGAGCTGATATAGAGCTCTATTGCAATTTTACGAGGCAATCCACATCGATGTAATGAAAGTGAAGGACCTACGACAATGATGGAACGACTAGAATAATCGATCCGTTTACCAAGTAAAGTCTCACGAAATCTTCCCTCTTTACCTTCAATTACATCTGACAATGACTTTATTCAGACGCAGACTCACCCCACAGACCCCTTTTTTTACATATAGAAAAATATATATATAATAATATAATATATATATATAAAGAGCAATGGAACTTTTACCCAAACATTTCAATTTTCAGTTTTTCACGCAACCATTGAGTCAAGTGACTCAAGTCCTCAAGCCCTCGACTTCATCCATGCCCATTGCCCATTCCTATTCTCACCCATCAAAAACTCCTCATTGATTTGATTTGGCATAACGTTATTGACCACGATAGTACTGGATCGAATGCTTTGTTTCTAAGCCCAGATTTATAAAAGATCTCCGAGTAAGTGAGGAAGTTCATGGAGAATAACCTGGAACTTCCAAAATCAGAAAGGCTAAAATCAAGCAACTCTCATATGACAAATTTTGACTAGGGAAGTTTCTAAAGAACTACTTTAAGGAGGAATTGTTGATCACTCGGATGAGTTAATAATTCTATATTTCAATACCTCACTTATGATGCTATGTTGAAGTTTTAAAGAGAGGCCTTTCCTTTATAAGCTTAAGTAGATACTCTTGAGTATTTTTTATTGGAGAACCCTAGTCTTCCAGATATATTGCACTTTCGCTTATGTCTAGATGGAACTTCCTTATGCTAATCTGAGGTGTCCAAGGTTATTATGTGCTAATGATGGGATGACCCTCTCAGTTTGAATTTGAGACCATAATTCAGTGGCTGAAACCTAAGGGTGAATAATCTTTAGCATTTAAAATTTGATATTATGCTCCTCTCTTTGAGACACCATCAGGAAGCTATTCCCTTTTCACAGTCATTTCTGGAAGATGAAGATATCAAAATCAAGTATATTCACAGGAGCTCGTTGAGTTAAGATAGTGTATGTCTGGACTTTCAAGACCTTGCTTCATGAGGATCACTACTCGGTAGTGGTGGAGGATACCCACAAGCAACATGGGATTTGCTATATTCACCTAGGTTCATGAGTTCATAAGCCTACTATTTTCCAGCAGTAAAACTTCCTCTTTTTAGGCAAAAAACATATCTCTCATCTTTTAACATATTACAGAAAAGGACGTATTTAAGAATAAATAGGAAGAGGTAGAGAAGGCCGGACAAGCAGTTCTTGATATGTTAAAGCTAGGCTTTACAGCACCAGACTCTATAAATTCTTGAAGTCTTTCTATCCTTTGTAGCTCCTCCTCAAAACCGAGATCCGAATCCGGCCTCAATGTCAAAACAACAGAAAATTTAGATGAACATAATTTTGCAAGCACTTGCCCAGTAAGTTATACATAAGGACCCTATATTACTCGGACTCTTCAGTTGACTTCAAGTACCCATGTTTTGACACCTCCACATGGGCGTGGACACTTTATTTTGGGCCAAAATCATGGATAATTTTCATGCGATAGGTGAGTCAGACACTTGGACACAGTACTCATGTTCGACACGAGTACCCCAGCTAGAGTAGCATGGGAAGATATAATATGCAATGACGGAATGCCACAAAATTATGGTTTTAAAGTAACATGTAAAAAGACGGATATGCATTAAGTTCTTACCTTGTTAAAGAGTGTATGGGCATTTGCAAGTCTTGGAAGCAATGGGCCCATAATACGGAAAGCTATTCTCAGCATAGCAACTGAAGTTATTGGCCTCAGTTGCTTAATGATCACATGGGCACCTTCAAGCCATTCTTGTGGAAGGTTGCTAAAGAATGAATGGAGCAAACCAACAACATTGCCTGGTAATAATCAATATTAAACATCATAAGAGTACTACAAGATATGATATAAAACATATTTTTAATATAATGAGACATTTAAGTTTAACGTTTCCAAGGAATATGAATTATGTAATTGCCAAAAGAGAATACAAAACCCATCCCATCTTCAGCCTCAAAACCACTACCATCATCCTTAAATTCCTCAGAACAGCCGCAGCCATTACCATCTTCCATATCACCACCACCTTCACCATGTCACCATCTCCCACCACCTCCAATTAGATCTATTCGACCATGTCAACAAAATTGATGCAGTTGTCTCACAATAAATATATGTAGCTACCTCAAGTCAATTGCACAGAGGTCTTGACTGATCATGATTCTTGTCTCCCTATATGGCCAAGTCCAACCATGACTTCGTTGTTTACCGTGCATCACCAGGTGATGGCAGTACAAAAGCAGGCCTGGAAGTGGGCAACTAAGACTAAGAGTGCCAGTTCATGCGATGCCAATTGGTAATGTAATCACACAGAAGAAATGGAAAATGAGAGAAATAAAGAAGATTCTTTTGAGCAATCAGAAATTTGAAGGAAGTTTAGTGGAGAAAAATTACTCTCCCAAACATAGCTGAAGAAAGAATTCAAGCTTGATCTGGGGGTGGTGACGACAGATCTCATTGCGATGGACAAAAGAGTGGCTAGGGAAATTGAAGAGGGAGGAGGCATCGGTGGCAGGGCTTGGCCATGGTGGTGGAATCTTGTGGTTAGGACAATTAAAGAGGGAGACAGTGGTGACAAGGCTTGGCTATAGCAGTGGAGTTAAGCACGTTTTCTCTGGCATTCACTGCCTTACTGGGGTTGTGGTGACGCAGAGGTGGTGGCATGGTGTAGTAGAAAAGAAGGGGAATGGTGTGGCGGGTGGGTCTTGAACAAGGCAATAGACAGAGTGAGAGCTCAATTTGAAAGTAGGAAACAGAGAATCCTTGGGGATGGGGGAATGAGAATTGAAGCTGGGAAATTCCATTACAGAATGGGGAAAGAGAATGTTCAAAAACTGTACCAAAGACACACAAAGGAAATGAAGGGGCACAATTCCCGTTCCCCTTTCTTGAGACCCCCCTAACCAAAAGACAAACAAAGGAAAGAAGGGGAACATTTGCAAACATAAGAAATAAAAATAAAATTCAAAGAGTATCTGCAAAAGCAAGTCAAAATTAAATCCTCCTACCGTATAAGCAGAAGAAAACCATACCTATTGCTGTAGAGGTATTGTCTTGAGCAGC
Organism: Beta lomatogona; assembly: GCA_947646795.1. Lineage (NCBI taxonomy): Eukaryota > Viridiplantae > Streptophyta > Magnoliopsida > Caryophyllales > Amaranthaceae > Beta > Beta lomatogona. Next base: position 631,047 of record CANSNZ010001204.1, on the reverse strand, counting down.
CCATATCGGATCCAGTAAGGCATAATTAACAGCTGAATCCAGTTCACTAGGAGACCTCTTTCCATCAGTGAGCCACCAGCTTTCTTTAACAAGGCGTGACACCTCAAGATAGAGTTGTATGTGAAAATCCTGAGGAAGCTGAGCAAGCAGAAGACCACAAGCTTGAATAAGCAAACAAGATAGCGGTTGGCATGTATAGCCACTACGAGAAACAAAATTAGAAGTATTCAGTCCAGAAACTGGCGCTGTAGATCTGCTTGCATTCATAGAATCTGTGCTTCCACCAGAAGGCGATGTTGGTAACACAGAGGTTTGCCCCGAACTATTTGAAGTTCCATGCGACACACTGCTGGACTGAAGAAGTGTAGATTGGATATGGACTACAATCTGAACAAGTGATGCCACAATTTGGGAAGCAGAAACAGGAAGAGAAAGCAATTCCATTACAGCTGTTTCAAGAACTAGCTGTGTGTATGTTCCAGGATCTTGGATCTGATAAAAAGCTTTCTGAACCTCAGAAACATTTGTTTGCCCGGATTGATTTGGAACAGGAGTTTGGTTTGGTGGACTGCGAGCTGAAAGGTACGAAGCATCTAAAATTGATCCTGATTTTGAGCTGCTACTTAGGGGAGGAATGACGTTATTTACTAAACCCAATAATAGGGAAGCAAAGTAGTCTGGCGGAGGGCATGTTGAAGAATTTGATAAGGCGATATGCTGCGGAAATGACTCTGAAAAAGGAATCTGAACCAAGTTTTGGATTAGAAAAAGAATCAGCCGTAAATGGCGAACCAACAATCAAAATCAAAATAAAGATAAATAAAAGAAAGATATCTTGCACCTTGGAAATATCAAGCACATTTAGTATGCGGACAATTAGCTTTCCTGGAAGATGGCCATAAAAATATGCTAGTATGTCACGGACAAAAGTAAACCTCAAAGGATGGTAGGCTAGCAATTGTTTATACATCACCAGAACTCTTTCAGCATGCTCCATAGCATCATTTTCAATGAGTCGATAAACAACCAAAGGAATGGCGGGCAACAAACGAGCAGCAATATCATCAAAAATTACAGGAAACCTGCAAGATTGAAAATTGTCATACTTTAGTCAGTCTAAGCACACTCAAGAAGAAACAGACCTGCCATCTGAGTAGGTGTTTACTCAGCTTTAGCACCACAAGAGTGTACTTATGTTTTTTAATGTGTATCATAGGAAATGCAGCACACACACCCCTTCAGCAAATGACATTCTAGCCAAACTCCTAAAATAATTTCACAAATATTGAATAAATGACATCATACATCAGTTAGATATTTTTAGTCCTCCAAAGATTTACAATGGCGCTAAGGCTCCGTTTAGTAGGGCGTAAAACATTTTCCTAGAAAATTGTTTTCCTCTATTTTCAATTTTACATTGTTTGGTTTGCAAAGGAGTGAAACCATTTTCCCTAGGAGTAAAACTGCTCTCCCAATGATGGAAAACCATTTCACCTTCAAAATAAAGGCAAAATTGTTTTCCTTCCTTTTCCTTATCTCTCTTGTACACTCCTCTCACTACCTCCTTACTTTCCCTTTCAGTTTCCTTTCGTTTCATCATTTTTCTTACATGGAATCAAACAACCGAAAACTAATTTTGGAATTGTGTATTCCATTGTAAATTGTTTTCCATGAAAATCATTTTACACTGAAAATGTTTTCCACTCAACCAAACGAAGTCTAACACTTACATTATCTTTGGAAGAGCAAGTAGGAGTGCCATTATGAACCATTGTAATGCCTAATCATCCATCATCGGTGAGATCAACTGTGCAAGTCATAACCCCTGCCCCCAAACAAAGAGAAAAGGAGAGTTTTATATTGTAGCCCTCAGTTTTTGCACACTGTATTCAGGATGTGAATAAGTCTGATATTTGGCAAACACAAAGAAGTACTATTCCTTTGACAAAAAAACAACTTGATTCAACAGAAAAGGAATACTTCCTCCGTTTCTTTTTACTTGCAACGTATTTCTTTTAGGGAAATGTCACAATACTTGCAACCAAGCTCAAAATGGAAAGTATGATATAACAAAATGACCCATTTACCCTTACTTAGTAACTAATCAAAACAGTTAATCAACCAAAACCCCACCCCCCTCCTTAGTTCCCACTCTCTCTCCTCACTCCCTCTCAAACCCTTCCAACTCCCAACCCCAACCAACACCCCCAGCAACAACCCCACCACTTCCCCCCAATTTTCCGGCGGCATACCCCTCCTTTTTTCCCGGTGACATTTCCCCTTCCTTTTTTTGGCCATTGACCACAACCACGACAGTAAGCATTCGTAGTCGAAATCGACCATTAAAGCTCTATGAATGGTCTAATTGGTTCTTACTAGTATTTTCTCTCTCTCCTCCCTCCTATCTAAGATCTACTGTAAAGTGTTTTTTTTTCTCTCCTCTTTTCTTTTTGGATTTTCATTTCATTGAAAAATATCATCTGGTGGTGGTTGTTGTGGTTGTGGTCGAGTGTTGTTGCTGGTTGTGTGGTCGGCTGGTGTGGTGAATGGTGATTATTGAAACATGCACACACTAAGATATCAGATGGTGGTGATGGTGGTGGTTGTTGATGTTTCTTTTTCTATTGGTTAGTGTTAGAGCTATGGGTGTGGTGGTTGGGTCATGGGTGTGGGTGTGGGTGTGGGTGGGGGTAGACAATGAGAGGATAAATTTTTGAGAAAAAAAAAAGTAATTGGTGGTGGCGGGCCTGGCGGCAGTGTAGAGGTGGTATGGTGGAGCTGGTGGAGCCAATCAGTTTTTCTGAAAAAATTTCAAATACAAATAATATACAGGTTCTCTCTATGATTGTATTGGCTTCATACTCGAAACCATGGTGTCAAAACAAGGCCGTATCAATTCGGTTCGCCCGTATTGTAAAGGTTTCCCAAGTTGGCGAACCGATACTAACCGTTTCTTATCGGGTTATTATTTTAGTCCGAGATAACGAACAATACGACCGCATCAAACCAGAATCGCCCGAATTCCACCCGCATCAAACCCGAATCGGCCGAATTCCACCGCATCGAACAATAAAGTAGTAATTTTTCAGTCAAAATTTCCCTTGTCATGGTTGATTCTCTTGCTGGAAACTCATCTTAAGTGTTAGAAAGCTCAAAGTAATCGATTATTTATTCATGACATTTGGGTACAATCATTAAAAAGAGAGACTATAAAACCAAATTCGTGTTGCAACAACTGCGACGCGGTCCGTGATCAACGTATCTGTTACGTTCCCGCACGCGCATTTTTGAACCATGCTCGAAACTGACGATCGGCGAAAGGGGGAGTTATGGTGGTGGTAATTTGTTTTTGGTAGGGATGAGGTTGGAGTTTGGGATAGGCAATTAACTTTGATTAAGGGACCAGATGTCCTTTTCACTTTCTCTCTCCTATTTATCAAATTTTGTGCAAACCCCTTGGTTGCAAGTAAAAAGAAACAGAAGAAGTATATACAAAGTAAGGGGACCAGACATGCACCATAAATCATGCAAAAGAGAAAAGGTACCCAATCTTGCAATACATTAGAAAGGGGCACATTAGGGGATGCATGAGCTCAATGAAAAGCGATTACCACTTGTTCTCATAAATAACCAAATAGAACTCTTAAACATGAAATTTCCTATCATTCCTCTCCAAGCAAAGCATCCACATAATGGCCAAAAAAGCAACCAGCCAAAAAATTTTAGGCAAAATTTCAAAAAACTACCTTTTATAACCAATTTTTTTCAAAAAACTACCTTTTATAATTTTTCTTTCAAAAACTACCTTATATAACAAATTCATTTCAATATACCATTTTACGTTTATTCGATAAATGACAATCGCCGTAGTTGTTGCTCCCGGTGAGATAGTGATAAAAGAGGAAAGAAACGAGAGGGGAAAAAAGAAAAGCAATTTATGGTGACTCAATTATTAGTCATTAAACCCCATTAATGGTACAATGGTAGTATATTGAAAGGAAATTTGTTATATAAGGTAGTTTTTTGAAAGAAATTTTTTAAAAGGTAGTTTTTTGAAAAAAGTTGATTATAAAAGGTAGTTTTATGAAATTTTTCCAAAATTTTATACCAACTGCCATACTGTAAATAACACATTAAGAGTATAAGGGGTACTCCGATGTATCCAAGAGAAAATTCACCACGTGAAAATGCAAAAAGCAATGATTGCTTGTCTCCTGAGTCCTCACTAGCAACAAAGTTCACACGTAAATGGATAAACCTTTCTATGATATCCAAGCATGCATATTATCACGAGTGTTGAGCTTCCAACATCAATTTTTATCATCCCTCACCCAAAATACAAAAATTAAAGACTCTAGTGCAGTCAGCAATTTATATTCTATACAGAGAAGGAAAATGTTAACCATCCCTCACTAATCCTTGTAATTTATTTGAACCAAAAGCCTCTGATCCCAACTCCAACTAAAAGAACTTGTTACACGCCAAAAGTTTGGCCAACTCATTGGCAACAAACTGCCCACATAAATTCATGAAATTTATTTAATGATTATAGAACCAAGGGTATTTTTTTATCACTGAAGCATGGTTTACAAGGCCGAAGCATGCCACGACATCTGGTTAAGGGTTTGGAGCTTGCCAAACCGATATTGCCTGCATTTTCAAGGGCGGTTACTTATTGGAAAAAATGACCATTAAAAGGCTGTTATTGCTTATATCAATGCCGTTACAATCGATATAACGTCGTTACAGCCAATAAATTCACTATGCGTTAGCCGCGACTATATCGCCATTTGCGATATCGCGATAAAGTACATTACCGTTTATGCGATCGCAACTACCGATATTTTAAACCTTGCCCTAAAGAGCAATAACTAAATCTTCCAGAGGATCGCAATCAAAGCCAGAGCCAAAGGCATTAAATTGGCCTGAAATCACATTTCATCGTTCAACTATCAGAACGCAGCAAGAATGTCTCTCGTGTGACTTCTGAAATAACGAAAGGCCCATTTTATTGGTCAAGATTTTCTCCTAATTCTAATTTCATGCCAACATTAGTACAAGCTTTTGATAGTTTGATTGGCTGTTTGGCCATGTTGGTAGCGATTTCCAAGGCATGGCAGTTGGATAATGTTTAATGATTGCATTGTATAAAAAGGGCTGTTTCAAAGTAGGTCTCTTCTAGTCACTTAAAAGCCTGTGACCCCAACCCCCCCTTCCCCGGGGACCCCTATGACAGTTCTGTGAAAGAATTATAGTAGAAGAAAGAAATTAGAGATAAGCAGCTCGACAAAATCAGTTGCTGGAACAAACTGCGTTGCATAGGGCATGAGCTTCGCTCACCAGCCAAAGCAGGTATCTCTGAGGTGGAAGGAATTGTATTAAAGGATATGTGAGCTCCGGAAGGGCCTGAAGAAGGCATCAAAAAAGCTGTATCTTAGAGATCCATTGTTGGGGTTGGATTTTAAGGCCCTTCTTGAAGAATGGTTTTTCTTATCCAGCCAAGACCTACATTCTGCAAAGATAGGACAGTTGATCGCCAGTGGCCAGGAGTCTTTAGTTACTCAACAGAAGCGAGGGATGTATTTATTTTCTCTTTTGGCTCATGCTCATGGAGCGTTCCCAAACATGTACCTTTCTTGTGTATTAAAGTTCTTTTTTTATTTGTTGAGGAAAAATTTGTGGATTTCTTGTCCCCCTATTTTGTATCTCTTATTCCACAAACACGAAAAAAAAGTTTGAGAAGATGTAGGGGCAGTTCTATGTAATTTAAACAGTCAAGGATAATTTTCAGATAATTATATCCGTTTCAAAGAGATTAATGGTTAGTTTTTCTTTCATCTTTCACAAAGCCACATTATCATTGTTGATTGCAGTATTGCACTAATATTACAAATATCCAATTATGTGGAGAGCGACTAGTGATACCAAATCATGACCTAAAAGCCACAGTTGAAGAGGCCCCCAAAGCACAAAGGTACAAGAAACGGGTAAAGCAGGAAATTCAAATCTCCCCCCCGGGCAAAAAGAAAGAGAAGTAGAAGATTCCAGTCATTGTCACAGTCCATATCATAAAATGCTGAAAACCAAATGAGCTGGCTTCCATTGGAGAAAATAACTAATGCCGTAACTTCCATTCGGCAACCGCTAGCAAAAACCATACTAGTGGAAGTTCCACAGACAGCTCCCTCCAGGAAAGAAAGCACCAACATATCATTGATCTGTTTTATCGATTTACCTTGAATTGATGAATCTATGATTCTGCCACTTAAACACTCGTCTGAATGATAATTAACCCCAATGCCTTTTATGGTGATTACTCCATCAAAGATAAAACATGCCTAGATGATATGCTGGGTTGTATCATTTTTGTGTGGTGTGGTGTTGGACCCATATACAGATCATATTCCACGTGAGATGTGGTATTCATGAGATATGCCCTGTTCAGAAGTGTTGGAGTACAAACCGTTTAATCATTCATATACATCATCACTTAACGAAGCAGTCACACAAATTACATGGACATTGTAGAACATCAAATGACTAGTTGACTGCCATTCCAAGATGACCACAACCATTTAAGGCAACTTAACTGTAAGCCAAGTCCAATGCCTATGCATTTGCCCAAACAACATCTACCATACCAGTATAGATAATGTTGAATCAAGGAACAGAAATTACCTTTCCTTCCAAGAGAGATGATTTCCTAATGCCTTCTGCAGATCTACGCGTTTGAACATTCCAGAAAATAGCCAATGCTCAGGAGGTCCACGGGTCAAAAAGAATAATTTTAATCTTTGCTGTAGCTCTTGCCTGTCAAGCAGAGTGATCTGCAAACCATTTATGCAAGCAAACTCCATTATCAGACATAATATATGATGTCATAAGAGGTATACTCCATTTAAAAGATTAAAAAATGTCATTTCCTGAAACTCTGTGCATGATCTCTCACTCATACACAGAAGTCCCAGACTCCCAGTACTCCATATAATCATGTTTGACTGTTTCTGTTAATTCTTGCATGCTGACTTTGGGCATTGTGCAGGGGATAGAATTGTCTTAAGGAGAAGATATTAACTCGCTGAGCTCGTATTCACCAAAATCTTACTACACTACATTCTTCATTGAGTATACATAAATTTAAAGTAACCTACATCCAGCTCCCACACTCTTGCATATCCCAAGTATATTCATGAGGAAGACTAGTCCACTTAATTTGGATTTTGAACTTAATATTTCCTCCATTAAGCCAAGCTTCCTTATATTAAAATAGGAAATAAATTCAAATTGAATCCCATTTATATGGGCAGGTTTTTGGAGCAATTTGAAAACCAGGGAAGTAGCAACTTGCCCCCTAGACTTTACACTAATGTGCACTCAAAACCCTTGTCATTGCATAGCAGATAGACCCCCTATCTTTCACTCAATGTGCAAGTAACTCCAATTACCTATTTTTCATAATAATCACATTAAAATAATTACTTTACTAAAATTAAATTATTTAGATTAATTTCTTTAAACTCTACTACATTTAATATTTTATCACTTGTAAGTTGTATATCAATGTACAGTACACACCTACAGACTACCATCATGTATACACTTATACCTCTCCCTCATCTCTCCCCTACTCCACTCCTAGGCCCCAGCAACCATCTTCGGACCTCCAAAACAATCAATTTTTGGTCTTCTTCATATACTTTTAGCCAGTATTTTACTATGAAACCACCGCCATAACTTCTCCCATGTCTTCTCTCTCTTCTCCCCCTCCTCCCCTCCATGTCTCTCCTTCCCACCGTCGTCTGCGTTGTCGGAAATGCAATCTCCGGCCCATCGGTCACCCATTCCCTCCGCAAATACTCGTTGATCTCCACCATTCACATCTTGGAGCGTAACTCCGTCGTCGGAGATCACCATTGTTGACAACACCTTCAAAACTAGTGCTTCGATTCTCCACCCTAGTGATATGGATCCGATGAGAAGATTGAAGATAACTAAATTAGTGGATCTTATGAATTATTGGGCTTGGATCATCTTACAATTGAAGGTTGTGAATAGTGTTTTGATGTTAATTTTATTTGTTAATGATCCATATGGGAGATGGTCATTTTCTACAAATCCTAGTTATGTTAGGATTTGTGTTGTTTTCCTAGTTCTAGTAGGAATAGGACTCTTAATATCCTAAACCTAGTAGAATTAGAACTCCTAGTTTTGTTAGGAGTCTAATAGCTTATGAATTCTAGTTGAGCTAGAAATCCAAATCCCAGTTGGATTAGGATTCTAATTGGAGTAGAGTTATAGCTTTAATAGGAGTTTAGTTAGTAGGCGCCAAGTTGAGCTTGTTCTACTTGGTTTAGGAGTTTGTTATTTCTTTGTTATCTTTTATGTTTTCTAGTCCTAGTATAATTAGGTATCTGTAATGCCTATATAAGGCTTTATTTCGATCATTAAGGAACAGATTGATGAGATTAGAGTTTTAATTTTCTTTGTGAAAATTTTCGGACTTCTTTATGATTTCCAAACCTTGAATCAATTACTTTCTGTTTGAGATTTAAGATTGATTGCTTAATTACTTTGTGTTTGAGAGTGAATCAAGACCCAATTCGTGAATTACTTTGTGTTTGATCGAATTGTTCTATCCTTTATACTTAAAGAAAACCCTAAAGATCCAGTCTTTCTTTCAAGATTCTTGGATTTCCGTTAAACTCAACTAAAGTACATCCGCATCCACATCAAATTGGTATCAGAGCTGGTTGAAAGAAAGTCGAAAGAACTTGCAGTACGTTCGTCCAGATTAAAACAGTTTCCTGGTGCGTTTTGTTTATTTTCGTTCTCCTAGTTGGAAACGAATTTTTGGGTTATTCTTGATCCTAAACTGGACTACTACATGTCTAGTTTACTGTCCTAAAATTTCGTAAGATTTGAAGATCGTTTCGTATAGTTTCGGGACGGTTTTTGTTCATTGGTCTGTGTTCGATTGAATCTGGCACGATTGTGATAAATTGGTTGTTGCGGTTGATATACTTGGAGTTTTTGAGTGAAATTTTGGTTGAGTGCTAGAAACATATAGGACTAGATCCTGACAAAATTTCATTGAATTTAGAGGTATTTTAATACGCCTGTGAGAATTTTCTTGGGGAGCAAGTTTACGGTGCTGTTATTTGCTTTCCTTCAATTTCTTGCTGCATATTCGTTGCGTGGGAATTGAAATGGCATATTAGTATGATTTTTGCTCATTATCATGGATGATCTTTATGATGCATTTTTAAGTAGTGAACTTCGGTATATTCAATATGTTAAATACGAAAATCGTCGTCGTGTGACTGAAGAACTTCGAGCAAATATTCAAGAGTTGGGAGAATCATTGAAAAAGCTTGAATGCTTAGTTCTCAGAAATTATCCTCAACCAAATATCATACAAAAAACTGAGGATTCTATTGAGATCGAAGAACATATTACACACGATAATATAGTTTTAGATCGAATTCTCGAGAACGATCAAGAAGAGCATATTAGAGAAATTTCTAGTAGTACTTCTCTTATTGTCAATGTTATTAAAGAGTCGTCCAACAATTCTACTATCTGCAACTTGCCAAGTAAGGTTGTCGTGAGAGATCTTGATACTTCGTTAGCTCATTCTTATGGGTTCGACAAGAGTAAGGTTGATCATGATGTTCTACAGTTAAGATTCAGTAAAATTCGAGGTCGAATTTTTTTTCAAGAAGGGGAGAATGATATGGATCCGATGAGAAGATTGAAGATAACTAAATTAGTGGATCTTATGAATTATTGGGCTTGGATCATCTTACAATTGAAGGTTGTGAATAGTGTTTTTATGTTAATTTTATTTGTTAATGATCCATATGGGAGATGGTCATTTTCTACAAATCATAGTTATGTTAGGATTTGTGTTGTTTCCTAGTTCTAGTAGGAATAGGACTCTTAATATCCTAATCCTAGTAGAATTACAACTCCTAGTTTTGTTAGGAGTCTAATAGCTTATGAATTCTAGTTGAGCTAGAAATCCAAATCCCAGTTGGATTAGGATTCTAATTGGAGTAGAGTTATAGCTTTAATAGGAGTTTAGTTAGTAGGCACCAAGTTGAGCTTGTTCTACTTGGTTTAGGAGTTTGTTATTTCTTTGTTATCTTTTATGTTTTCTAGTCCTAGTATAATTAGGTATCTGTAATGCCTATATAAGGCTTTATTTCGATCATTAAGGAATAGATTGATGAGATTAGAGTTTTAATTTTCTTTGTGAAAATTTTCGGACTTCTTTGTGATTTCCAAACCTTGAATCAATTACTTTGTGTTTGAGATTTAAGATTGATTGCTTAATTACTTTGTGTTTGAGAGTGAATCAAGACCCAATTCGTGAATTACTTTGTGCTTGATCGAATTGTTCTATCCTTTATACTTAAAGAAAACCCTAAAGATCCAGTCTTTCTTTCAAGATTCTTGGATTTCCGTTAAACTCAACTAAAGTACATCCGCATCCACATCACCTAGAAATTACCACACCTCCAATTCGATAGAAAATAAAAATCGGGCAGAACGCTCGTTTGTTTACGACGTCGGGGGGATGAGGTTGGAGACTACGATGGAGTTGCTGAAAAGATTGTTGTCTCGCAGAGCAAAAAAAGGGCGAATTCGAGGTTGCAGATATATGATTCATGATTTTGCTTGAGGGCCTCATAGTTTTATGGCCTTTCTGTCACAATCTTTCCAGCGATTTACAAATTCAATATTTTAGAACTCAGCTATCGTTAGGTTCTCCTAACACAACAATGGACTCCTCTTCAACAATAATCTTATATTCACCATCTGATATGGAAGTTGAGATGAGGCGATGCTATGAATTAACATAGCTTAGTGGCCAAAACAGTGAGATTACACATAGAGTAGCGAGATTAAGGGAAGAAGAACAAGGTTTCAGAAGAAAACAGTAAGATATGACTGGATTAATGCTAATCTAGGTGATTAATCACCAATAACAGCCTCGCCTATCTTTCGAGAGGAATGGCACTCTCCCAAGCTAAAACCACTAATCACTCTCCACAATTTTCAACATGATTTTATTCTATTTTGCTCTATATTTATACTACTTTCCCTAACAAACTATTTAACTTATTCCCCAAGCTAACTAATAAAGAGACTCCCTAAATTACCCTTACCCCCTACATATCGATTCATAGCTTTACCGGCCCCCCAAACTTCCACCTTGTCCTCAAGGTGGGTAGTAATCGGCTTCATCTTCCCGGCATTGGCAACAATGGGCGAGATTCCACTTCTCCATACCCATGAAATAATGACCTTGCTGATGGTCATTGGTGAAGGACAGGTGCTGTTGCTTAATAGTGAAGTTTTGGTATCGAATGGTTGAATGATGGAAAAAGCCAGAACTAAAGATGAGTCTATGTACTAAGTCATGTTTAGAATGCTGTAGTGTCCTGGAGGATTGGAGTGGGCTTGATTTTGTTTTGAAAACTGAGTGGGTTCAGTGGATAATGGGGTGCGCTGGTTTGTAAGAGTAGGAGCCTTGGGTTGAGAAAGCTGGGTTGCAAAAATGGGCCTAGTATTATGATAGAAAAGTTGGGTTGGTTTATAAGAAAAAAGGTTGAGTTGGTATGTAAGCTAGTTGGTGTAATTGAGTTTGTCAAAAGATGAACTGTTTTGGGTTTTGAGCTGGGTTGGGTGATTGGGTTGAAAAAATTGGGCCAATAATTTGGGCTCAGAGTTACGAATCTCATAAGTGGGCTCTCCTTTAAGTTGTGAAAATTCGTCTTGTAAAGGAGTCACGTGAGTTCTAATTGTATGGGAATTGGCTTTTAGGCTAATTACCGCTTTGCCCTTACTAATAGTATCTTCTAGATCTGGCCTTCTTCCCAAGCCAACTGAAGGGTCCTTCCTTCTTCTCCCATCCTCTGTTTCTGAACATTTCTTCATTACGTTTCCCCATGAATTCCTCCATCCTTGACCACCAAGAAGATTTCCGGTGAACAGACCACCTGAGTTTTCTCCGGCGAAGAAACATGGATCTCCGTCAGATCTATCAGCCACGCTCACCGCACAATGGGTGACGACCCCGGGACCACCGCCAGCCCCACTACCTCCGGCACCACCACGTTCAAACTCATCTTGACCACCGCCGGTAAATCGATCACTGAAATCTCCCGGCCTTCCACCCTTCGCGAAATCCTCTCCCGCCTTCTTCAAGCCACCACAAGTGGTGGTCCCAACACCTAACTCACAATTTCCGGCCATTAAACCCGGACCTCCACCAGATCCAAAACCCCCAGCACCTCCCCTCTCAAATAATCCTTCCTTTAGATTAAGGTCACTGCCGAATCTACCACCAGCAAGGCCTCCATGAGATTGGCCAGTGTAACTACCTTGTCCTCCGCCGGTGAATCCACCACCGAAATCTCCCCTTGCGAAATTCCTTCCTCCATCAAGTTCACCTTCACCCACAATATGTCTTCGTCCACCACCACTGGATAATCCATTTTTATCATTGCAAATATTCCCACCAAGACTACCAAACCATGTCTTCTTTGGATCTGGTGTCTCACACACCTCTTCTTCACTCTGATTGTCGTTCATCTGCAACTGGATAGGTGCTGGTGACCGGAAACGTCGTACAATCTGCTCCTTCAGTTCTTGCCAATCACATAATGGCAGTCGCCAGTGTTCCCATTCGAACCACCGCCGCGCATCACCGTCAAGTCATATGATGGCAACCCTCAACTTTTCTTCCTCGTTTAACTGAAAAAATTCAAAGAAATCCTCCGATTGAAGGATCCAATCCTTCGAATTTCTCCCATTAAACTCGTGAATTTGAAGCTCTTGCAGAATTCTCCCGTCTTCTTCAGGATTTGAAATCCACATATCTCTTTTGTGTGTGATGTAGGCGAACTCTTCTCAGATCCATGTTTGCATTTGCTGTGCTGCGTTTGTGCCTGCAACCTCCATTACAGTTTCTTCTTTTTTTTTTTTTTTTTTTTTTGAAGAAATCGAAAACTGAAAAATCAGCGATCAATCTCCCTGAATCCTCTGCTCTGATACCATTTGCTATGAATTAACATAGCTTAGTGGCCAAAACAGTGAGATTACACATAGAGTAGAGAGATTAAGGGAAGAAGTTTAAGAATAAAACAATAAGATATGACTGGATTAATGCTAATCTAGGTGATTAATCACCAATTACATCCTCGCCAATCTTTCGAGCGGAATGGCGCTCCCCCAAGCTAAAACCACTAATCACTCTCCATAATTTTCAACATGATTTTCACATTCTATTTTGCTCTATATTTATACTACTTTCCCTAACAAACTATCTAACTTATTCCCCAAGCTAACTAATAAAGAGACTCCCTAAATTACCCTTACCCCCCTAAATATTGATTCATAGCGGGAGAGAGAGTGTGGTAGAAGATGACAAGATGCTTGGAGTTGAGTTTTCCGCCATTACAGGTGACGATGATGGACGAAAGGGATGCACATAATTGTAGGGGAGAGATGAAAGTGATGTATAATTGTCTACATAATTGTAGATGCATGGATACATAGGTAAACAAGTTTTATAATTGTAATAAAATTAAAGAAATTAATCTAAATAATTTAATTTTAGTTAAGTAATTATTTGAATGAGAAAAATATGAAAAAATTGGTAAATGGGGTTAATTGCACATTGAGAGAAAGATAGGGGGTCTATGTGCTACAATGAAAAGGTAAGGATTTTGATTGCACATAAGTGCAATTTGCCACTTTTTCAATTTGCAAATGGAATACCTGATTTTATATGGGTAAACAAACTTTTAACAAAAGACTCACCGCAATGTGTAAAGCATGTGGATCATCATCACGGTCAATTAATGCGAGGACTAAAATATCCAAAGGGAGCAACTCATGAGTCCAAATAAAGAATGCCAGATTTGAAGATGCTTTCATAAGAAGGTCCTGCAGAAAAAAAAAATAGATAAAAAATTTTGAATTTCCAACTGTCAGAAATGTTTTGCCTTTTTTTCTCAAAGCTGGCAGCAGGCCTAAATTCACCTGCAAGGCATGTGCATGCATCTCTACTTGAATGTGATGAAGCAGAACATCAACCATTGTGTAAATATTTGCAGTCACTTCTTCAGGAGAAAATTCTCTCAGCACCCGTGCCTGTACTTGATTGCAAGGAAGCCTCACTTCAGAAAATAGGAAAACAAGATTGCATAGCTCACGTAGATAAGTATAATTCCACCTACAACAAGGCCACTTTAAAGAGAAAACAAGAAGCTGAAAAGTGGCAGTACCAGGTTTGCACTATTTATACTTTCAGGGTGTCCGTGCATTAGTATCCAAGCACCAGCGCAAAGATATTGCCTGTGTTGAGGAAAGCTATGACTGATGTATGTCACTACATAAGTAGGATCCGCTGATGGTGAAAGAAGCTGGGTGCATTGATTAATAACAGTAGTCTCAGCCTGCAATAATTGACAAACATGTAAGAAAAAACAACAATGCCGTGTTCAAAAAATCAGCAAAAATGTCATAGAACACATCCATGTAAGATGGTAAGATGTCCTAACAAAAAAAAATCGGTTTTTTCACCAAATACCCCTGACAAATAAATTTATTCACCAAATACCCCAACTTTTTTTCGAATTCACCAGATATCCCTGACCTTTAAAAAAATTCTCCCAATGCCCAAATGACTAACGGCGGTTAACTCCGTTAAATATTAACCCTAAAAAAACCCTAATTAACCTTAATTAAACCCTAAAAGCCCACCAGCCCCCACCCACCCCCCCACCACCACCCCCAACCACCCCAGTCCCACCACCCCCCTCATCGTCCCCCTTCGAATCCCGCGCCTCCCTCCCCCTCCCCCCCCGGAAAATCGCTCACCCTCCCCTCCCCTTCGACCGCGCCTCCCCTTCCCCTTCCCCAGCCGGGAAAATCACTCCCTCTCCCCCTTCGAATCCCGGAGCCCACAACCCCCACCCCTTCGTATCCGAGCCCACCACCGACGCTAACCGACGAGATCGACCCTCCCCTCCCCCCTTCGAATCCGAGCCCATCACCGACGCTAACCGACCCTCAATCGAGCCCACCACCGACGCAACCGACGAGATCGACCCTCCCCTTGCCCCCTCCGAATCCGGAGCCCACCACCGACACTAACCGACGAGATCGACCACTCCCCCTCCCCCGCGCGCCGGCGAGATCGAGGGAGGGGGGACTGGTGTTGAACTGACGAGTGTGATGGAGGGAGAGGCGCCGGCGAGATTGAGGGAGGGGGAGGGGACCTGCGTGGTTGCTGTGGGGGAAGGGGTGGGGCTGGGGTTGGGTGGTGGGCTGGTAGGTCTAGGGTTTGGGGGGGCTGGGGTTGGGTTAGGGAGAGAGAAAGTTAGAGTGTTTAGGGTTTACTTAGGGTTTAGTAAGGTTTAATTAGGGGTTTTTAGGTTAATTAGTTAACGGTGCACTAACGTCCGTTAGCCAAAAGGGCATTTTGGGTAATTTTTTTAAAAGTCAGGGGAATCTGGTGAATTTTTTTTATAGGTCAGGGGTATCTGGTGAATTTAGAAAAAAGTGGGGGTATTTGGTGAATAAATTTATTTGTCAGGGGTATTTGGTGAAAAAACCGAAAAAAAATTATTATGAAGACATGAAAAACTCATGGCTATTTTCCCAACATGACCCAGAAAAGGTGTAGAAGCACCTTCTGAATTTGTTACCAGCTTACAGCTGTACTGCTCCAAGATAATAAACTGAAAATAATAGATTACTATACCTGCTGCCATGCTTGAATGGCCAGCCCCCTTTTATCTACACGACCAACTAATGTATCACGTAGAACAGGAGGGAAGTAACGTAGAGTTTTCTCAGACCATGTGTGTTGACTACTCGACAATATTTGCTCCACCATTGCAGGAAGATAAAGTAAATGCTCAGACTCCGCAATTCCACGTGTCTTAATAATAGTTGCAAGAGAAATGATAGCAATACGATTCAGAGTTTCAGTGAATTCAGTAGGTCCCTGCAATAAATAAATAAAAAAGATCATATAAATTAACTATACCCAGTGCAAACCAAAACAGAATGTAAAGTGAAGATTTGCAGAGAGCCTAGCACCTTCCCTTCCTTCTTCACAGAAAAGAAATCTCTTAAGGACAGAATTAGGTTCATGCACAGGTTTTCAGCCAGTCTAAATAAACGATGATCACCTCGTTTCCCTTTCAAGGCAGCAACAATTTTTGTGACATCATACATTAAGCTTTTGTTCTTTCCTTCATACCTACATATAAAAACAAGCATCAAATTCCATATAACTAGACTAACATAAAAAAAACAGGTACGCCAAGGGGAGATCTGCTGCCCATGAAGACATTTGCAATGGATAGACATTCCAAAACTCAAAACCAAAGCTGTATCCCGGCCATTCGGAAGTCTAAAAAATGTGACATACCAGTGCTTTGGTTCACAATCACAACTCCAAGCTAACATAATTAAAGGAAATATGATCAAATCTGGAAACTGAATTCTACCATTTATGTTGTGGTCCCTTAAAGACTGTTTTATCTTCTTCTTTTTTGTGATTTGTGGCTTTGATTGCCAACATCCAGGATTTTGGTAGTAACTTTTCCTTCAACTAGAATAAAATTGGAAGTTGAAGGTGATGGAAAAACACGCATGGACCCACATGGAAACTTCTAACACAGTATAGCAGTGCGGACACCTATCCGGCAAGTGGCAACAGAGGAGATGAATTTGATCAATTGCGGTTCAGAATTAGTATATGGTGCTTTGTGGGGTCCTTACAAGGGATGCTTTTCGCAAAGGGTGATCTAGATTTGTTTTCAGAGGATCATCACCCTTTATATGTACATATAGACACACAGATCCAAACAAGTCATGCTCACCGATATAGTGGAAGCAACCGGTAATTCAGAATCTCAAGCACCAAAAGTGTAGCAAGTGGCTTGCTTAATGTGCTTGGGTTCCTTTGAGTCAGATGCTGCAATAATGAAGCATAAAAAAAATCACATGCCAAGCTCAAGATGCAAGCAGATTTAAGTTGTAATCATGTTTATATTATTAAATTTCAAACAACACATCTGCATCTCAAGTTCTCAATAAAATAAAAATGATAAAGTTCAAGAAAATTATTGTATGACATATATATATGTTTAAAAACTGTGTTTCATACACCTTCCCTGCCAGGCTAAAACCAATTTTCGAAAAAAATTTAAAGATTGAGGCAAAAGCTTGTCAGTGTTTTGCAGGTATTGCTTCTTTTTCAGAATGATTCCTGTCCTGAATGTTCATCTTTCTCATTACATTTTGTATACTCTTCTATGAGAATTTTTTAAGATGAGAGACCTATTCTGAAAACAGCTAGAATATGGTTCTCCTCATCAGCCATTAATAGATCTAGCTCAAGTGATTTTTCCACGGATTTCTAGTTTGATATGCGCATGTGTGATTTGTCTAAAGATAATTTCCCTCTAATTCGTATAAAATAAATAAAGAACAGCCTAAAATCTACCGCTGGAGGGGAAAGAGATTACACTGAAATGTGAGCGAAACAATGAATACGGCGCAATGAGAAGCAACCGGGTATAGGTTTCAACCATTGCGATGCTAGGAATGACCTGCACAATGAGGGGAATAACATGTCAAACAAATATTCGAATCTAAAATTTGCAATCACAAAAGCAAACATCCTAACTCCGAATGTCATCTCAATATTCGTAGATAAATGAAAAGAGTGTAAACTGAAAAAATGCTACAATCCAGTACGTGGAACATGAAAGGTATTTAATTCGTGAGGAAGCTTATTTTGTGGTCAGCAGGGGTAGCTAAATTGGTACTTTTCGGGTTCATGGTAGCTATGGACATTAATCTAGGTCACTTATGATTGTTGTTTAATCATAGATCATAGGTTCACAGCTCTATACTTGATCTTTTTACTACAAAAAAATAGTATTAATTTTCCATACAACTATACAAGTGAATTTATATGCAAAAGAAGAAGTAATATTCTAGTTACAGAAGTAGCTTCATATTTTCATCAAAGGAAACAGTAAATGGAGTTTTTAGTTTTCACCAATTTGACTTTCTTAAAGATAACTAAATTAAAAAAACTTATCAGAGAATGGGGATAAAAGGAAATTAAGTAATATAAGATTGAAAGAGAAAAGAAAACAACTTCTTCTAGTCTTCAATTATATTGCATCTCCAACTGAAGTCCCAACCCCAAACTCCCCTGTGACAGTAAGGCTCCACAACCCCAAACTTAAGAGGAAAATGAAAGAGCGAGAGGAAAGAAGAAGAACAAGAACAAGAATCAATAGCAAAAATAAAGACTGAAATATGCAACCGCAAAAACCTCAAATAAAAAAAAATTACAACTTCAGGCTTCAGTTGCAGGTGTAGATTTTATCGTTTGATCTGGTGGATCTGAATTCATGATTAAAGGCAGCTATTCTCTTCACAATTGGTTTATTAATCATACACAAAAGGTGATGTTTAAACGTTTGATCTGACAATTTAAATGTTCAGGATTGCCCACTATAGTCAATTGCAGCACAGAGAAACAGCAATCCATTACTAAGACAAGATTCCAAAAAAGGGAATGAATTAGAAAAGACATCTCACATATACATATATATATGTATATATACATACATATATATGTATATATACATACATATATATGTATATATATATATGTATATATATACACATATATATATATGTATATATATACATATATATATATATACTAATTCAACTCAACAAACTCATCACGGCTGCCAACCTGCCAAATGATAGAATTGTCAATTTCAATTTCGGGGAGAAATTCCTTGCACCACCTGTTTCTGCATTCCACTAGAAAAATTCATTTTCTTCACAATGCATATACTTTTGTTTTATGTAATTGTCCTCCAAGGTACAAAATTCAGATGGTACTCAGTATAGGAAATCCCCAACTAAAGAATAGAATTCTTAACCATTAAAGAACCTAGGAAGCTAAGTAGCTAGCATCACCAACTTGATCATCCACCATTCGGAAAGATAAAGAAGAGAAATTTAGATGGCTGCCGGCTGCCCTCCCTTATGAAGGGCCTATATTTGTTACCGCCCGTATTTACTAAAAATATAGGCATATATTAGCATCATAGCCATCCCAAGGTTGAAGATTTTAGTTTCCAATCCAACTCTAAACCCCTTTTAGCCCCATCCTACCCAAAAAAGACAAACTTAGGGCTTCAATCTCGTTGCTCCTTTCCGACTCCCACTTACTGACAAACAATACCAAAGGTTAAGATCATCAATAACAAGAATGAAATTAAAAGAAAAAATTGTAAATGGAAAGCAGTGATCAAGCTAGGACTAGGGATAAAATGTGCAATGTTCAATCATTTAGCGAACCTGACCAATTGGCATAAACTTAGTATTCTTTAAGTTGCTTTGATGGGAGACAAATGTCACGTGCGGACTATTTTCCCTACTCGTATGCACGCTGCCTACTAGCTTCACACTCCCGTCGAAGGACTAGTCAAGGCACGTGACCAAATTTGCTAGGCTAAGTGGCTACGGAATTTGGCTAAGTGTGGGAAAGATGGCTAGAGAGAAGATTTCTAAGGAATGCTCTTAGATTGCTTGAGAGGGTTGGATTATATGTACAAATGAATGGGGATGCCTATTTATAAGCCTCCATCTTACCTTGTCCTAATTCTAGAAAGTTCTTAACCTCCTCAAATGGAGAGTTCTATACAAGGTTGTCTTAGATTAATCTAGACACTCTACTATATTTATGTACAACAAGGAATGTCCTAGAAAATTCTAGAAGCACTCTAGCCTAGAAGCTTACTTATAAGATCATGCTAGGCACTTCTAGAACCTTCCGGTACACCACCAAAAATGGCCATCCACCAACTCATATTTATGGGCCTCAAACCCAAAATGTGGTCCGACCATTATCTTTATTGGCCCAAAATATGGCAGACCCCAAAGTTTAAGCCCACTTGAAGCCCCTTTGAGTCCCTAAGTGGCCCTTCACTGAGTATACGAGGCTTTTCCACAAGTATACCCAGCGACACTTGTGGGGGGTCAGATGCCTTCCGTGACACAAAGGATATTATACTATCAATCTAGTCAGTGTTATAAATGAAAGAAAATTTTAGTTCAAAGATAAGATAAGAGGGACAGAGAAGAAAAGTAAGCAATAACACAACAAGGTCATTCGCAAATGTAAGGCTGCGAAGAGCTAGTTAGACCATAGATCGGACATCGTAAGGCACTAAACTATGAGGCAAAGATCTTAAGGAAACCTACTAAAACAAATACAAGTCAATAATTAAACGCAAACTGAATGAGAGAACCCACAAACATACAGAAACAGGCAGCTCTAGAACATCGAAAGACCAAGAAACTAGCTTATCAACAACCATAGAACAAATGCCAGAAGGAGCCTTTCAATTCTTTCCCTAGAGAAAAGGTTTCTGAAACCTTTAGGGCAATACAAATAAATAAGTTTGCTAGCTAGGAACCCCCACAAGCAAAACAAGAACCACATAATAGCATTGTACCTGTCCAGAGAATAAAGAATCCTCCATTTGATATGCAAGTTTCATGCACAAGTTGATTGAGAATCCGGATAATAGTGATATTGGAAGAGGACTTGTTTCCCTCATCATTACCAGTCTCTCATTTGGTTGTAAACCAGAGACCTGCAGTACTTCAGTACCAGCAGAATTAAGCCAATTCATCACCATCTCACAAGCAGGTTGTGCCATTGTGTAAGATACAACCCAAAACATTCCAATTGATCTATCATCCATATTCATATAATCCAGCATCCGTTCACCTATACCAGGAAAACACATAATCTTTACACACACTAATTCGGCATATAATAACATTTGGTCTCCTTTCTGGGTTGGATTTGTATATTAATATGATCTAGTGTGACTACGTGCCAAATCTCAGATTTAGTAACTTTTTACTAGTTATTTCGAGATTATCATCGTATTTCAGATAGATTCACTGTCTACAGAAGTAGCAGATCTTTATGAAAGAAGACAGCCTTAAACAAGGTTAGAAAAAAACACAGATGAGTAATGAATATCAAAGGGTCCTTTGGAAATTATTGTGAAACTTATTTATACCAAGGTTGATGTAGTGCCCAACATTCTTACTTCAAATACATATAAACTAATTGTGGGCAAGCCCTAAACTCTTAACATGTTAGCAAGATGTTGTGTAACGTAATTAAATGAATATGGCATATATGTATTTTATGTATGAGTGTGGACCTGCTAAGATAGCCAACAATAACGGCATATTGTGACGGATCATGGATCTCCAACCAGTTAACTGAAGTAACATATACCATTGTAACAAAATCGACAGTTACCTTTGCTCACTTGCCTCCACCACTCGTCTATTTGCTTTCCTTTCTGAAGCTGTTCATTATTCAAATGATCTCTAGTTAGCGTATTCAAAGACCAGATCCGCAGGTTCTGGCAACTGCTTATAAAGTCAAGCAGTATACTTTGAGGGCTTTTGGGATCAGAGCTTTTATCCTCCCTATGAAATGACAAGATCTTTTTTGTTGTTTCAACCTGTAAGTATAATAGGGAAAGTCACATGTTTTACAGTCCAAACCTTGGGTTCAAAGCAAGAAAAAAATATCGAAGGGATATAAAAAGGTATGCAAGGTTCAAAACTTGACTTTTTGACGAACGTGTTACCGCACCTAAAGTGCACCAGTCAAACTGACTGACTTCAGACACTACTTACAAAGTCCTATAGAATTATTTCTACAGCCTGCTTTACTGCCTTCAATACAGGAGGAAAGAGGATATTATCTGATAAATAAAGAGACTATTGGCCACAAAAAGCTACAATACCTTTCTGGAATCATTATTTAGAGCGTTCATGACAAGTTCAACACGTATAATCTGTGCGAGCAACCATGTAACATGGTTTGTCCGAAGAATATGATGGTCATGTTCAATGAGGCGAGAAACAAGCTTGTCCACAAAATCCACAAAGTCAATGCACCCGCTCTTCATCAAAAAGAAGAATATATCTGAAAAGATAAGCCACTCCTGCCAACAATTTGACTCTAATAATATATGGGAACATCAATTAGCTCACTACAATTGCAACTTATTCTGACAGGAATATAATGCACAGTCACATAACAATAATTTATAAAGAAAGAAATGAGATCAACAGACGGTACACTAATATCCAGATCAAGAGGTAAACCAAAGAACAAAAGGATGGATCAATAACATTGGAAAGATTTTATGCGTTTCATAAAACATGGAATGGGATGCTAAAGAAGTTTCAGAAAGATAACAATACGAGAATCAGGGGCATACATTCAAATTTTTTATTGAAAACTCTGCAAATTGTTGCTAAATAGTAAGGCTTTAAGCATAAAGCACAATAATACGGTAGCATATAACAATAGTAGAATGGGGAGTTACTAACTTAAATTATTAAACAAGCATTGCAAATCATATTCTTTTCAATTTTGTATGTAATATAAAGATAAATGGATTATTTATTACTTACAAGTTACAACAATTTTTTTCCGACGGCTCATGATGCATCAGCTCATATAACAACATTTCATTCAAGGGAATATGATTAGAATAGATTTTCACTCATGTTAGGGAGAGGACTGACTAGGTAATAGCTCCAGTATTGAAAGGCTGCATGGGTCTTTGTTAAGAACTATCAAGGGTACAATACACAAAACTCACTCTGAAAAAAATAGACTTCACATAACAAGCATAATATGTGTAAGTTATATGATTATATATCATTATTAGTATTGCCCGACTTAAATGCCGACAGTAAATTCTCCCTTCATTGGTGTGTGCCTTTGTTATGCTGTTGCAAGGTATGTTTTCCAACAACAACAACAACACTCCACCTTTGTGCTAGACATTTCTAGCCCAGGGAAACCAATGCAATACAATGTCATCACCCCATGGCAGAGGAGGCAGAGGAGTGGTGGATTCCTATGATACCTTTAAAGAATATTTGTGGAAGAGCCCACACCCAAAAGGCTAGCTCATGGAGAGCCATAAACCCATAATAGCCACACACCAACACCCAACATTACCAATGTGGGACTTCTTGCAAATGGATCGTAATACACTATTATGACACATGTCGGACACATCTAAAACACTTGACGGAGTTATATCCCGCCCATTTCAACAAAACAAATATATTTTAGAAAGTTGTAAAAGATGGAAAATGGAAAAGAGAATAAAATCATTAAAAAAAAAAGGTTTGATGATGCAAAAAGTTTGTATTTGACCAGTCCAATTATATCAGTATGTGTGTAACGGGTTGTTTCAATCCTTCAGTTTCTCATGCAAATCACCCGGTAAGTAACCTCGCAAGCTGATACTAACACAGTAATTCTGCAACTTCCTGAAGTTTGAAGTTTTTTGCCCGTCTCTTTTAATCGAGTAAAGTTTGTGGTATACAAATGGTAGTGTGAGGAAACTCCAGAAAGAGAATTCGAGGTAGTGGAATATTTTCTGAATTTTTATAAATACTTCTAAGTGGGATTTACTTATTTTATGTACTATGCTCTAGTATGGTGGTAGATGGGTAGCGGGGTTTTGTTTTCTACAGCTCTACTTTATGTTTTAACAGTTTCCTCTCTGGAGCACCAATGCATCCTCTTCCTTTAATTATTTATTTATAGAGGATTTATGAAGAATAAGAAAGAATTGTTCATTCAATAGTGTTACTTAATTAATGGTAATATTTACTGGCTTATAATTTCAAACTTTTAATAGTTTTAGGACTTAATTTATAGTTTTCTGGTTAAAAGTATTAGAAGCATATGGAAAGTGCCAGGGAAAAAGAACGCGGTCGCAGGTCGCATTCGCGGGAATGGTCGCGTTGTCACGGGAACGGCTTGTAACAGGGAAATAGAACGTTTCGCGACCGACGTGGCGTGAATTTTTTAAAACAATTCACATAAATATGTTCTAACCTTATTTGCTTTGTTTTAGTTTATGAAGCATTATTACAACACAATATATTTAAATCTATCAGAATATTATGTTTCATTAGCTATATAATGAAATCGTAAAATATTTTTGGCCAATATTTGAAAAGAACGGATGTAACGGGGATAAAAGCGTTCAAACGTGGCGAATTTGCGTTACGGAACGGACAACGCGGCGAGAAATATGTCATTTTTATTATGGCGTTCCGTAACGGGATTTCGCGGAACGGCAAATCCAAAATCCGTTAAACGGCCGTTCTGTAACGGAATGGGAGAGTTTTAATTCCATGATGCAAACAGTTTATACCAATTTTTAACTGCAACATTTTTGACCTGGTTCATGACTCGTTGACAACTTTACATTACAACAAAGAAGAGCTCAATGAACAGAATACCCTAGACTCCTAGTGTCCAGTTACAAGCTTACAACAAGCATATGTTCTACTTTATTATGCCCAAAAGATGTCTATATGCATCTTTTCATCAAATGTGGATATCTGCTGAATTATTTTTTCTTACTTCTTATAATTACTTGTCGCACACTGTATATATTATTAATATTATTATATACATCACTCATCTTAGAAGTTGTAACTCTTCTGCCAAATAAACCAAATGCTTCAAGTATTCAATAACTGAAATGCTAACATGGACATAGACAATGAAGCCTACAAATGTGCTATACATTTGGCTTTTCTACCTAAGTTACCAGAAATCTCTTCCTTGAAAAGAATCCAGGTAAGCTAAGGCAAAAAGCCTAGAAAGCCCATCAGCAAGTCACCTCTTGAAGAACCAAAAAAAAAAACTTCATGTTGCCATTTGCCAATTGAGCAAGAAAGAAAAGGTAGCTGAGAAATGGCAACCTCCAAATCATTATCCTCCAGAAGGGAGAAAGTCACTACCCAAAAGAACAAAAAGAATATGGTCTTAAAATCCGTTTTATATTAATAAAATTTAACCAGCACATCCCCTACATAACAGCCACAAACAAATCCCTCTCACTTAAAACTTGAACACTTCTATCAATATTTGCCTCATAATCCATCTCACATAAGTAACAATGCAGTGTCAAACATGGAGCCAAAGGCACTGCCAAAGAGAGTGAAAGTGTTTGGAAAAGGGTGCCCTTATTAGCATGATGCTCATCAAAATGAGGAAGGAGACAGCAAAGAATTAGTAATTTCTAGACATATTCCAGAGGCTTAGGAGTTAGGATTATCTATTAACTTAGAGTAGTGCATCTTACCCTACAGTTTCTTTAAATCCCTCGTACATGTATGTTCAACAAGAGAGTAATGAGAAATGGTTAAAAAAATTCTTGCCTGAATTTGTCATCTTCAATAGTTCAACTATTCTGTCAACTGTTGCCTCACAAATCATATCCCATGTAAAAACAGCTCCAGGAGAGGATGCGTTAGATTGTGGCCTGTAACAAGGTGCTACAAGCAGCACACGTTTCCACCAGTCTGGTGAGGGAGTTGTGCGCAGAGCGTGTCTGATACATCTCAAAGCTCTATCCCAGTCTAACGTACCTTTCTGGATACAAACTGCCAGATCCTGCAACAAGGAAATAATGAGCCCCAAAAGGTCAACTACTAAGTCAATTAACTATTTAGCTCTAAGTACAATAAGCATCTCGAAGACAAACAAGTAGCATTTAACTGGAAAAAAAAATCACTAGTTGTGTAGGTGTCTATTAAAAACAAAACATCCAAATAAAAGACAGATCTGATTCTCCATAGTCCACTTCATGGATTCTGTGAAGCACAAAGTGACTGCATAAACCTGTTGGAATTACCCCCCTCTTCCTTTCCAACCCCTCCATTTGAGAACTTCACAAACTCCTTTCCCTCTCCCTGCCTCATTTTTATAGCTAGTCAATACCCTAAACCAACCTCACACTTGTCTTCCCCATCATTAATGCATGTTTTGCATAATCCTCACAACTGGCAATAAATTATTCACAAGGAAACAAACTGATAATCAAGACAACTTGAGTTTTGTTGATACTATAAGAATCTGGGCTTGTTTCTGGAGTATTTCAAGAGCTATGAGTTCCTGAAATAATGTTTAATAATAAAGGACAGCCAGAACATAGAAAGAAGAGGAATTTGTTAAGCATATCTTCTGGTCTTCTTCATTGGTTCTTCTCTTTTGCACTTATCATTAGCCTTGACTGGGATTAGCTGGGTGTAGGCTTATTCTTCCAAAATTTTCTTATGGCTTGAAAAGGAAGGATGAAGAAAGATTGGTTTGCTGGATGTGGAAAATTGTCAGTTGTGATTGGTGGCGCACTACCGAAGAAAAAAAACAGTGGATTTTGAGAGAACAGCTAGCTTGCATCAATGTTCAACTTGCTTTATTTGAGGCTATTGTATAGCTGGAGTCAAGTGTTAGATTGCGAGTGACACTTGATATTTCTTGATGTTAACGATAAATTGCTACATGATAGCTTAAGAGCATGATATTGACTCGGCCCTCCTTTCGTATGATGGATGACACTGTCTTCATTACAGATTAATAGAAAAATGGCTTGCAGTAAGTGGAGTATGGTACAGTTGATTGGTTATCCAACAAAGCTCAACCAATTCAGAAAGAAGCCTTGAAAGTAAAAGCCTAATCAACAGCTTCTCACATCAGTACACCAAAGAGGTGTTCTTGAGCTTGTTTAAGTTCTACTAATTCTTGTTAATTTCTCCTAGAGATAGAAACATGAGATAAGTCAAGCGACTCAGAACCATTTTGAGCAAGAACAGGCTTGGACAGACTAGACAGTACATGTAATTTGCACATCTAATGGTGGAAGCTGACATGACAGGTTGGTGTACATATGAATAGAGGCTGTGGAACCTCGTTACACATCAAGAAGGATCATAAGAGGTTAATATTTATGTCGGTGCCATGAACCAGTGGCTTCAACCAAAAAGATGAAGAAAGAACGGGAAAGGGAAAATGGAAGAGGGGAAGAAGAATAGAGAAAGTAGAAGGATATGTATGTATTTCTTTGTGTCTACCCAATTACATACTACCCACATTCTAATGGTAGGGAACTCTCGATGCAACTGACGATAGCTACCCTTTTCAGGATGCCATACTAGTCCTTTCCTCCTACCATTTATACTACTATTACAGCGCCAGCAGATAGCAATCCAAGGAACCAGATAAAAATGAGGGGAAAAAAATAAACAAGGCCAAAGGATTTGTAACCTAATATACTTGTTTGGAGCAAGAACAAATCACCTCTTAACACTCACATAGACTAGTAGGAAGGGGGAGAAAGGGAGCACGAGAAAGATTTGAAATTTCAAGTGAGCAGTTATGTTTTCTCAATGCATGCAACCTGCGCAAGTGTTATACTTTCAAACATTTGGTTTTGTTTCCAGCACACAAGCAAGAAAGCTACATCAATGACCAATCCTCACACCAATTGATGATAAGGTCACACTTTACAAGAAAAACTCAGCAAGACACATGGAGCAAAGATAGTACAGCTGAAACTAGATAAGAACTATATGACTAACAGAGATAATAAGATAAACTGCCACACTTTAGATAATTACGTAAAATAACTTAAATCCTGTTCTTGATGACTTAAACTAGTTGTTTAGGAGTTGGAACACGTTTGTAAGCTAGACTGTGATTAATAAGCATAACTGTTCTACAAGAGAAATTTAACTTATTGAAGTATTGATACGATCACCTCTCCATGCAATGGCTCCCCCAAAACACTTGGATACGTGATGGGTGAATAGCGCAAATTTGTGATTGATTCGCCTCCGAAATGAGGAGTTGCTAGAGGTAAAAATCGCTGGGTTCCAAAAGTAGGGCAATGTAGGTGTTGGTCTAGCATTTGCATATGCATCGCCATCATGTCCCGTCGTCGATGAATCTCCATTATAAGCGTAAACAAGGATTCATCATCTGGTATGTTTTCAATAAACTGCAATCCGCTGCGCAGTAACTCATAAAATGGAACCCGGTAGTTGTCCTCCTTGACTAACAACCAAACAACATCCAAACAACTATTAAGCCAGTCAATGAGAGCCTTGTCAGGTCTCCAAGATTTTGCAACATCAGAATCATCATTAACTTGAGGTCTTTGATCCCAGTTGACCAACCAAGTTTGCATGTGACATAAGATTTCAGCATGTGTTGCAGGTTTCAAAGTAGAATCTAAACTGATTAGAATTATTTTGCAGCAAAGTTGGCGCAAACTGCTAATGACACTATCTTTTATTGCTGAATTAACCTTCAAGGATGGTTGTTGGAGATTACTAGAGATCTCATTCATTTTTACTGGAGATGAGGTTAAAGCAGACGATGGTTCATTAGCAGACTGAGCAGGAGATCCTATACCCTGAGCTGAGATCAATGGAGATGCAGAATTAGACTGAAAAGTAGAAGAAAGTGATACTGTGTTTGTGGTTGGCAACATCCCAGGTTGAGTTATATTTGTTGAAGTGACAGCGGGTTTAGCTTGACTACATTGACCAAATGACATCTCTGCAGAGGACACCGCATTGAGAAGGGATGCTAAAAAAGTATCCCAATTTATATGATCAATACTGCACAAGCTTCTCAAAGCAAAGAGAAGAAAGTCTGCTTGCGGAGAATGGCTACTGCACTGAACAACTAGAGAAATCAGAACAGATTCTGTTACCAATCGTATTTGCTCTTGATCCTGAAATAAAGGTCACAGCAACATCAATTTACAGTCATAACAATGAAGACAAAGGTAAAAGTGAAATCATATGTGAAATTTTCTATATATGACATATCCAGGCAAAAACTCACAGGAAATTGCCTCAGAACTTGTTCAAAGTCTGAAACAAATTGGTCATTTGGAGGAGGAAGATCTCTATTGAACGCTGTTACACGCTTTTGTGCCTTGTTCCTACAGGCAATTGAAGCAGTTAAACTATTAATGTATAGTACCAGAATATCCAAATCACATATATATATTTAGATAAAGAGAGAGAGAGAGAGATTTTAATTCTTGTGAGACCCCCCTTCTTAGATGCGCACCATTCTTATGGAGAACTGTTTAAAAAATGACATCAACAATTATAAAAATGGCGCAGAATATTTGAAAATTGTCGTGTAATTTTTTGAAAACAACGCTTATAGAATATAGAATGACAGAGAACAAAAATGGCACTTAAAAAAT
Organism: Beta lomatogona; assembly: GCA_947646795.1. Classification (NCBI taxonomy): domain Eukaryota; kingdom Viridiplantae; phylum Streptophyta; class Magnoliopsida; order Caryophyllales; family Amaranthaceae; genus Beta; species Beta lomatogona. Next base: position 601,837 of record CANSNZ010001204.1, on the reverse strand, counting down.
GACACCCAAATCTCAATAACTGACACTGAAGTTTCGAACATGACACTTACAACTTAATGACACTAATGAAAAGACACAAAATGCTTAAAAATTGACACTGAACAAGTTGAAGACTAACATTAAAAAGGTGGTTCGCACCATAGGGATTGTTCACACTATACTAGTGGTCTCACAGGAACTTCAACAAATCTGTAGATATGTGCATATATAATAAATATTACCATACAAGGTAGATCCAACAATGGACAGGGTTTTGGAAGTTCAAGATGGATGCGCGCAGGCACACACACATACACAAGCAACTATTACACCACCATCAAGCTAGATCCCGACAGAGGGATATACAGGTTCAACAAAGACTCAGCCCTATCTCAACAGTTACAACTAGAAGAGAGTTCACATCACAATGACCCACAGCATACACATTTTGAAAATGCAAAATAGTAAATCGAGCCTACAACAAACTATAAGTAAATATGACAGGACAACAGGTAAGCATTTTAAGACCTATTTAAGTTGACTTTTATGCTCTTTTATTACTTTCAGCTATCCCCTTCACACAAGCCTCCTGGCTCCAACAAACAAATACTTCTGAGCTCTAAAAACATAGGGAAAAAAACAATGGTCATTAATCAGCAAGCAGTCATAGTCATAAAACAAAACTTACGTACGACAACAACCAGAAAAACCCTGTAGGTTTAGCAATCTAAAGAACAAGAAAAGCCACTTAAAGTCTTACACAGCATAGACTTAAAATTGTGATTGAGGATGATATCATCAATTTACTGCCTCATAATAGCTCCCATCCCACCTAAGGAAGTGTTTTCAAGTGTCTAGGTTTAATGTTATTTAATTTTCTTAGCATCTAAATGACCCTTCATGGTGAACTGGAGTGGCTGAGCCACCAACATGCACAAGAGGGACCAACACAAAGCAACTCTTCTTCTTTATATTGAGCAATTTGTGGGCCCTAGCCCCAATTTCTTCATGACTCAAGCATTTGAGAGGAGAAACACCAATAAGAATTTTAAAAAAACGAGACACACTGAAAATGAGAATAGACATTTCCGCTACCCTCTTATACACTTCATCTTTCCTCCTTTCTAAAGTATAACTTTAGCTATAAAAATTGGAGAATCATGTGAAATTTGAGCTTGCTTACCAAGCATATGTCCTCAATTCTTTTATAATTGCAACATTTTGACATGTACTGATGTACATAATTCATATACTAATTTTAACCATTTTTTTGCTAAGATATACTAACCTCCATATTTAAATAAGTGCAACATTTCCCATTTTAGGAAATGTCATAATAAGTGCAACATAGCTCAAAATGGAAAGTTTTTCTTCTTTTTATTTACACAAATGCCATTACTCAATTCCCCACAACTTAATTAACTTATCATCTACAACCTAAACAAAACTAATTAATCAACCCCACCCAACCCCCCACTCATCCCAGCCACCTCTCTCTCTCCTCAACTTAACCCACCCCTCTCACTTATCAACCCAACTTAACCAACCCAACCAACCCGACACCACCACCAACACTACCAACCCAACACCACCACCAGTACGACATCACCTTCTCCTTGCACTTCACCCCGGCGACCTTCTTTGCCACCTTCGTCCTTGACTCCCTCCACTTCACCCATGCGCCGCCTTCGTCCTTCACCACCGGCCTATTCTCCGCCTACATCCTCGACACCCTGCACTTCACCCCGGCGGCTCTCCCTCCTCCTCTCCCAGATCACCTTCTTCTTCTCTGCCTCCTTCACATTCTCCCACCACACACCTAGATCTGGGGTGTTTTCAGGGTGGGGGAGGAAAAATG